>JAMXBB010000009.1:28612883-29186616 GCA_024138015.1 Lumnitzera littorea | reverse complement strand
CGCCTCCCCCCCCCCCCCCCACACCAATTTCCTATATATATATATATATATAGATGTTGAAAGAGAAAATCTATTCCTTAATAATGATTATTGCCCAAAAATAGCTACATAATGTATATTTTATTATTTATTTCTTGTGAACTTTTATTTTAAGTAGTGCTATACACCAATTTAATTCAAACCAAAACAAATCTCACGATGTGGTTTATATATACTACAGCATAATCGGTCTATCATTGGAAAATCAAGCCAAGCTAAACTGTCAAATCTGAATCGGATCACTTCATGTTGAAAAGAAAATTTTGAAAAAACTAGCAAATTTCACCTTTTTACAGCACCTAACCTAAATCGGCAACTCTTGGATCCTATTTCTCATATTACTTTGCTCAACGCCTTCACTCCTTAGTTCTCTCTAGCCCTAACTCTTAAGTCTCGATGCCTTATAGTTGAGGCTCACAACCTCAATTGTCCATTCTACTACGCCACTACCATCTCCATCCTCCAACTCCAGTTACCAGCCTATATCTAATGCCACTCAATCTCTCAAACGAGTCCATCTTCAATGCTAGTTCTCTTTGGCAACTAACAGCAGCATGATAAGCACTAAGTCAACAGTCTAAGCGAAATATTTATCTAGGTGATGCGCTAAAACCAAAAAAAAAAAGAAAAGAAAAAAAAAAAAGAAAAAAGAAAGAAAGAAAATTGTCATGTTGTCTCTATTTTGGTTTGTATGCCATATTACTGTCAAATTTTTAGTTATATTAGTGATGTTATTAGAACAACCATTAAAAACTATTTGATTACGATTTAACTGGTTTCAAAGACAATTTAAACCAATGTAAGCCAAATTATTAAAAGCAACTGGATTTACTAGGAATCTAAACCAAGTTGCTTCAAATTCGACTCAATCCGTCGCCCCGTTTTTAAGAAACAAGACTTCATATAATTCTATTTATCTCATAAAATTATATTTTTATAATGCATCAAAAGGATAATAAAAATTACATATCCTACATCCAATGCACCACATTATTCTTGGCATGATGAGAAAAGACCATGTAAGATACATAACTCTCTCTTTCGCTTGCAGAGCAAATATTACTTCACATATTTAGGAGAAATATTTACGTGATTCTACATCATATATGTTGCCAATGCTAATATATATTGTTGTATTTTTAATTAAGCCGTTATGCATCCCCCTTATTTACAATACTAAACAGTATTTCGACGATACACGATTATAATGTGGATGGAAACCAGGAACTTTATTTAGATCGAAATTTAACTTCAAATTATGCTAATAAATAAAATAACGTTTTTGGGTTCGTTTAAGTGATTGAGGCATTCACTTGAGATACTAAAACATACAGAGTTGGTCCTTAGGGGAATGAGATAACGGGAATATCCTCTTATGCATATGATTCCTTAGTGGATCAAACGTCTTTAGCTACCCGCCAAGGGGGGGGGGGTGGGTTGCGGGGTTGGGGTTTTATAAAACAAAAGCAAGAGGTAGTTATGTTAGCAAAATCATAAAATTACGCCATGATTGAAGTTTCCTACAATCATAAATTATTAATTCATTATCCTTGTGTAGTACGTATGCACAAAATAGCGATTACCATAATTCAATAAAATATTCTGCACTGTATAGGGAAAGCAAGTGCATTTAAGAGTTATTCCATCATTACTGATTATCACATGTTTTCTTGATGAGTCTTCAACAAAACTAAGCAGGATTGTTTCGAAGATATCTTCCTCGCGACAAGTCTACAAGCAATTTTCTTTTATTCAAATCTTATATGATGCTTGGTATGAAAAATAAAATTATTTGAAAAAGAATGGATTAGAATAGAATAAAATGGAATTAGAACTATAATAATAAATTCATTCTTATTTGTAGAAATACATGCGTATGTTTGGTTGTACCACTTTAGAATATTTATATAGTTGTATTTATAAAAAATATATATTATAATTAGATTAAAGGTTAAATAAGTAATTTTTTATTAATGAGTCGAATAAAATAAAATCATGATTTCACTCTTTGAAAAGCAAAATTAAATTTCTCCTTGAATTAGGAATTGACAATGTCAAGCAATGGCGATTTCACCTTTAAAATATTTTTTAAAACATTGGAAAGGGAATGAAGCTTGGCTTTCTAATTTATGAACACCTGGACCTTTCCCATATTTTTCTATTTTAGAAACTTTATGGTATCATATTTATTGTAATGTACAATTTTTGAAGCTTTTATCTTTTAATATTTTACCTTTTTATCCATTGTACACAGTATCATTATTAATTTTTCTTACATTGTAATGTCAATGATTTTCATCAATTACGATTACCTCTAATCATTTTTATTATATAAATAATCCATCGTTCGTCGAGCCATGCTCCACTACCGAAACAGCAACTGCAACTTTACCGTTGTCTCAATTCCTCCCCCTTCGATCCTTGAAATTAAAGTAACTCTCAAGAAAATCGTCAATGCTCACAAATTGAAAATAATCGAAATAATTATGTTCGATAGTACATCCTTAAGAACGATCTTCATTTGACAAAGAGATATTTGATATTCATATACTGATAACTTATTAGTTAAATTTTAAATCCATATGTGAACAAATAACTTTATAATGGATTATGAGATCCGTTTCTTTTTAGCCAAAGAAATAATGCTATCAATGAAGAAAATTTTGTACTAATTTCATAACTATTATGCTAAGTGCTTTATACACACTAGTAGCACCGTGCACACAAGGCATGTGCTTATAAAAATAAAACCTTAGATAGTATGATAAAAACATGATGGTATCAACATATCAAGATGATCGAAGAAAAATAAGGAGAATAGGTATTCTTACAATTAGGATAGTTTCTTTGCAAACATTTTGTAATAATTACCCTTTTATTCTTTTTGGCTATGCAACGCCAGCCTATTTAGTAATTATGTGAACCAGTTCATAAATGTTAAGATCATTGTAATTTAGCAGCAAACAGAATAGATTAAGTTTAACTAACTCTTTCCATAACACTTATAATATATTATATAACAATTGAAAAGAAAAATCATAAATGCTAAGACATGTCCAAAGAACGTTAACCTCTCCCACTTTAATATTATGAATATTAGCATTTAAGTTTGGTTGGATCTAAATGTGTAATCAAATTATATGTAAAATTGAAGTTAATGGGGTAATTTTATTAGTTCATCTAGGTACATGGTTTAGAGTGAAAGATGGAAATCCTGTGTAAGCTTTTAGTAGAAGTAGGTCATTAAAGTATATACATTTTTTAAGAAAAAAATGATAATTTACTTAGATGGTCAATTAACATATTAACAATGCAGATTCGTAACATTGCTTTGAATAGAGTAAGATGAGCAAATATAATTTAAAATATAGTTTTGTAATAGTTTTGCACTCATGCATATATATGAAATGATATATCATTTAAAAGAGTTATCGCTTTTTCAAGATATAAAAAGCTATTATTTCTATTCTTTACGCAAAAGTTATGCTTTCTAAACATAGAGTCGATGAAAAGAATTTGAATAACCAAGAGGTATTTATAATGAAATATTTTAAGTGGTAAAAGTAAAAAAATTACAACCAAAAGGTATCCTTAATTAAAAAAGTCCAAAAGATTATAATAATTAATGTTTTAACAATGTATGTTCATAGATTATTATAAAAATTGTGTGACTACTATTAGTTACTTATGTATATATATCTTATGTGTTAGTCTTATAGGACTATTGATAGTGTTCTCCATATTTATTTAAGTTGTTATGCCACCTAGAAAACATCATGTGCTAAGAGTTGTCTGTTTAGTATTAAACCATGTAAAAATTGTAATTGCATAAAATTCAAAGGGCTAAAATGGATTGAAAGCTTTAAGCCCATTAGTAACTTGAATTCATATTGTCGCTTAGCCCACAAAGTTTTACTAATGGACTTAAAGCTTACAATCAAGCTTAGCCACAATATGGATTCAAGTTAATGACCTTAGGATGGCATAAAGAAATTTAACATGGTGAGCTTTAAGCAAAGATCATTAGAGTACCTCGTTTACTCTCAATTTTTCTCAAGAAAGTTAATGCACTTAGAGAGGCTCCTTATAGTCTTGGACACAAGAGGATCTCATTGAGGGATTTAGGAAGAAGGAAAGACATCTCAATCAACCATCCATGCAATCTGATGGATATCATCAATGGTCAAACTTTATGAATACTCAAGAGCTCCCCCTCATTTAGCAAAATTAAAGATTAGTAAATCATCGTCATGTTGTCTGACTACCATCTTAGATCAGATAGAGCTCAAATGAAGAGCATATTATCTCTTCTTAAGAATAATGGGACTAATACTTTATAACTCA
This sequence comes from Lumnitzera littorea, assembly GCA_024138015.1. Classification (NCBI taxonomy): domain Eukaryota; kingdom Viridiplantae; phylum Streptophyta; class Magnoliopsida; order Myrtales; family Combretaceae; genus Lumnitzera; species Lumnitzera littorea. The sequence goes on along the minus strand of JAMXBB010000009.1, from coordinate 29,182,233 downwards.
TCTACCTCTCTTTAGGAATAATGGGGTTAATGACAAAGGAGTAGTGCATGTGGACAAACTAAGTTAAAATTCCCCTCGTCATATGGAATTATGAAGACAAAGTGTCGAGTAATTTAATTCCAATGAATGCAGCTTACATTATTTTGGAGAGACCTTAGCAAAGTGGTAGGTAGACCTTTTATGATGGATATCGAAGCACCTACTCATTTTACCAAGATGGCCTAAGTTATACTAAACTAACAATAAGCTTTGAAGAAGAACGAGAAGACCACTTAGCCATGGTTGAGATGAAGAAAGGTAAAACGAGTTTGTTTGTTTCTCACTTGTCTTCTTATTTCTAGGAAAAAACCAATCACCAGAGTTGAGGATGAATCATTCCACACCAAAAAGTGTCAAACTACTGATGCAATCAATATCCCACATCATCACAAGGAAACTCAAAGTGTAAACCAAGTTCTAGACTTAGTAGCTATCATGGTAAAGAAGTGTAGAAGTTCAAGGACTAGCTACACAAAGGCCACCTTCCAAACAGTGACCCTTATACCATTTAAATGGAAGCAGATGTTCCAACCACCATCTAGACTTCTCAATTACTCGCATCTAACTGGTGATACATAGAAGGCTTATTGCTTGGACAATAATTCCCCCACCGTCTAAACACCTATGTCCTTAGAATCAAAATCGTTCCCATCTAGATGGTAAGGTAGTGATTAGAATCAACCGCTATGCTTTGTGTTTTTAGCTCATTTTAATTATGAAACTTTTCTTTATTTATTGAATTGCCCTTGAACATGTATTAAGTTTACTGAGGTTTATATGCAAACTTTTTTCATCAAAACATTCATCATTACCCACTCTAATATATGAAATATCTTAAGTCATTAATTGGGCTATCTCTTTAATCATTTAGTTTCTTATCAATCTTCTTATACTATGTGAACCCATAATTGGATTCTACAATCCTTTCAAACCTCAGTCTATTTTAGTGTTTAAAAGCTAATCAAACACCAATTTGGGGATTAAAACTAGTTCGTATTTCGTATTAATGCATATTTTTTTGTCCCATTTACATTTATATCCACTTAATTTGCCATATACACATTTAGAAAATTGTAGAATATAACTAGCTTAAACTTTTACTCGTAATGTGCACACTTGTTGAACCAATAGGTTCCCATTAGATTTTGATGAGAACAAGATTGGTGAAGTCTTGTTGCATTGAAAGCAATTGGTCTAATTGAGTTAAATTAATCAAGATTATCATTCATCCTTGCAATCCACAAATACATGATTAATCTACAAAGTATAAATTGTGTTGGTATTTGAATTGGCATGATATCTTCGGATTAGTTTAATATGCTTAAAGTGTTGGAACGACTTGAGAATACTTTTGGTGCATGGAAATTGGATGTTTGTTGTTTTATTAAGAACCAAGTGGCTGCTTAAGCCAAATCTTCAACTTGTTGTTACTAGCATTTTGTGCCCAGTAGAGTATGTTGAACCATGCTGCTTGTAACTTGAAGATCATTTAGCTGGTAACCCATTTGAATAAACCTTGCAACTAGTTCCTCCTGAATCATTTGGCTCATCCTTATAGAAAATTACAGTTACTAAGCATTAAATATAGAGAGAAGTGGAATTTTCTTAAAGGGCTATAAATTTAAGTTGTTAGGTAGTTGAAAGACAATTAATTAAGCTAAAACTCTATCATTATTCCTTTTGTTCACTTGTCTTTCATTCTAATTTTCTTACGTACTTAATTTACTAAACTTCTTATAAACCTTAGTGTGGTGCATAATGATTTATACTTGTAAATACTTTGAGAAAAGTGCACTATACTTGAGATTGAGAGTTCATTGTGATTGAGAAACTTTGATAATCAAGAGTGCGTGTAAGCTTTTTAAATCATTGATTTTGATATTAATAATTATATATAAAGTTTCCGGTTGAAGGTATTGTATGATCATAGAGAGAAGGGGGTGATCCAAACTCCACTTAACATAGGTTCATTTGAGTGTCCTCCTTGACATTCGAGTGTTGTACTTATATGGCCAACCTTTGCTACTCGATTTTTGGATTTTATGCATTTTCGATCATGTTGATCACATTGTATCTATATAAACCCTAAAAAACAATTAAAATAGAGGTATAAACTTCGTCTTCAAATGTGTCTAACTTGCTGTAAATGCAAGTTATCATAGCGTGAAGGTGTGTTTGTTGCCATTTGATCTTCTAGTCAAGGAAGTCAAGACTTACGCTAGGTTATTCTTTTTCATTTTCACTTCTCTGGATTTTGTGAAAAGGTAACACCATAGGATATATCACAAGCTTTAGCCAGACATAGAGGAATCACCCATAATTATAAGGAATGGGTTATTGAGTTTAATCTTCTTTGATCTCTATTGAAATCACGTTTATCACATGAGGTCAAAGGAATATTATGTTTGTCATATATTTATTAAAAGGGTAACCTGACGTACATCTTAAAATTGAATGAGATATATGCAACCAAATGTTGGTCACGCTTATGAGGTAAAAATACTTATATATTATCATGAACAATATGGTTGGTTCAATAAAACTAGGATTTTTATATTTTATTTGTATTTATATGAACTTTAAATCGTATGAATGAAGAGCTCAAATTTGAGTATATCTGCGACTTTATTTCTTGAAGGTTTGATGGCACATCATGATCATTTTTAATATATATTATGGATTACTAGTTCCTACTTTATTTATCTCGAAGTATGTGCTTCTTCTTTTCTTTTTTCTTTTTTCCTTTCCTTTCCTTTCCTTTTTAAGTTCAAGTATCAAAATAGTCAACAAAAAGTTCAGAATCTTTCAACAAACCGGTGTCTCTTTTGTGTTGTTATTTTTTATTCAGGTGTTAAGATGCTCGTTAAAATCTCATCTGTCCAAAACTATTTGTCGTTTCTTTTCTAATATACTTGTGTTGCCATGTGTAAAATCGTATATATGTTGGGACAGAATTCTAAACTGTGAGCAATGAAAGACATCGAAAACAAATTAAAAGTAGGAACAAATAATGACTATCGACACTAACTATTTTATTTTCTTTCTTTTCTTTTTTAATAAATAAATTGTTAATCCTAATCGCTTTTATATAAAATATGTTGATTAATAACTAATATATAAGTATCAATAATTTTTAAATATATAATAATAATAATAATGAAGATACGTATTATTTATAAAAAATTTATCAAATATTTTTTTACATATCAAATTTTATTGAAGTAGTCCCAGAAAATTAACGTCTTTCTCTCTCTCTCTAACTTTAGCCATAGGTCCCTCTCTCTTCACCATCATTGCACGTGGCCTCAGCTAATTTAAAGTTAAGAAATTCATATTTACAATTTTAAGATTGGTAGCACTAGTCTTAAATATCTCGCTATGAGCACGAATATGCAGCGAAGCAGTTGCGCTACAATGATCTCGTAGCTTACCCAATTAATACTTGATAATAAAAACATTTAATTGGTGTATTTAGACAAGATTATTTTTTGGCCAAATTATTAGGGACCTTTTCTTTTGATCGAGTAGGCACCAATTGATTTAAGCAATTTTTTCAATTCTTGAGTTTTTTTTTTTTTTTTATTCCTCTCCATCGTATTAAAGCAAATTCTCAAGTGTATCATGAAGCTCATATCTGATTCGAACATTCTCCGCATGTTTCGGAAGAAGAAAAAAAGAAGGAAAATCTTTTTTACAAAATATACATTATAAAGTGGCTGTGGCAACCAGCATAAGTTTTTTTTTTTTCTTTTTTTTCTTTTTTTTTTGTGAGGCTAAACGAAAATAAAAAAATCATTGAAATGAAAGTAAACAAGCTAAGTTCGGAATCAACATCAACAAACAAGATTATCAATAAAGAAGATGGAAGGCTGGAATAGATATAAACATAATCATTTCAATTTTTCAGTGAAATGCAATTCAATCGGTATTTAGTATTTCGATTTATCAAAATGAAAGACTTGAAAGACGACACAGAATATCTTTAGTAATGCATTTGGCTAACCAATAGGAGCTCGAAAAATTGGAAATGCTTTGAAAAAGAAGAGAGCAGTATAAGTTTATACAAGCATATTCACAAATGAAATCAGCGAAATTAGGTAAGAACTCAGTCAAACAGATATGCGGGGGAAAAAAAAAAAAAACATAAAAATAAGGGAAATGCGATAAAGCTACTTGTTTATAAAACTTACTCAGAAGTGAGAAATGGTTTTTTAAATGTCTATTCTTTCATCGAATAGAGCAAAAGCTCACCCTTTTTTTTTTTTCCAAGAAAAATTAAATTTGCAAAGGAATATACGGAAAATATCTTCCACTTCCAGGCATCCTATAAACAGTTTCATGCAGAATACAGGGCGTTCATCACATTGAAATTTTGTGAAAGATACCCGTTTTCTGTGGTTATTTCCTAACTATAAAGAAAGGGTTCGTTAACAAGACATTGGTGGGTACCTTTTCAATATGCTTAATAAAGAAATTTACAAGTTACAAAATATATTTACTATAAATTTCAAGAGAAGGAGGATTGCAAGAAAATTTAAAAGAGTTCCTTTTGTTTCGATTTTATTAAATCACTTAAGAGACCTCAAGGTTGTAAATAATCGAGTTAAAATGTTATATTGCTAAACTTGAATTGCTTGACTCAAAATTTCAAACCTCGTTAAGTTTGGAATTTCTAATTTGAATACGATTAAAAAATGTACTCATTTTAATTATCGATTAGATTCGGTTTAAACTCGATTTATCTAAAATGTATTTTAAATTAAAATAATATTAATATTGAAACTCGATTCATATATTTAACCGTGACTTAGAACCGATTAGTTGTGTTTAAACTATTTCAATTAAATATCATAAAGTTCAAATTTGATTCTATAAACCGGTAGATTAACTCAAGATAAACTCAACAAAACTTGAGTAAATATCAAATCCCAAGTACCATACTCTCTCGTTAGGATGGGGCTAAACTTCAATTCCCCTATCCATTAGCAAAATATAATGCAGGCGAGTAAATAAAAGCAAATATATATATATATATATATAATATACGTATATGTACTACGAGGCCTTTTACCACTGAGAATATTATAGTTTAAACCAGAGATAATTTAACAAGAAAGGAGTACGATTGGCGTAAGTTTCGTGGCATGACGATGGACCAAAACTGTGGTTAATTAAATAATCATGTTTTCTTGAGCCCACCAGTTAAAATTTTTAAGTCACTTTCAGTGACTGGTTCAAGCCTTGTACAATAAGATAGGGATTTTTCTCATGCATGTGCACGAGCTGAAAAGCACTGATTACCTAAACATATGATATTTACGAGAAACAAGTAGGAAGAGGGCATACATATGGAAATGCATTATCTTTGATTTTCATCCTTTCGGTATTGATTTAAAAAATTGTCTAGCATTTTAAATTACTTTATAATATCATATATTTTCTTTTCTTTCTTAAAATCTTAAGTATACATAAAAGTGAAAGTTAATTTTGAAAAGGATAAATTGATAGAAACTTAATAAAATATAAATAAAGAGAACATGGTGAGGGGGAGAAGATCGTGGATATCTACTGTGAACAAACCATTGTTAGGTCAAGCATAAAGCTTAAAATTCTTAGTCGATTGGCAAAACACGACGTGGACTTCAAGGTTATTCTATTCCATTCCGCGGAATAATATATTCCTCTTTTCTTGGTACGAACTTCCTGGCGTCCTTTACGGGGTTAAGTATCTTGGGCTAGTGGAAATTGGGTCGTGTACGGACAAGTACACTATGATGTCGATGCTGTTTTCAATCTTTCTTTCCTGCTTTTTCTTTTCTTTTCTTTTCTTTTTCCCATTTCTCTTTTGTTTTGTTCGTACGGGAAACAGCTGCTGCGGAGATGTCAGATTGCCATTGGTATAATAGAAGAACTAATACAAATTACCTTTGTATAAGTTGTTAGACTTATACATATTACTTTAATTAGCTTACATTACTATACAATATTGAAAAAGTAAGACAAAACTCGCAATCGTGAAAGTTTACTAGTTTATATAGCTTATAATCCATTAAGCTGATAAAAGAGTAGCGTTAAGTTTATTCTTTTTAACCCACATTTTTTTTAGGATGCTTATTTTAATAATTGAACTTTTACCTTAATTTAATACTACGAATTAACTCTCTGAGCTAGTGGTAGAGCAGAACTCTAAGGTCAAGCTCAATTATTTAGAAATGTTTTAAAGATATATGGATTTGATAAGTTCATAATAAAGATTGCCAGATTGATTTATCGATTTTCATATAGTATTTGGTTGCATAATTTTTATGATACTAGACAGTTTAAAAAAAATTTGTTTTATATTTAGTTTATAACTTTAATTGATGACTAGATAAAAAATCAAGTTAATAAATTAGACAAAAAACCCAAATTTTATTTTATCTATACCATAATACAAAAATAAAATTCACAGAATAAAAACAAAAATATTTTACATTCTTAAAAATACCTCTCCAAATTCATCATTTTTAACTTCTTCTCAAAAATGAATATAATATTTTTATATTATTTATTTATAATATAAATAATTAATTTTTAATAGCTAGCAGATCGACGGCTTTTATTTAATATTATATATAATTTGTTTAATTATATGATTTCAATAATTCATTCAAATCATATTTCAAATAATACAAAAATATAATTAAAAGATATATTAGACAATATTAAGGATATAAGTGTCAAAATATAATAACGAGTCCAATATTTACTGTTGATAGGCATTTTTAGGTAATTATTATGTGTACTTATATCGTAGCTTAATCTAATGATCCTATCAAGAGACAATCTCTACTGACTCACTATAAATACTAAGCAAGACCCCCAAATAAAGAGACTCTCTCCAATTCTCTCATTTTCATAATTACTTAACAATTCTCTATAAAGAGCTAACTTAAGCATCAAAGTGGCCGTGTTGAAATAACCTTCAACACCCCCCATAGCAATTTTCTTATTTTGTATGTATCTACACACCGGAACGAAAATCAATTGACAACAATTGGCGCCGTCTATAAGAATGTGATTTATCACCACGATTCTCGAATATTCTTTTGATGGATTTACTCCATTCTCTATCTCTATATATTTAAGTGAATTTCTTCCTGACTCACTAGATTTATCTTGGCTTTTCTCCATCCTATAAAATGTGTTCATGCTTTAAAAGTAGAAAAGCGCTAAGTAATTGCCATTGGTTTTACGTATCTAAAGAGTCTGCACAAACCTGCTCATAGTCTAATCTATTTCAAGGTCTTTGATTTTTCTTTCTCCTCTTACTCTGAATCCGGGCGTTGGTGTTCCTTTAAATTATGCGGTTATTAATGCCTAAGTTTTGGAGTTGGCAATTTCCTCATTTTTTCAAGCTTGCTTGTGTTGAAAGCGCCAAAAACCGCCATAATAATTGCCACACCTTACTCTTAAGATTCATCGTGAATTTACTATGACCTACGTGACCATCGTAAGTCCAATCTTGGAAACTACATTGTGTTTTTCATCTTCTGAGCATTTTTGGACATTTCTAGTTTTACATAATGCATCGATAGTTTGCACTTGGCTCCATTCGTGTTCAGATTGGACACTTGTCCATGTTATTTTGATTCTATTGAAATTAGACCTAAATGGTTATAAGCAAATATAGATTATGATCTTAGAGCTTTTGCAATTATTTATGCTGAGTTTTTTTTTCAATATTTTGCTAAGCTCTATCACAAGAGCTTTATTAGCTGTGCTTCAAGCATTTTGCTCGAGTAGTAGTGAAGTTCGTTCATGAATCTATTAAGCTGATGGGTGAAAGTGAGATGGTGAAGAAAACAACACGTAAGAAGACAAAACATGAGAAGCACTACAAGGAGCCAGAGCACCAAGTCTTGCATCATCACTATAATGGAAGATGATTTCAACATCATGTCGTGTCCATTATCTCAATGGAAATGTGTTTTGATGTCTCCAACTCAGTAAAATGCTTGAGAAATTATTACGTTACTAATGAGTTCAAGAGAGATATTTCTCCTTGGCCAGTCAGCTTATTCGAAGAGCCAACATAAGGCAAGCTCTAATTAAATTCCAACCTAGTTTGTAGAGCTTCAAGATCAACTCAAGCTCTAAACTCCACTCAGCCGATCTCTAAATTGAGATGGACAGCATTGAACAACACAAGCACCTGATGGTAATACACGCAAGCTACTCCAAGTATATTCCTGAACCATTCCATAGGCAACAAGAAGTTCAAGTTTCATGGATGCTGGCTCTAAGCTTACAATATTTTCTAAGTCCACGCTAAGTGCCGAGTTGTTGAGTGCAATTTATCCAAGTTCCATGCCGAGGGCCAAGTGCAATTTATCTAAGTCCATGCCAAATAGCTAAATGCCGAGTGCAATTTATCTAAGTTCTATGCCTAGTGCCAATGCCAAAAGCAATTTATTCGAGTTCTATGTTGAGTTACCAAAGGCCAAAAGCAATTTATCCAAGCCGCTTCTTATCATACGGTTTTCACCTTTTGGACCATGACAAACCTAGTTAAGCCCATCATCTGATGGAATAAAACAACCCAACAAGCATATGCTCTGCGCATCAAATAGCTTGAATTGACTATCCTTCAAATGATTTTGATACACTTGACTGGGATTTAACAAATGTTTGAGTTCAAAGAACGAAATGAGCCATCAATGCATATTGGCCAAGTGAAGTCCCCCAACTTAAAGAGTAAAAAGTGTGATCTCGTCATACTTTGTTGAATGGTAAAAGACAAGTGAAGATAAGTCCACCTTATAGTTGGTACAAGCCGTAGTAGACGTCAATGACTATCGCTATCATGCCATATAAAGGGAAGTTCTCAACACTTGGAATTTAAACTTCATTTAAAATTTCTATTATGAGCATCATCAGGAGAATAATTAGCTTCTTCTATAGATATCTGATAAATTTAATCGTGCAAAAACATAAATTGTAGGCCTAACCAAAGTTCTCCTGTAGGCAAACCAAACTTCTCATGGATAGCAAGTTTAAGCTTCCTACAATGATGGCCGAGTTGTCCATAAGCTATCATGGCCAAGTTGTTCGTAGGCCGTTACACTATGGCTTGTGCTTCCTGCATGCCAATCAAGTTTTGTCGTACCATAGCTCAACTTACACTGAGCAATTCAAGCTAACATGTCGACCCAAACACATGCTGAGCCAAGCTGTCCACGATATGTCGAGCTACTTAAAAGCGAGTCCAAGCTCACAACGAGTTCAATTGAACTAGCCATGGCGATGCCGAAAAGTAATTCCTATTTTTACTCGAAACGAGACATTAATGCCGAGTTTGTCTATCAGCTAGCAAGTTGCCAAGAAGCCGAATGTCGAGCTATAGAATAGGACAAGTCCTATCAAGCTGCCCTAATTTGATTATGCCAAGTTGTTTTCTTTTCATAGTTCGAGGATGTAAATGGTGAGCAACTACTAAACCCGGTTAGGTAGCTAGTGAACAAAGCTCCCGTAAGTGCCGAAAAACATTTGTGTTGATTCATCTGAGTTCATTAGTCAAACTTTACTAAGCTACATGTTTCAACTTGTCAAACAACAATCCAAGCCATCCATGTCAACTCTAATCTAATCACAAACAAGATTAAGCGAAAGATAATTTCCAAGTTCTTGGACGCCAATTGCAATTGTATTGTTCTACCAACTTTTATTATCGATGTAATGTTTCCATTGACAAGTCCGAGTATCAAGGCAGTAAAGAAATTAAAATTTAAAGGCTATGCTGACCTATCCTGATACACTAAACGACGATTGGATCATCCAAATATTCCTCCATGCACCTAAGTGAAAAGCCAAGCTGAACATCCAAGGAATCCTTAGCCATAAGGACTTCCTCATTATGATTCGGCTAAGCGTTGCTCCCATGTGTTGGGTATTTGTTGAAATCATTAGGAGCTTTGTGTATTTTACATTCACTACTATATTAGGATAATTTATTATTTGAGAATCGTTGAAGCATGGTCCTTTTCAAGACATTAGCTTTATGATGGATGAATATATCGACGATGCAAAGATAGGGGATTAAGTCCAAGAAATCCTTACGTTATATGTGTTCCCCTTAAAGTTGTTGAGCCATCTGTTATAGAAAAGGTAATCGAGCCAGATAAAGCCTACGCGATGCAGTAGATATCTAGTAAGGTAAGAGGTGCTTTAAATTCACCTATCTTTCATGTAGCATAATTGACAATCTGATCACGCAAACAATAGCAACATGAGTGAAGGACAATTTCCTTAATGAACCGTACTCCTGCTATTATTTGAGTTATTCATGACCCATTCATTCATTTATGTTTGAGTTACAAGCTTTACATTGTTCCTTATGCCAATAAATTGTCAATATTCACACTTGATCCATGCGTTTTATATTATCTATATGCATGATGGTCCGTAATATGAGTTCCAACAAGCCTGATAATAAAAGTGCTAACTATTCGGCACTTGAAATGATCGATTCAATTCTTAGCAAGCTAATTTCTACTCTTTTAAAGACAAGTATGGGAGCTCTAAAACAAACAAGGGTTAAACAAATGCTCCCATTTTAAACCTACGCAAATATAATCCGCTAACGAACAACTCTTAATAGTTATATGTCTTACATACCATGGACAATGAGCTAGTATAAACTCAAATGCTCTGCCTAATAAATAGACAATGAGCCACTTGAAAATCCTAAGCCATCAAACAATAAAGGGTTAAACACTCAAAGCCAACATTTGGTACCAAAGTCTTATATATTAATGGACTAGAAGCCAATTAGCCTACTTTGTAGCTCTACTTAGCACAAGTTGTGCTCAATTTAGACAACCCGCATGCTTATCCAGCCTCTTCAAGCGCTTTGGCCTCCTTAGGCTCTCTAGCCTTCTCAGGTGCTTGCCTCTTCAAGCACTTTAGTCTCTTCAAGCAATTTAGCCTCCTTAGGAACTCCGGCCTCCTCAAGTGCTCTAGCTTACTTAGGCCCTTGCCTCTTCAAGTACTCGAGTCTTTTCAGGTGCTCGAGCCTCTTCAAGCCTTCGCTTTTCAAGGCATACCGATATTTATAAGTGCTCTGGTTACTTCTGTTTTTCACCTCTTCAAGCATTTACTTCTTTACGTACTTTAGCCTCTTTAGGCTGGGCTTACAAACCTTTCTAAAAACCCCACAAAATCAACCTCCCTAAATACTCTCTTTTCCAACTTTGTCACTAAAGAGTATAGAGGGCTAATAACTCTTATTTTAAATACATTTCACATGGTGATTTTATAGTATTTCCCTTACATCTTTGGTTTTTTTTAAAGAAATTGATACTTAATTGAGTAAAATTTTGATTTCAAGGTTTGAACGCGTTCTCGAATTGAAAACAAAGAAAAGGAAACAAGTTTCACTCAATTTGAAGTTTAAATGAATAAGTTTTAAAATTATATAAACAATAGGAGAAAGTGACAATTTTTTATCAGAAAGTCACACAGTCTGGGACATAACTATATCCCCAGGCTATGTCCATGCAAAAAGATTTTTTGTGTTAAGGTCAATAAGTTACACAACTTGGGGACACAACTGTATCCCAGACTATGTCTGGTGATGAAAAAATAAACTTCACAATACATTATAAAAGGACTTATGAAGGTTTTGTACATAACTTTGAACATTAAAAAGAGAAGAGACTTAAAGAAAAGGAGGAGCAAAAGGCGAAAGCAGTACCCAACTTCAAAATTGAAGAGATTTTTCATCAACAAAAGTTTTTTATGTTTTATTTCTTGATTTTGTTGCAATTCATTTTTAATTTCATCATGATAGCTTAAGATTCTTGTATTTAGGATTGTGGAACCTAAGGTTTCATGTGACTATTAGATTTATTGATAATTTTCAATAAAGTTTCTATCTTTCTTGATTTAATTATGTGTTTTAATTGTTATTGATATTTCTAAGGTATCAATCTATGATATTATGCATGATAATTGAGAAATCACATAAATAATGGGATCTTAACATAATTGGAGAGAATTACATGTGTACTTAGAGATAAGATACATGATTCTTTCGGAAAATTATTCTTTTTTATGGGAATTCATTGTATATTAATGTGATTCTAAATTATATTACTAAGTGAAGAGATTCTGATAAATAATTTAGGATTAGGGTTAATTTGCTTGAGAAAGGTGTTAACTTCAATTGTGAATCCCTCCGGTCAAGAATAATAGAGATGGAATTGAATATATTTTTAACGGTCACATATTAAACACTAGGGGAAATAATTCCTAAATACATTATTTGCCTTTTTAAAGTCGTTCTTAATTTTATCGCTTCCTAAATTAATTAGTCAAGTCTCATAATTAGATTAGTTTATTAATTTTAGTATTTTTAATTCATTCAAACCATCACAATTTTCTGATTAAATAATAGAATTAAGGTTAGTATTAGTACTTTAGGTCTCTGAAGGATCGACTTGAATTCACATCCACTATATTAAAATTAATAGGTGCACTTGCCTTGTATCAGGGGTAGGAGGAGTGTTAATAGGCATTTTTGGATAATTATTATGCGGGCTTATATCGCAACCCGATCTAATGATCTAATCAAGGGACAATCTCTATTAACTCACTATAAATATCAGGCAAGACTCCTAAGTAAGGGGACACTCTTCCATTCTCTCATTTTCATAATTACTTGACAATTCTCTCTACAAAGATAGGAGGCTAACTTAGGCATTGGAGTGGTCACACTAAAGTATCTTTTGGCACCCCCTATAGCTGTTTTCTTGTTTTATAAGTGTTCATGCACCAGAACAAAAATTGACCAACAACATTTACATATACTAATTAAAAGATAACACAAAATTTTGTATCAAATACTATATAAATCAAACATGATATAATAAATTTGTATTGTCTAGTTCTCTTTATACTTATTGTGTCCAGTTCTCTTTATTCGATATAGTACTTACAATCAAACGCCACCTCATTCTTGCTCTGTTATTTTGCTTACAGTTAATCTTTCAATAAGGCTTTTGTTTTGATAAACATTCTTAGATTTGTTTATCAAGTTTTGATTTTGGCTAGACCCACTCATAATAAAGAATCCATTAGGAGTTACAACAGATGGTTGAGGTCAAGCATTGAAATCTATGATGAATAACAGTGTACTTCTCCTCATTTAGTATATTCAGAACATTTTGAAGATTCATGAAAATGTTGTCACTCTATTAAAATCACTTTAAGAAAGATCAAAATAGTAAATCAATTAAGATTAAGTAAAGAATGACTAAGAATGCACAAGGACAATCTTCTATCATACATATGCATTTAACATCCATGTTTATCAATATCTGCTTTCATACCTCTCGCCAACAATATCCTTTCATATATTATCAGCTAGAGACTTCTAAAGGTCATCTAACATATAACTTACACATCATTAACCTTTTGTATTAACCTTACTCTATACTTTTTCACATTGTAATGAAAGTTAAACTTGTGCAAATTTGTCTACTAGTTACATGTTATGCAAATTCACTCAATTTTGTAGAAAAGCAAATAAATTAATGCAAAAAATTAACAAAATAATGATGTATTATTGAATCCATGAAGAAGCATCCCTTTGATATATATATTTTTAAAAGATTACGTTACCCCAAGCTATATGCTATAGAAACATTAAACCATTAGCAAGTTCAATAGCTAAAAGAGAATAGTATATCATAAATCACTTATCTGTAATTACTTTCAAAATTTTTTTATGTTAAACTAGTTCTTTTAAAAAACTATAGAAATGTTATCATCCAAATATCTCACTAAAGCACCTATAAAACTGCCCATGAGACTTGCATTATAGAACCTTAAGATACTAAACTAATTACTTGGAAAAGAAAAAATGAATCTACTCATGATGCCAAAGTATCTACTAAAACCTATTTCTTAAACTAGAAATGGACACATGACTAGTGACCATGATCCCTCCTACCATATCCTTCCCGCACTAGACCCAAACCAATACTCTAGGTAACAGGTCTTGATCTGTGGGGAAGGGGCTTGAAAAGTCCTCAAGTTAGGTGCAAGTTGTGCCCCCATGACCCGTAGACCACCTTTAACAGAAGGCTATTCGTGCCACTTCTTACAGTAATAATTTCAAAAGACAACACTTAGGAGAAAATTGAAGTCTCAATTTGAAATGAAAAAAGGAGTAAATGCACGTAGCTCTTCTATCCATCTATAAATACCATCCTTTGCTAATTCTTTGTTCACATTCATAAAAACACAATTATTCTCAAAAGAGTTTGTGAATATTTTCCTCATTCTCCTTTAAGATTTCTCTTGTGTTAATATTATCTTTACGATCTTAAATTTTACAACTACTATATAGCATAGGTATTACAATAGACATTAACATATCTTTTTGTAGCACTACTTATATCATACTTCTCTGTACCATAGATGTTCAAATAAGTGATAGGCATCAACAAAACATAGAGGTCGAGGATTAAAGATAGAAGAAGATAACGATTATTTTAATGTAATATTCATTTCACTTCCTATGCTATATAAGTTATTAAGAGTTACATGTATATTATTATCATCAATACTATTTCTTTTTTGGTCCTACTAGTATCGATTGGGTGCAAGTGCTTATTAACACCATCTTTTCTAGCTAATCAACTCTAATTCAATCACTTACTTAAACATCTATACCATTCAAGAAATATTTGATTAATGCCAATGTTTAGTGAGCAACTAGATAGAGGAGGATTAGGTGGTAAATAATTCACCAAAGATGACACTAATTACTTAAACCTAATTAATATAGGTAGCATTTAAGAAAGCGATAACAATACTAATTGCAATAAATATTTTATGATTAATATTTTCAATCCATATCTCCAAAATTTGAGTTTACTTTGAGGTAGTGGTATTGAAATTAATGGAATATTAAAGTAATAGGTATCTTCATCCTTCTTTGATTCTTGACCTCTATGTTTCACTTAATGCTAATTGCCTATTTTAATATCACAAGATTTTAAGAAAGACAAAATATTGATTACTTTATTATAGTATATAAGAGTAGCATTATATAAAGTGATACTAATAATGATTGTGATATGAGTTATATAGATAGTGGTAAAATTTTATATTGTGTGGAAAAATATTAATATCATAAAGGCAATAACTTCTGGATTTTAGTGATTTTATCATTTTCCATTATTATTAATTAGTTCATATATAGGTAGTCAACATTGTCAAACTTGTGATTTCACCTAAAAATGCTAGAAAATCTGTAAAATCGAAATGTGAAAACATAGGTTTCTACAATCTATTTATAATAGCTTTCAAAAATTGATGATATGTTTATGTTGATTATATAAAAAAAAAAAAAATCTTGTAAATACATTATGGAAATAAAGAAATATAGACATTAAGTTCTTCTTCCACAAAAAAGTTATTAATATATAATCTAATGTGTACAAAATGACATGTAGACGCAAAACTAATTTTTTCCCTATTATTTTGTTTTAAAAAAAGTAGTGAATTAAAAAGAGTCACACCTTTTTCAACTCATTTTGAATTATTGATAATATAAACTAAAATATATAATTTTCCTTGTAAACTTTACTATTGGAGTTGAAATTTGAATAAAGGCTATGAACATCAAATAAGGGACTAAGAGGAAAAGAAATAGTGAAAAGATTCAAATAGGATAAGGAAGATAATATGTTACCTTAATAGTCAATAGGTTATAAAAGCCCAGCTGTATTTTTTTTTTATTTTTTAATCCAATAACTAAGATATATAGAATCGATTAAATGCATAAGTTTTTACTAAGTTTAATATATAAATTTAATTAAAAACATAAATTTCTATACGAAAAATATTTTATACATAACTACATGAGTCAATTCAGAAAAGCTACAGTTGTGATTTAAGGCTAGCAATTTAGGACCTAACCCGTAAGATTAGACACCAAAAAAAACATGATTTAAATGGGTATGTATACATAAAAAAAATTGACAAGAGATATAAACAGGTCAGGCCCGTCTAAAGAAGCTTTAATTTCATTTTCAGATTTACGAACCTGTTTATCGAACAAGTCTCATAAACAGGCTTTAGGATTTGCAATTACTAAGACTATATTTTATTTTATTAATTTTCCAACCAAGGTGCCCTTTAAAGTAGGACCTAAGGTTTTATTTAGTTTTTTCTTTTCTCGCTTCTAGCCACATTTCTTCTTCTCTTGTTGATGTGCCTAGAAGCTCAATTATCACTAGGACTAAACGTAGCAGATTTGAACCAAATGGGTCATTCAAAATATCGAAGAAACTTAAAGTGAATAGGTTGACGAACTAACTAGAGTAGCTAATGTGAAGTTGCTTGGAGGACATGACCCACCTACGAACACTTGACACTTTATTTGATATGATGCATAAGTTAATGTTAAGGTCTACCTATCACTAATCTTAAGCTACTTGACAAGATTAGATAAGAGTGTATGGAAATGGACTTAGAGTGGATTGTCTTGCAAGAATCGTATATTCAATGTCTATTCTATAAAGTAGGATGATTCTAGCTTAGAAGGAAAATAGACTATTTATAGTAAATCCCTAGGGCAACAATACAAATAAAGAAATTAAAAAAAGGCATACATAAAATAGGATTCCTAGTACATACGAAAAAGGGCAAAAATGGTAAACAACAAAAAGGGAAAAATAGGACAATGTCAGATGAAATGGACAGGTGGTAGTGCAACATTAGTTTCGTACAAAGATTCTCTAATCATAGCAAACGAGATGAATCAAGATTCTCTAATCATAGCAAACGAGATGAATCAAGATGTTATGGTAACAAAGAGACTGAAGTGAGAGTAGTTGTCGTAAGAATTGGGAGAAGTACATGGCCAATATGAGGCCGAAAGAGAAGTACTCAGCCAGTATGAGGCTAGCTCTCGTTACTCGACAGGAACTCTTGCAGCAAGTCAGATCACTTGGCACAAAGTCCTTGGCTAGAGAATAGTCAGCATCAGAACAAAAGGGAGAACAAAGCGAGGTGTAACCTTCTGGAGCTATCAAGGAATTCAGCCATCTTTTTTCTGCATAGAGTTTCTCGTCATCAACAAGTTGATAAGAGAGAATTCTTCGGGTGAGAGATTGGAGACCTCGAAGCTATACACGAGTAAGAGGACCAGTAGTTGGCAACAATCAACTCCCCAGGGTTATTAAAGATTTACTCTCAAATCTTAGCCCTCTTCTTCATCAGGTACATAGGGTGTCAAACCAACCACATTAAAACTAGTAAATACACCGTATCCATCCAACAACTCAAGCTCATAGGCATTGTCGTTGATGCACTTAAGGATCTTGAAAGGTCTAACTGATTTAAGGGAAAGCTTACTCATTCTCTTTCTAGGGAAACACTCTTTGCTGAGGTAGACCAAGACAAGGTCTCCGGAGCTATAAACTACTCGCCTCCTTTCTCGGCTTCCTTACTCCTTTTGCTGGGCTACAGTATATGGCAGTTATTTGGCAACCTTTTGATGCAACTTCTATGATTTTTCAGCATACTACAAGCCAAATTAACTTTCTCATTGTACAATTGAGCTAATAGCCATATCTAGGGGTAAGTTCGAGTTACGTCCATAGACGACCTCAAAAGGTAACCTTCCTATCGAGCTGTATACTAATCGGTTGTAAGTGAACTCAATGACAGGTAGGCATAGGTCCTAATTGTGTAAGTTCTTCCCCATAACTACTCGTAGAAGGTTGCCAACTGCCCTATTTACTACCTCGGTCTGGCCGTCTGTCTAAGGGTGGCAAGAAATACTGTACATAAGCTTAGTGCCGAGTTTCCTCCATAGGGTTTTCTAGATGAAACTCATGAACTTCAAGTCTTAATCAAATACAATACTTCTCCACAACTCGTGCAAACGTACAATTTACTGTAAAAAGAGGTTAGCAACAAACAAAGCATCGTTAATTTTGTGGTAAGGAATGAAGTAGCTCATCTTGCTAAATTAATCAACCACCACCATAATTGAGTCATGTCTTTTTAGCATTCGGGGAAGGCCGAACATGAAATCCATGCTTAGGTCGATCTATGGGCGCTCGGGTATGGACAGGGGTATGTACTCTCCATACAACTCTCTCCTTCCTTTTGCATGTTTACTCACTTCGCACTTCTCAAGAATTTGGCGCACATCCTTCATTATCCCAGGCTAGCAAAAATGTTCATTCAGTATTTCAGCTATTCGTTTTTCTCTAAAATGGCCGGCTAAGCGCCCAGCATGGGCTTCATGGATGAGTAACTCTCTAATTGAGCCACTTAGCACACAAACTTGCTTGCCCTTCATCTGGAACCCCTGACTCAAGTAGAACCAATCCACAACGCCTCCAACATTACACTTGGTCGCTAAGGGCCCAAAATACTAATCATGCTCGGGCAGGGTACCGAATCCAAGTACCTTAACTTGTATAATCGTAATAAAGGTATTACTACAAGAAAGAGCTTCTACCACAGTGTTAGTATTCCCTTTCTTATACCAAATGACGTAGTAGAAAGACTTTAGGAATTCAACCCATTTAGCATGACACTAAAAAAGTTTCTATTACCTACGGAAATGCTTAAGAGACTTATGATCTAAGTAAATGATAAATTCTCTCGATAATAAATAATGCTGCCAATTTTATAGTGTTTGAACAAGGGCATAGAACTCCTTGTCATATGCTAAGTAATTCAAGGTAGCACCTTAGAGTTTCTTGCTAAAATAAGCAATTGGTCAGCACTCCTGCATAAGGATAGCACCAATGCCGATGCTAAACACGTCACACTCTACCTCAAAAACTTTCTTGAAATCTAGCAAAGCAAGTATTAGAGTAGACATCAACTTCAACTTTACGTCTTCAAAACTTTTCTGAGCCTTCTCCAACCATCTAAACTTAGTGTTCTTCCCAATCAATTCAATTAAAGGTGCAATTAGGGAACTGAAGTTCCAAATGAATCTTCCATAGAATGAAGCTAAGCCATGGAAGCTCCTGACTTCAGTAACATTAGTCAGCGTGGGCCACTCAAGAATAGCTTTAACCTTCTCATCATCAACTTGAACTCCTTTCCTTAAAACAACATATTCAAGAAATACAACCTCTCTTTGACAGGACACATATTTCTTCAGATTACCGAATAATCTCTCGACATGGAGGATGTCAAACACCGATCTTAAATGTTCAACATGAGTGATAAGGTTGGCACTGTAGACTAGAATGTCATCAAAATAAACAAAAACACATTTACCAATCAATGTCCTAAGTGCATGATTCATTAGCTGCATGAATGTACTTGACGCATTAGTTAAGCCAAACGACATTACCATCCATTCGAACAAACCATCCCTTGTCTTGAAAGCCATCTTCCATTTATCTCCTAGTTTCATTCGTATTTGGTGGTAGCCACTCTTTAGGTCAATCTTCGAGAAGATGTAGGCACCATGCAACTCATCGAGCATATCATCTAACCATAGAATCGGGTATCGGTACTTTATGGTAATTTTATTGATGGCATAACTATCAATATACATTCTCCATGACCCATCTTTCTTAGGTACTAGTACGACTAATATGATATATGGGCTCATACTCTCTCGAATATATCCACAGTTTACCAACTCATCCACTTGTTTCTTCAACTTGACTGCTTGCTCAGGATTGAGTATTTAAGTAAGTCAGTTTAGTAAGACAACTCTAGGTTAGAAGTTGATGTAATGCTTAATGCTTTGTAAGGGGGGTAGACCTCTCGGTATCTCGATAGGAAATAAGTCGACCTAGTCTTAAAGTAGCTGCTGCATCTCAGCAGGTAAGCTCTCGACTTCTCTCACCTCCAAGAGTCTCCTAGCTAAAAGGAGCACATAGTCCTCGGTCTTGACTTCTCAAGAAAACTGAGCTTGGGAAAACACTAAGGACTTCTACTCTAGTAATCTAGCAACCTTCTCTTGGGCTTCCTTGGGACTCATGAGTGTCGGTATGATTTTCTTCCCATCCTTCTAGAACATGTAGGTATTCTTATATCCATTGTACAATACTCTTAAGTCAAATAACTATGGTCGATCGAGTAATATGTGAGAGGCACACATAAGAAGGACATCACACAATACCTATCACCAATGGAAATTTGTACTCTAACCTACTCAGCAATGTGCAAACCTCCTTCTTCATTCAAAACCTCCTTCTTCGTTCAACTAATGAATCTTGTACGGCTTAGGGTGTGGGAGGGTTGGTAATTTCATGGCCTTAACTACCCTTTACACTATAACATTAGTACAGCTCCCTCCGTCGATGATCAAAGTGCATAGCTTACCACTCACTTGGCAATTCATATGAAAGAGGTTCTCCTTTTGCTAATTCTCATCAACTACAAAAGCATTAAGAGATTGTAAGACAACAAAACAATACTCGACACTGCCCTCAAGTGGTGTCTCGGCATCAAGGTCTTCTTGAAACACTTCCAGCATCTGTTCAACTCCCATCTCTTCGTCTCCTTCGCTTGCACTCTTTACTTTAAACTAGGGCTTGTCTCTCTTTATAGTGATAACTCGGCAGTTTAGACATTAACTAGCCACATACTAATAACCGAAACATTTAAAGCATTTGGTTTCTTAGGTTTTTCTTCTTGAACTCTGACCTTGGTCTCTTTAAACCTCAGGTTCCTCAACTTTGCCCTTACCTCGGCCTTCTTCTGGTCGGATTGGCACTTGCCCTCGACGTTCCACCTCAGAACTATTTGATGCATGGTCATTCCCTAGTCGGCTCAACATACCACTCCTATTCGATATCATAGGTCGGTTACTCATCATTTGACTAATCTGGTTCCACCTCTACCTTTTGACTCTCTATGCTACCTTGATGGCTTCATCCAAAGTCGCAAGACTCTACAGCTCCACTATGTTACCAATCTCAATCCTTAGCTTAGAAATGAATCGTGCTATAGTTTGTGTCTTGGGTTCGTTAACATCACATCAAATCATGAGCAACTGGAACTCTCGGACATAGTCCTCCACTGATTAGTTAGCTTGTCTCAAGTCTTGGAGACGTTGGAAAGTGTCTTATTCATAGTGTTTGGGGACGAACTTACTTCTTAGGACTCTTTTCATTTCATTTCATGTTCAAACTTCTCGTTGGGCTATCAGGTGGACATTTTGCAACTTTTTCCATCACATGGTTACATATCTAAAAAATTCTAATGCGGCCACTCAAATATAAACAACATCCTCATAATCATAAAAGTTGAATATCTTTTCAATCTTCTCCTCCTGGTTTAAGTAGTCGTCAGCACTACCAGACTCATTAAAGCTTGAAATCTATACTTTGAAGTGTTCAACACCCCTATGAGTTCTAAACTCATGCTTGTCAATTCCAACATACTGCTCCTCTTCTTCTTCATACTCTCTCACTTCGTCTAACTCCAACCTTCTTCTTATAACTCTATCGACATGGTGGGGTAGTGCTTGGTTCATAGGAAAGGCTTCTGGTGCTCGTTCATTCATTTGCCTTCTTGGCCTATCCCTCATTTCTCAACCTTATTCAATGGCAATCCCATCTCGCGACTCAATCTCTAATACTCTTTGCACTAAGATAGCCAGATTGACTACAATAGCAATGAGGTCTTATAACTACTCGTTTGAAGTACATGGTAACTGTTGGGTCACATGATCGAGTCATTGAACACCACTATCAGCATTGTTAATTTCTCTTTGAACACTAGGATTTGACATTCTCAAAATGAAGCTTTAGAAAATACTCTAAACAAGAAATCCTTATACATACACACTAATACCACAAGAACTGTAAATTTGCTTTATTCTTCCAAATGAAAATAGAGTATAACAAACTAAAAAGAATTATTGCATACAACTCTCGATCACAACCTCAAACTCTAATACCGAGATTATATGATGTACCTAGGAGCTTAGTTATCACTAAGACTTATCGTAACAAATTTAAACCAAATGGGTCCTTTAAAATATCAAACAAACTTAAAGTGAGCAAGTCGACAAACTAACTAAAGTAGCTTACGTGAAGCTACTTGAAGCATATGACCTACCTACAAACATAACATGACTTGATACTTCACTTGATATAATGCACAAGTTAATGTTAAGGTCCACCCATCACTAATTTTGAGTTACTCGGCAAAATTAAACAAGAGTGTATGGAAATGGACTTAGAGTGGGTTGTTTCACAAGAACCTTGTAAAGTAAGATAATTCCGGCTTATAAAGAAAAGAGACTATTTATAGTAAGTCCTTAAGGTAACAATACAAATAAAGAAATTACAACAAAGCATACATAAAAGGAGATTCCTAATACATATCAAACATGGCAAAAAGGACAAACAAACAAAAAGGTAAAAATAGTATAGTGTCAAATGAAATGGATAGGTGACAATGCAATATTGGTTCTGTACAAAGATTCTTTAATCATAGCAGGCAAGTGGAATCAAGATGTTGCAGCAATGAAGAGGCCAAGACGAGAAAGTTTGCCATAGGAATTGGGAGGAAGCCAAAAGAGAAGTACTCGACCAGTATGAGGCTAGCTCTCGTTACTCAGCAGGAACTCTCAGCAACAAGTCAGATCACTCAGCATAGAGTCTTCAGCTAGAGAATAATCAGCATCAGCACAAGAGAGAGAATAGAGCAGGGTTTAACTTTTTAGAGCTGTCAAGGAATTCAGCTATCTTTCTTCTACATAGAGTTTCTCATCATTAGTAGATTGACGAGAGAGAATTCTTTCACTGAAGGATTAGAGCCCTGGAGCTATGTATAAGTAAAAGGACTAGTGGTTGGCAGCCCATCACTTGTTTTCCATAGTCAATGCACAAACAATACACATTATGCACAAGCTTAAGTTTGATTCTCGTTTTTGTTCCCTTACATCTTTTTCTAAACTCTCAATGCTCAAAAGTATCAAGTCTTCATCTCCATGCATAGCCTTAACTTAACAAAGTTATTATCTTTTTTTTTTTTCTTTTTTCATGTTAAATTGAACAATTTAGATAGGTAAATGTATATGTATGTATGTGTGTGTGTGTGTGTGCGTGTGTATATATATATGTATGTATCTCAATTAATTTAGCAATAATTAAATGCACAAGGGTATGATATAATATACATGTAACACATAAATATCAAGACAACTATCATGTGGGATTAACTTACAAAAAACGTATCAATTGTTGCATATTTGTTTATTTACTAGGTTGGGTTATCATAGAAAATCAACAACCATCAGTTTAACTTTGTGGTATAAAAGCCTAATGTTGGATATGTCTTTGTATTCTTTTAAATGACGTTCTCATGACTTAGGAGATGAAAATCTAGGAATATGGCTCTCTTGATTTTAGGTTTTTTCTTTTCTTTTTCAGTTTTCTCTACCTTTTGTTTGATTATCACTATCCTATGGAAAAGAAGGGAAAAAGTTTTTCCTAGATTGTATACTTCTATGTTACATATCTTATAAGGAATCTAGAAACAACATTGTAATTTTGTGTTAAGTGTAATTTTATGAGCTTTACTTTATTAAAGCTTTTGTTTGGATTGTAATTTTATATTAAGTGTCAAGATTATATATCATTTGTATTTGTAGAACTTGAATATTATTATCGCCATTTTCCCTTTATATTTGTAGGTATTTATAGATTTAATTATAACTTTTTAACTAATAAATAAGTCCAACCAAATACAAGACACATTTATTAAGTGAGTCAAGTTATGAGTTTAGGTTTTCAGTTCATAAACGGTTATGTTAGAGGTTGAGGTTTTTTAGGCAAAAACCCGTTTAAATATGAACATAAGATACAATATAGTGACATAGATTTCCAGTCATAATATGGTCAGCTAAAAAAAACCTTAACTTCATAATTAGATAATAGAATTTTTGTTTTTTTTTTTTTAAATGAGAAGAGAAGATTAATAAGTGCATTGGTTTACTAAGCCCTAAAATTGGTAGATCAACTCTATAAGACCCTTAAATAAGCGCTATTTAGGCAGAACTATGTATACAAGTAAATCTAACAAAAATAACCAAAATAAAGCTAATATAATGATCACATTAGCAAGAAGGGTAAGTTAGATAGGTGGTTAAGCACGTTATGTAAGATGGTTAACCACTCTAGTTTACTCTACCACTTCTTCCCTGGGTCAACTTTTGATCCTTATTTTTTTGCCCATAATTCATTTTAGACCCCTTCTTCACTTAGTTTTTTTTATCATAAGTTGAAAGTAGACACATCCTAAGCTTAACTACTATCTAAATATTTGATTAAAATAATCTAATTAAACTTTTCAAAAATCATTAAAGTATTATAAATTTATGAATTTATAGGATTCATTAGAAGACTAAATTTCAAACTATTAATTATGGACAAAGCAGATATAAGTGAATGATCATCCTTCTTTATCTGTTTGGCTATTTGTATAAAACATGATAAGTAATCTAACCATATATAGACTCTAAGCGATCAATAGCATGTTGCTTGTCTTATGATGATGCCTATGACAATTTCCAATGGGCAGGTTATAGACTGAGTATTCATTATCCATTAGCAATCAAGTATTCAAGAAGAAGTGGCTTGTAGTAAGCACAAATTCCATCTTAATTGTGGATATGCAAGTAATTGATATGAAAGAACCGTGACTAATATAAGTTAAATCGTTTAGAGAGAAATTATCGGCATAATAATAGTACGACACACTATATTTTGGAGGGAGATGGTAGGCTAAACTGCTAATAATGAATGCAAGTGGTGATCCTGACAGGAGAGACAATTATTGATATGGATATTGGGGACTATTCAATCCATATATTTGGTTTTTGTGCCCAATCGTTGGGTTTGCTTTCATTTACTCCCTCTACATATATAATTATTTAACCGGTAGTATATATGTTGCTTGATTGTGGTGCCATGATACTTACTAATAAATTTAGGTTGCATGCAATGTGTCATGAATGTGCTTATTGGTAGACTAAAGGTTTGTTGGTCTCTATAGCTCATCCCCATTTTCGATGACTTGTTTTCAACCATTTCATATCATTAAAAGCATATAGACCAGAAGAATAAGAGAGCGCAGGCCAGGTGATAAGGACATACGGTAGACTTGCTACCTCCTTTTAAGTTTAGAGCGTGATACGGTCAAGTTTATTTCAAATTTTCCAAATATGACACAGCACAATGCCTGATGTCACATAGATAATTAGGTATTTTTAATGACAAAATGACTACATAGCTGGATTTGAAGAGAAATAAAAGTCGCGAATTTAACTTCAATTCCTTTGCTTACTTTGCATCGATTTCATAGTTGAAATTGTCGTATTTCCAAGTACTAAGAAGTCTTCAAATGGGATACGATGGAATACGTTTGAAAGATTTAACTATTTAAAACCATTGTAAAAGTGTTACTTCTTCCATCTCTTTCTCTCTTCCCTAAAACACTTCCTCTTCTTCATATGTTAAAAGTTTCAACTGATCCCACAAGATACCTTTGTAAAAGTGGATCATCAGATTTGGAAAAATAAAGAAAGGAAAAAAAAAAAAAACAAAACAAAACAAAAGAAAAGAAAGAAAATAACCTGTCACTTTTAGATTTCTAGAGGAGAGAAGCTATCGTATGGACACAGAAAAAACCACGTAAAACTATGAAACCCTTTTTTTTTACCTTTGAATAAATTATAAATTACATATACAATTTATTTTCAACAGATTAATGATCCAAATTATAAAAGGATTTGCTTTGTTTTTGACGTATAAAACAAGTTTTTTAGGAAATCACCCCATAATTTATTTTACCAAAAAAAAAGAAAAAAGAAGGACCAACTGAGTTGAAAATAAAATCTTTGAGTCGATCCGGTTTAAATTCTAATTCAAACCAACCTCCAAAAAATGGGAATCTTTTGGGTAGTCCGATTCAACTAATGTTTTTGTTGTTCTATATATATATAAGGCTAATTAAATCATAATATAATTTTAGAGACAAAAAAATAAACCTAATCTATCCCATCGAAATTTAGGAAATTAATTTTTATATTATTAAATTATAATGATTTTGATATTAATGGGATATTATTTTCTCATTGTCAAGCCGGTAAAATCTAGAAACCGATACGTGTATGTTTTTTATCACTTGGAAAAAAACAAAGAAAATGGTAGATGAAACGGAATTGGAGAAGAAAGCTAATGACGTCCACATTGACGTAACGTCAAGCTTTTTCTAAAAAGAAAGATAAAAAAATAAAAAAAGCATCAACCCAATCCAAACCAATCCTACCTATAAAATATAAAATATATGGTGATGCAATATCTACTCCATGAATATAATATTATTTGGACAGGACCTTCCCATCATTATAAATTATATATAATACAAGCAGGTGAAAAATATTATTCTCTTTTAATTTCCAATTGTACTATTGTAGGTCCCCAGTTCCCTCCCAACTCCTACTCACTTCCTACGCGCTTTTGGCCCTCCATGTGGATCGACTATCGACGTCGACCCCTCTCGCCGGCAATCATTTTGGCATGAAAACAAAGGAACGGACAAAAAAGTTATGGGAACCATTTTCTTTCCTTTCTTTCTTAATTGGAAGATAGACTAATTCAAGGGAAATATTACGGTGCTAATACCAATTTAAATAAGATTAACCTAACTTTTCATTTCATGGTTCATTTATGGCCTTTTCAATTTAAATTATTAAATTTATAACTTATTTAATAATCTAAATTCTAAAAAATACAAACTAAGAAAGAAATAAGAAATTGAAGTGATCTAATAAAAAATAAAAATGTAACCATAAAAACACTCTAATGGTTAAAATACTAATAGAACTTAAAAATTGATAATTGTAACAATAAAATTGTAACTTCACCTCTTGCTTTCTAATAATTATATAACTTCTCTCTCATTTCTTTATAATTGTTACTGCTATTTTTATTTTATTTTTTCTGCCCAAATTGACACTTCTATTTCAATTGCAACTTTTATGCCTAACTTTTTAATGCAGAATCGGAAGGGAACTTTGAACTTTATTTACACCTGTTATTGTGACTATAGTATATCTCATATATTTAAGGAGATCATGTTTCACAGGTGCATCAACACTACTTTTTAATACTGAATCGCAAGGGAACTTTGAACTTTATGAGGAAACAAATGCGCATGCTTATAGCAATTCACAAAAAGCTAAAAGTATAAACAATTTATCTCGTCCTTAAGGTGTGTATATTAATATAAATTTAACTATCAATTTATTAAAAAAAAAAAAATTGAACCAATACAAGTTTGTGTAAGTTTTTATCAATAAAAATATACAACAAAAAATGTTTTAGAAATTTTGCAAGTGGAATGAAAAGAATAACATATTATAAGAATAAATATTATATGATTCTTTTTTATAATGACTTTATAAAATTAATTTGTTAATATAAAGGGCTAAATTCAATTATAGATTTTGAGCTTATTAATTAAAATGGATTTACTCTTTAAGTTAAGATGATAGGATCTAAAGAATCAAACCCATAAATATCAAGATAATCAAAGGAGATTTAATATGGTAAGTTTGAATTAGAGACAATTAGATTGATTCACTCATATTAATTTTTCTCAGTTTAACTCGCATACTTAAAAATGACCTTTACTAGGCTTGATTCTAAATGGAGCTCATTTGAGGATCCATTTGTAAAGGGACTCATTGACATTGATCATCGTCAGATCCAATAGATGAGATCAACATACTTGAAAACATTTTATCTATCTTATCATTGTAGTTTCTGATCATGATATATGTTTGAAAAATAAAGGATGTATAGAAATTAATCTTTAGGGAATATTTTAAGATTTGTAGGATGTATCCATTTATTCAGTCGAAAATTTAACCAAAATTTTTTTATTAATACTTCTATTTCAATAGGTTAGATGGATGTAATATATCTGAGCAATTCCTTTTTTTAGAAAAAAAAAAAAAAAAAGGAGAGAGAGGAATTTAAACACAATGAAGCAGTTAAACCACACTAACTTTTTGCGACTGCATTTTAGAAAAACAATGGAGTCTAAAGAACGCACAATAGGTTATTACACATGGCTTTATTCGATTTTCTTAGTCATCGTAAATTGGAGTAGAAAAGTTTCATTATTTTGTATCTTCGTGAGTTATGCAAAAACTATTTAAAGCCGCAAGCAGTATACATATTAATAAAAACAATTAATTGTTCCAGAAGATTATTTATGATTACTGTACTAGTATTTATGTTTATGAACTGTTTAATATATATTGTGAATACTATCATAAAATATACTTCCTGTTAAAGTTATTGCTAAAAGATTATCACAAATAATATGTTAATAATATATTTGTATATATAATTTTATAAATATACAATAAATGCTATTACTTAATTACCTAAAAAAATCTAAAATGTTAAATTTTATCGTATTAGTAGATGGTTTTTTTGTAAAACAATGCGATATTTAGATATAGAGATAAAATATTATGAATATGAATTGTGCTACTTTGCATTAATTATGCAAATGTTACAACCATTTTAA
This sequence comes from Lumnitzera littorea, assembly GCA_024138015.1. Classification (NCBI taxonomy): domain Eukaryota; kingdom Viridiplantae; phylum Streptophyta; class Magnoliopsida; order Myrtales; family Combretaceae; genus Lumnitzera; species Lumnitzera littorea. Next base: position 29,153,598 of record JAMXBB010000009.1, on the reverse strand, counting down.
AAGTTACATCACATCACTTGTATATAAAGAATGTATCTCTTGAACAAAACTTTCCAAATTATATATATGTAAAGATAAAAGATAAGAATATACTTTTAGCAAAAGTTATAAAATTACTTAAAATATTATCTCAATGAACATATTGACAATATATACTTATAAGTCATTATAAATATAGGACAAATACCATTATTTATTGATATATACCACAGTTGTATGTAATTGTTTTTTTTTATAATACGTTCAAAATAAACAAAGTGCACGGGCGACATTTACTGTCCAAACCCAGGTTTAGTTATTTAGGTTTTCTAGCAAACCTATATACTGCATTTATATTATATATATATACATATATGTGTGTGTGTGGATAAATTTGGCCAGAAATATCGGAAGAATAACTAGTTAGATTGCTGTTCAACTTATCCTCTTTTAGAATGTTGTTAATACATATAGCCCACCTACCTGACATGTGCCAAATATGTCCAAGTTGTGTCATCCAAATTCCAGTTAATAAAACTTGAATAAGTACTTTTACGATAAGTATTTTTAATTATATATATTTTCTTTTTATGCGTTTAATTTCTTATCTTTAAAACTACATATTTATATCTCAAATCTTTTAAAAAATGAAGGCATTTTTAAATGAATTAAAAAAACTAAAATTAAAAATATAATACAAAATATATATTTGTTGTTTAATTTTTTAATGTACTTTTTTATAGGTTTTTTTATACATACTCATAAGAAAAAAAGTAATGATGTATAAATAACATAAAAGGATATCATTAAAATGAATCATCATCTTACAAATTATAGGAGTAAAGTATCATGAATGCAAAATAGTCATGCCATGCAACGTGTTGCAACTATTCAAAAAATTACATGACTAATGACAAAAAAATAATGCTAAATAAGTATTATTAAAGGAAAAAGGTTAACATAGAGATATGATAAAAATATGCAATATCAAGGAGGAAGGATAGGGAAAAAAAAAAAGATAATAATGAATAAGTACAATAATAAAAAAATCCAAAATATATATTATAATGGATACAATCGAGTTAGATTATCTCTAATATTAAAGCAATAAAAAAATATATTGCAATTTAAAAACTTGTTAATTATTAAATTGTAATTAATGAAGATGACTATGTGTAAAAATATCTTTAAACTCACTTGCTAATTTTTAGCATAAATTTTGAAATGTAGAATAGATGAAGTGTCAAATTAGCTAAAACAATTTGTTTAAAGAATAGTTAATACACTCTATTCTATGACAATGAACTCATTAACCAAGAAAAAACCCCTATCTTACCAAATAGCAAGTTGATGTCTTCCTAACTGGAGGGATTTTACAGTATTATCATTTAGAAATAACTTTACAAAATAGCTATTTTTTACTTATAATAAAATCTTTTGAATTATAATACTAATAATAAAAAAAGTTGTTGATAATCTTTGGATAAGCCATTTGTCGCCTTAGGTTTTTAGTTAGTAGAGTTTGATAATTAGTAGGCTCCCCCAAATGGGCCTAATAGAGGTGGCTTTAAGCTGCCTAGGTTGGCTTGCAAAACAAATAGGCATAAGCAATGTAGCATTGGGGTAGGGGGGTGTAGAGGGATTTAGGTGTACGTTATCTAATAAAATCACTCCAATACTTAAATAAGTAAGAGAGCAAACACAACATACAAGAGCTCAAGAGAGAATCGAAAGCAATTAAGAGTAATTAATAAGTGGAAGCCTCGTGTTCCCAGTAAGGATGTGGACCAAGTATTTATATGTCTAATTTCTAAGCTCTTGTTAACTCATGGCGTATGGCCTTATGTTTCGTAGGGCTTCTAGTTGACAGGCAACCATCTTTTCTTCATAAATATTTAGTGTATGCTTTGGGCTATTCTAAGGGTAAGTTTCAAGGGCATATTACATTTAATGCTTTATGTGTTGCATGTTTAAACTCTATGAGATCCTTGTAAGTTTTAAGATTGTTGGAAAAGGGTCACCAAAAGTTTACCAAAGGTTGGTTGGGGCATTCACTTAGCTAAGGGAGGACGTCCTTAAGCAAATCATTTATTATCACACTTATCTAGGTAACTTTGTTCTACTTGAGTCTTAGGGCAATTGAGGACTCATGAATCTTATCAATTAGTAATTGATTATTCGATTGTGAACCTAAAACTATCGGATGGGATCTTTTCTTGGTGTTGTGGTCTTTAGAGTGTTCAAACCTAAGTTTATGGAAAATTTATTTTCTATTTCACTCAACTCATTGATGGAGCAAGAACCTTTATCTCACCAAGTTGCAAGTTGAAGGTTTTTTTTTTTTTTTTTTGGTAAATAGAAGATTATAGTGATGAGATTTATTAATAATAAAAAAGAGTTATCAAAAACACTTTTATATTATTGTTGATAATTTTTCTTTTTATCATAAATCATTCTTAATTTACATTAAAAAAAAAAGAGTGAATATATCGTGTAGTTAATTTCTTAATAAAGAAGATTAGGAAATCATCCTTTTATAAATATCACCGAAAGAAATATAAAAAATATAGTGAAAAGGATAAATTGAAAAAAGAAAAAGCACAAAACCCTAGATAGATTCTAGGTTGTCTAGTGGCACTACCTATAGTGCATCATTAATGACATACTCCCCCCATGATACGATGCTCGTACTGGCTTGGGCGTTACGTATGCGTTATGACACACTGACACATATAAAAACACGACACATATTTTACTCCCATCGACACAAACAATGTCCAACTGCAAACAAACCAACCTCGTTTTGCTTTCTCTCTCTCTCTCTCCACTACACTTTCTCTCTCTAGGAAACTGCCACGTCATTCCCCTCCATTTATCCAGCCGTCCCTCAAATAGAAGTAAAGTCTCCTCTCTCTCTCTCTCTCTCTCTTCCTTACACAGCTGTTTGTTTCTCACTCCTGTATTTTGTCGTCTTTTTTCGAAACCCTTTTTCTTCTTCACTTCTTCTTCTTCTTCTTGGCACCTTCTTTTCTAATACTCCCAAAAGGCAAAAACGCATACCCAAAAGTCCTCTCTTTTGACTCTTTTTATCTGTTTCAAGCTCAACGACTTCTCCAACCTGTACATTTTTTCGTGCTTCTTTTAGCGATTCCGCTTCTGGGTATAGTTTATTTTCCTTACTGGATCGATTTTTACATCATGAAAATGCCTGCTTGGTGGTCTAGGAAATCAAACAAAACCAAAGAACATCAACAAACAACAACAACAACATCGTATCAGATACAGAACCCAAGAAACAATCACCATAGTTTCTCCAAACCTTCAATTAAAAACGATGCTCGGAAGAACCTTAGAGATGAAAGGAAAGTTAAAAGTTTCGATGGTGTTGTACGGAATTCGCCAGATAAGAGATCCGGCGGAGTGTTCTCCGGTTTTGATTCGGATAGTGGGGAGAAAATAGGGCTTCCTTTGCCTAGGCCTCTGGTGGAGAATGGTTCTGTTTCCGCATCGGTTTCGAGTGTTAGCTCTTCCGGTTCGTCCGAGGATCATCAGATTGGGACTGCTCATGTTCAATTAAATATTAATCACAGGTTTAATCTTAATAGCTATTTGCTTGAAGATTTCAAATTAATTGATTCTTGATTTAGTTGACTAGTCATATTGCTAACTATGTACAGTGATGAGTCCTAGTATGGATTTTAAAGAGTTCTGGAAAATTGACTAGGTCACTCGTGGGCGCTGTCTAGGTTTTTCATTGAATTTTTTTTCCTTTGCGTAAGTAAATTTATGAGTAAAACCATAAATTTTTAGATTAATTTTCATTTTGAACCCGTGCAACCTTAAACAATTTCACATATTTCGGTTCTTTTTGCCCTGTTTATTTGTGTTTACGTGAATTGCTAACTCACGTCTATGCCGGTCGCCGATGCAGAATCTTTTTTGCTTTATAACTAAGCGAAGTTCAAAACTGCTAGACTTTCTTTCTGGTTTCTTTATCCCCAATAACTAAAAAAGTGTATCATGCCCGAATCTGTTTTTGTTTTGGTAGTTGGGGGTGGGATGGGTGTTTGGGAAGGGGGTTGTGGGGAGAGGAATTTTCAAAGTTTGGAGGGGCAGCCGGCGGGCACATTTGGTAATGAACATTTGACTTCGAGATTTGCTTTAGGGAAACCAAACCATTAAACCATCATAAATCATTCTCATTTGTTTGCCAAATGACTGTGATATCCAGTGACAGTGTCTGTTTTAGGAGATTGAACTGCGAGAAGTATTCTTTACAGTTCAGTTCATATAAATATGCCATCATTTTTGTAACCCCTTTAATACAATGATGACAGGGGACCTTCTGAAATAAAGTTCAATGTCAGGCCAAGAAGTCCCGGTCGTGTTTCTAAGGGACCTACTAGTCCAACATCGCCTCTGCATCCACAGCTGTCAGGTATATATCCTGATTCTCCTTCAGGAAGGCAGGAGGAAAGTGGGAGTCAGTGTCATCCTCTGCCTCTTCCACCAAGTTCACCGACTAGCCCTACTGCATTGCCCGGCAGAAGAACTCATGTAGTGGGTGAAAGCCCGATCTCTACAGTGTCAAAGTGGAAGAAAGGAAGATTGTTGGGAAAAGGGACTTTTGGTTATGTTTACCTTGGATTTAATAGGTATTCCCCTTAAAGAAAGAAATAAGTTAATTCCATTGTCAAACAAACTAACTTCTATCTTTGAAAAGCATATTTCTTTTTCCTATTTAGTCATTTGATTTCCAGTTCTTCAGGAAAATATTTTTCTATCCCTTGGGATAGTTCTTTTTTTTGGTGCACTTTGCTACCATTTGTACTGTCTTTGAATTTATATTCTCTCCATATGATAGTGGAGGTGGGGAAATGTGCGGGCAGATGTGTGCAATTAAGGAAGTCAGAGTGGCTTCTGATGATCCCTCTTTCAAAGAGAGTCTTAAGCAACTCCACCAGGTATATTCCCAAACTACAATTAGAATTTTCTTAACAGCATCCATGTAGAGAGTTATTCTTACCATTTTCACCCTTATAACAGGAGATAAATTTGCTGAGTCAGCTTTGTCATCCCAACATAGTTCGATACTTCGGTAGTGAAATGGTATGGAACATTCTTCCTCCTGTGCATGAAGTCATTGTAAAACGTGCATGTAGTGATGCAATTTGAATAAGCGATTCTCTTATATCCTGCATCTTTAACTTGCACAGTTAGAAGAAACCCTTTCTGTTTATCTGGAGTATGTTTCTGGAGGCTCTATACACAAATTGCTTCAAGAGTATGGGCCATTTAAGGAACCTGTCATTCAGAATTACACCAGGCAGATTACATCTGGACTTGCCTACTTGCATGCAAGAAATGTGGTACACAGGTATTTGGATGTTAGCAATAACTTTCCTAAAGTAATTGGCATGGATCCATCTGCCATTATTGATTCTCATAAGCTTCGCTGCTTTGTGGACTTGCAGAGACATAAAAGGGGCCAACATTCTGGTTGATCCTAAAGGAGAAATCAAGCTAGCAGACTTTGGAATGGCCAAACCTGTCAGTCCTTAATCGAAACTAACTTATGGGTTTCTTTTACATTAAATTATCACATCCTTTCTTAATTAAAAGACTTCTGTCTTTTCCCTTCTCAATCAGATGACCTCTTCTACTTCAATGCTTTCTTTCAAGGGCAGTCCTTACTGGATGGCACCTGAGGTATCTCTCCCTTTCTCTCTTCATATGCCGCTTTCTTCCCTCCTTCCACACGAACACACACAAGTCACATATATGCACCAAGTTTTAGAGGTTCCGTTATCATTTCTACTCCTGACTTCTTTCAGCTCCTAAGTTTTTAGTGATTTTTATCAAGTCAGTAACGCAATTTCTTTTAAGATAATTTGGCAAATTTTTTTACCAGCCACTTTTGCTCATATATGTATTTTTCTGTGAGTTTAGGTTGTCATGAATTCAAATGGCTACGATCTTGCTGTTGACATATGGAGCCTGGGATGCACCATTCTGGAAATGGCAACATCAAAGCCACCTTGGAGCCAGTATGAAGGGGTGTGTGATGCTTCTATCTAATTTTATTTAATTATCCCTTCTTGAATGGTATTTATTGGAAGTAATTATCTCCTATTAAGCAGGTAGCTGCAATATTCAAAATTGGGAATAGCAAGGACATGCCTGAAATTCCTGCACATCTTTCAAGCGAAGCAAAAAGTTTCATAACATTATGCTTGCAGCGAGAACCTTCAGCTCGTCCTAAAGCTGTGGATTTGCTAAATCACTCATTCATTCGGGACCAAACAATCACAAGGGCATCAAACATCAGTCTAACCAGGAATGCCTTTCCTTCAAAATTTGATGGCAGTCGCACCCCGGTAATGCCCTAGAGAATCCAGACTTGCACCTTTATATTCTCTAATATTGAACCTAATTTCTTCTTGCCGGGTTTGTAGTTTGTAGTACTTACTCCTGGCCTGTCCATAGTATTGAGGGTTATGGTAAATCCTAACCAGTATAGATGATAAAAATTTGCAGATAGTACATAACCTACTGGCATTGTGTTATGTCAAGGCACTGTATTTTGATATGATTTAGATAGGACGGGTTTCTGCATTTGTAACTGTGATATTTGGCAGCTTTTCACTGCCTATTGGCCCCATATAATGATATTTTCTTTACCCCCCTCAGTGAATCTGAGGTCATTTGCTATATTATTAGAAGATACAGATACATGGTATATTACTTTTCAATCTCTTTCATTGCCATACCATCTTGGTCAGGGTGATATCTTTCTAGATGCTTTAGCAGAAAATTCATTGACAGATTATGTATTTTAGTGTAATTTTATAAATGCCTTTTATGATTATTTCTATATGACCTCTTTACTATCTTCTATAACTTATTGGTTATAGGAATTCATATGCGTACCTATTAGTCATGATAGACAGTGCAATATGAAATATAAGATTGTTGTTTCATCCTCTTAGCTGACGGTTTGTCCATTGCCTCATTTTGAGCAGCCTGCATTGGATCTTCAATCTGGCAGACCAAGCAATGCTCATGAAATGGATTACACTCAGAAGCCAATTGCAATGACCTCCACAGCAATGAGAAGTCCAAGGTGAGTTTTTTGGTTGGAAGTGTGCACAAAAGCCCATGACCATGAAAAAATCATGAATTGTTCATTTGCAAAACCCAGCAGTTCTAACATTTGTTTATTAAGTCCTGTTTCACACTGATATGGGATGATATAATTACGTATCACAACCATTTATCTAACAGGGATAGCACAAGAATGATTACATCTCTGCCGGTATCTCCATGCTCAAGCCCTCTACGTCAATTTGGACCCGCAAATAAGAGCTGTTTTCTCTCTCCTCCTCACCCAGCCCTCGTGCCTGCCACCCAAGGTGTTTATGCTATGAACGATGTAGTGTTCAATCCTTTGAGACCAAACACAGGATATACTCTTGATCCTCGGCCAGATCCATACGTTTTCAATTGTCAAACCCCCAGTGGATCCCCCAGAAGGACGCTTATCTGAGTGTAAATACTTACAACACCTGAACACAATTTGTTCCATACTCAAGATGATCTTGCTACCCTGGTTGCTTTTACACGCCACCATTTTTTGCTATATCATTCGTAGCAAGATATCGTTAACCTTTTTGTCCCTCTTACAAATTTTGGTTTGTTTTGTGGGAATTCGGAGCTTCGTGAAAGTGAAGAAGCTCGGCAGTTGGTGAGGAATTACATTTCTCTGCTGTTTGTAACAAAGTTAATATAGGAGCATCATTGCTCCTGTAGGTTCTGGCAATCAAGGGAAGCACTGTGTTGCTAAATCTTTCAACAATTTGTTTATTCATGTACATGAAAGGTAACAAGTCTTTGTAGAACATATTTTGTGTTATAGTGCAAGATCAATGCTCATAGCAGTCACCATTTTCGAATTGCAGGCAGGCGTGCTGCTGTTCATGTGTAAGAAACATTTTCTCTCAAAAAGTATGCTTATAGCATATAATATGCTGAGTATTTGCATATGTTTAGACAATTCTTGAAAGGCAGATCATTTTCAGACCATGTGTTATTTAGTCAACACCCCTAATTGGGACATTTAGATAGTATCCTACTAGTGTGACCCACAGGAGATTGAGTAGAGGCAAAGATCTTTGTTTCTTATGGATTTAGTTCAACTTGTGCGCTAAGCAGCCTACTACTGCTGCCAAATGGTAACCTAGAAGAGGGATGTGAATGGCTTGAGTAAGGATGACAATAATACTGAGCTCAAGCTCAATCCCGAATCAGAATTCGACTAGAAATTTCGAAGTTTGAGGCTGATAAAGCTTGGAATTATGAGTTTAAACTCAACACAAATGGCATTGAATGAGTCCAAGCTTGAGCATGATGAAGTAGGTCTGATTTATCTAAAAATTATTTTCTTCTAATCAACATAATATCGATGTCTAAATTCTATTAGATAGAGATGAATTAACGTTTAAGCTTGATTAGTAAGAGATTGATTACATTTGCAAGCTCGAATTCCAATCAACCGGTGTCGAATTATACTCAATTGCTTGCAGAAAACATGACTTGCTTATATCTCGAGGTATTTGTTTCCCTGATCAAGAGGTTACCATTGCTCCAACCGCATGGGATACATGAAAGTTAGCATGGCATGGTTCTTGCTCCTTGAATGCAGAAACTCAAGCCATTGGAAGATGGAAGAGCTGCAAGATTCATATGATTTAACTAACGACGGATACCGAATGGATCTAACCTGTGAGAATCCGGGAGCATATTTAATTTTCTTTTTCATTTTCTTCCTCTTTCACACACTATATATATTTACATATGTATATCTATATTGTTTAAGAGAAAATAAGAAAATAACTAAATCTAATTATTATTTAACTACACAGAATTTAGTATAAGATTTTATTATATTTCTCTATCTCCTTTCACCCTCCTTTTATCATCATAATTATGCTCTTCTTTCTCTCTCTACCTGTCTTACTTCTCAAACCTATCTTCCCATCTCTCCCTTCCCTCCAGCCCCCCCCTTCTCTCTCTCTCTCTCATCATTATAAATATAACTTTCATTTATAATTTTAATATTATCATTTCCATCCTCACCAATTTATCTACTCATTTTTTATTAATGATTACATTAGAAATAATTTAAAAAATTTTATCCAATTAAAAATCTTCAAAAGTTTCAAGAAATAAATTATTCAAATTGAAAGAATTGTAAAAATTTTAAAACACTTCTAATGTGTGTGTGTCTGTATTTTTTTTTTTTTTTTTTGTAGTACATGTATTGAGGGTACAGTTTACTAGTATAGCATAGAAAAAGTAAAGTTGGACACAAGTATGTATAGAGAAAATGGTACAATAAGTATATATACATATACATACATACATAAATATATATTCTTTATATATATGCATCGTATCTAGATATGTGGACATGATGATGATAGTGATTAGTGTATCTAACAAAACTATTATTCATAATTATAAATATCACCTCGTACCTGAATATGACTATATCATCACATACCTAAATAAGACTAGTACTTACGCATTTAAGTGTGCATTCTTGTGGCATATAACCAAGATGAATCTTTTTCTCTGTATGTAAACGGGGTTCGGTTGTTTTTGTTGTGGAGGCAGGCTGGCAGCTCAACCTAAACAAAAAGTCAAATGCACTGTGAGCATAGATGTTGGCTCAGACAGGCCTAATGCAATTATCTATGTTGGTGCTTTAGTAACACTTTATAACGTGGTTTTTCAAGGGAAGTAATCTATGACACAGCAATGAATAACTTACAAGGAATAAATGTCGGCCTGAATCCACCGACATAACAAGATGAAAATTTAAAGTAATAGAGGGAATATGCCTAATCACGTTGAGACCTTCTTTCATTGGATTGAGAAATATCTTCGTCTGTCTACGAGTGGGTGGGGTAGGCTTCCTCTGTTGCAACACGAGAAAACGATGTAATTGAAACTAAATTTTAATTGTATGTTTTTTTTTTTTTTTTTGTTGTTTTTCCCAACTAAATTATAACTTAGAAAAATGGGGATTCAAATTTAATCCATCTTGTTAAAAACTAGTTTTTATACTACTAACTTATAATAGTTTTGAATGTGTTAACTCAAACCCTAATTTCACCAATTTAATTATTGATGTGCCCAGTATTTCGAGTGAATAAGAAATAGGATATATTAGATAGATTGATAGATAGATATGTTGGAAGCATATCATATATATGAATGCAAAATCAAAGCCAGGAACCTAGTTAGCCATTTAGTACCATCGTCAATCCATTTGAACACCAAAGCGCCCTCCTAACCTGATGCAATAACTAAGGATAAAGTCTCCACTCCATTTATAGGCTATTATTTTTAACCGACTCATGTATAATCAAACATTAGGAGTTAATTTACTTAAGATTTACGATACCTAATGATGACTGGGTTGAAATGAATTTCAACAACGTTGGCTCTCTAATTTTTCGTGTTTAACTTAAATGGGTTTTCCACCAATAAAATGGAATAATTGATGCTTAACGCCCAAATGGTTATATGGATAATGAAATGTCTCAGAGAATCATCTTAAGAAACAAAAACATTTCGGTGATTTCTCTTACTAGCCAGCCTTCTTTGAAATAAATCCAATCTTACCCTTTTTATTTCATACAAAACCAAAAACAAAATCACAGCAAGACCTTGCAGTCTTTATAAAAAATAAAAAAAAAGGGTTAATATCACAATTGGTATTCCAATTTTAAAACATTTAATTTGCTGCCTAGTTAAACTTTTTTTTTGTCATATTTGTAGCACTTGACCTAACTTCATTAGTCTTTGTTTGCTAACATAGATGAACTAGATACTTGGCATCGCTATGAATTAACACATGGCACATTCACATGTACAATAATTGACATAGCAAAAAATGTCGCCTAACACTACTATGAATTAACATGTGTCTTTGCATTTAGCACCTAATGACATGGCATAGATAGACACGTAATAATGGTGTGACCTGACACGTGACAACTTTGATATGTGATAACTTTTTTAATGAAAAATATTATTTTTTAAATCAATAATCCAAATATCAATATAGCTCTAATAAAAAACCACTCCATACATATAGCACATTTTTTTACTAAGACATTGAACAACCTATAATTTGTAAGTCTTCTCACTTCTAATATTTCATATGGGACATACAATATGAAGACAACGGGTTAGAACTACAAGTTGTAACTTTCACTAGAGAAAGGCTCAACGTTGACCTTATTTTTAACAGTTGATTTAATTTTCAATTTAGAAAAAAAAAACATTAATCTATAATCTACTCCATAATTTCTTTTAAATTGTACAATTTCTAAAAAAAAAACTCTAAAAAATCCTTAAAATTCATATCAAAGTAGGCTCTATTTTACAATTGAAGAGATCACTTCTCACTTTGACATAAATTGCAAGAACGTTTTATAATTTTTCTTTAAAAATCTTATATGATTTAAAAGTAACGATGGAGTAAATTATGAATTGAGTGTTTGTTTATAAATTGAAAGTTGAATCAAATAAGAAAAATTGAGTCAAGGTTAAGTCTTTCTCCTGCAAAAGTTATAACTTATAGTTCAAACCTGTATCTTCATATTGCATGTCTTACATGGAACGCTAGAGGTAAGAAGGCTTGTACATATTATAGGTAGTTTGATGTGTTAATGGAAAGATGTGCTATGTATATGGAGTAGTTTATGCTTACAATTATGTTGACACTTAGATTATTGGTTCAAAAAAATATTTTTTTCTTTAAAAAGGTGCCACGTGCCAAAATTGTCATGTTAGTGAGTGGTACGTATAAAGACACCTGTAAATTCATAATGGTGCAACGTAGCATTTCGTGCCACACTAACAAGTGCACTTGTAAAGGTGCCATATGTTAATTCATAGTGGTACTACATGTCTATTTCATCCATAGCAGTAAATGAGACTAATGGAGTTACATTAGGTAATAGAAATGACCACGAGAAGTTTAACTAGACAACAAATTAAATATTTCAAAGTTGATGTAGTAAATTGAGTATTTTGGTAAAATTCAAGAATCAAATGCAACATTAACCCTTAAAGGAACTCTTTATTTCAAAGTTGATGTAGTAAATTGAGTATTTTGGTAAAATTCAAGAATCAAATGCAACATTAACCCTTAAAGGAACTCTTTTTACCTTGGCCCTTCTTATTCTTCAAAAGAGGGGGGAAAACGATTACTATTTTTCTCTCTCTTCAGCATCTCTTTATCTCTCTCTTCACCGTCCCCCTTCCCCTAGACTTAGAGTGCTCATTTTCTTCTAGATCCAAGGTAAACTCTTCCTTCTCTTTTCAATTTTGCTTCTTAGATTTCTTTTAGTAGATTCTAATTAATGGTGTTGTTAATCCAAGGGCAATACTTTATGGTATGTGGAAGGAAATCGCTAAGGATTTTTAAATGAGTAGTATAAAGTGAAGTTTTGCGGTTTTGAAGAGATTTCTAATTGGAAAATTCTAATTAGAAAACGTTAATTGTTGAAGAAGACTATCGATGTCGAAGAAGTTTGTCGATTTGTGGTTTAAGGTTTGTTTATGGAAAGTACAAAATCAAGTGAGAATATCTTTGTTCATTATTGCTTGTAGTCTTTTGCCTTTATGGTTTATAAGTTAGGATTTAACAATTAAAGTTAAAATTAAATAAGATTTGATCAATGTTTAAGAGAATCATAATTAGAAGATTCTTGTTGATAAATTAGTACAATGGCTAATGTAATCTTATGGATTTATAATAATCAAGATTGATTGTTAAAAGTTGTGAATTTATTGGAGAATCCTCACATTTAAGGTTAATAGGAGGAAAGTTATGTTTCGAAGAACTTTTTGGGAGATGTTTTCTTATGAGGTTGACCAAGGAGGACTAAACAATTAATCTCGCTTATTTCATAGTTAATGTCACGCCCCGAACAAGAAGAGTCATAACAGTCCCGCCGTGTAAACTAATCTAAGATAGAAGCTGACCTCACAGCTGCTATCGTAGACGCAGTTTACACAAGGCGCACAACTCAACCAGCTTGAAACGTCTGTTCTGACATCTGTTAATATCCAAACCTGTGGTAGAGCTTTAACAAAATACTTGTTCTATACAATCTGTAGTTTAGTACTACAACAGTAATTATACAACATTTCACGTCCAAGGGTAAGGGTTACAATCAGAGTCTTTTAAAAACCACAGGTTATACGATTTATATACAATAAGTTAGAAAACTAGTGGGCTCCCAGGGAATTCCCATTTAGTTTTCTTCAAAACTTAAAGACAAAGCAAAAACTCAGGTTCAGTTAAATTCCTCGTTCCTCACTTTCCCACACAGCAGCACACTAACCTGAGAACGATGGTACCGGAACATCTTTACCTTCACTCAGTACCTGCAAAAGAGTCTGTAGGGGTGTGAGCACAACTAGCTCAGTAAGTTGGGCGGAGTCAGAAGAGTACTATACAATCACAAATAAGGTTAATAATTATGATGAAATGCAATGCAATCTAAGTTCAATTTCAGGAGTTCTGAACATTTTAGGGCTTTAGTAAATACTCCAATTTCTAAGGGCAAAATTGGAATTTCGGGTCATTATTACTAAAATCTAACTTCACTGTAATATCTCGACTAACTTTTTCATTCTAGTTGCAAAGTTTGGGCTCAATTGGATAAGTTACCCTAAAAGCCATAAATCTTAGCTCGGTTGTGCTAAACTCAATTTTGGGAGCTTATATTTCCACCTCCCTTAAAAGAGTTTTGTCCTCAAAAATTTAAATCTAAATGCAATAACTATTTATTTGCTAATAAAAACTTTATGACTTACTTCATTCTTTGAAGAGTGTTGGGTAACGATTCTGCATTGCCGACTTCGGTTCCCAAGTTAGTTCGGCCGTTGGACTGCTACCCCATTGAACTTTCACATACTCTACCTCCCGATTTCGTAACTTCTGAATTCGGTTTTCTATGATTTTGATCGGTTTTTCCTCAACAGTATAGTCTTCTTGTAAATCCACTGGTTTCAATTCCATGACAGCATCTGGGTTCTTCACGAATTTTCGTAACATTGACACATGGAATACGTTATGATATCCCGCTAAACTTGGGGGTAAAGCAATTCGGTATGCAACGTTTCCAATTCTTTCCAAAACCTCGAAAGGTCCGATATATCGGGGGCTTAACTTTCCTGTTGTACCGAAACGCTTAAATCCCTTGAATAGACTTATCTTTATATACACATGATCTCCTGGAGTAAATTCTATAAATTTTCTCTTCAGATCAACCCAACTTTTGTATCGATCTTGTGCTACTTTCATCCTTTGTCATATTATCTTAACTTTATCATTCATCTGACCAATCATATCAGGTCCTATCATTGCATATTCATCATTTTCCCAATATAATGGCGATCGGCATTTCCTTCCATATAAAGCTTCATATGGTGCCATCTGAATCGTTACTTGATAGCTATTGTTATAAGCAAATTCCACTAATGGCAAATACTGATTCCAATCGCCTCTGAAATCCAAAATACAACCCCTTAACATATCTTCGAGTATTTGAATAACTCTTTCCGACTGTCCATCGGTTTGTGGGTGATAAGCTGTATTAAATTGTAGTTTAGTTCCTAAAGATCAATGTAAACTTTCCCAAAACTTCGATACGAATCGGCTGTCTCTATCCGATACAATGCTTATTGGCACACCATGTAGTCTAACAATCTCTTTAATATATAGTCGTGCCAACTTTTCTATTGAATCACCAATTCGATAAGATAAGAAGTGAGCACACTTCGTTAACCTATCTACAACAACCCAAATTGAATCGTAACCCGATCTAGTCTTCGGAAGTCCAATTACAAAATCCATTGTAATATGATCCCATTTCCATTGAGGTATTTCTAATGGTTGTAATAAACCACTAGGCCTCTGATGTTCTGCTTTCACTTGTTGACATGTATTGCACCCAGCCACATATTGTGCTATATTCTTTTTCATACCTTTCCACCAAAACAATGCTTTCAGATCACAATACATCTTATTTCCACCAGGATGTAATGTATAACCTGTATCATGTGCCTCAATCATTATTTCATTCTTCAATTTCGAATTACTAGGCACACAAATTCTGTCCTTAAATCTTATCACATTCTCAACATCAATTTTAAAGTCAGGTACATCGCCTGCATTAAACCTTTCCTTGATTTCTTTTAACTTTTGGTCCTCACCTTGTTGCAGCTTAATTCTTTCGATCAAGGTTGGTTGCACAACTAAATTCATCCATTGTGCTTCAGTTTCATGCCATCTGAACTCAATTTCCATCTTTTCAAATTCTTTGATCAATTCTTGCTGAGTAGTGAGCAGTGAGGCCACCTGTTTGTAGTTCTTGCGACTCAATGCATCCGCTACAACATTGGCTTTGCCAGGGTGATAGTTGATGGTCAAATCATAATCCTTGATTAATTCCAACCAACGTCTTTGTCTTAAGTTCAACTCTTTCTGAGTGAAGAAATATTTCAAACTTTTATGATCTGTATATATCTCACAATGTTGCCCGTATAAATAATGTCTCCAGATCTTCAAAGCAAACACTACAGCTGCTAATTCCAAATCATGAGTCGGATAGTTTCTCTCATAAGGCCTCAACTGTCTGGATGCATAAGCAACCACTTTTCTATCCTGCATCAATACACATCCTAGTCCACTTTTGGAAGCATCACTATATACACAATAAGATTTACTCGGATCTGGTAGAATAAGTATTGGTGTAGAAATCAATCAATGTTTCAATTCTTGGAAACTTTGTTCACATTCATCATTCCACTCAAATTTAACATCTTTTTGTGTCAGTCGAGTCATAGGCTTAGCGATTTTTGAGAAATCTTTTATAAATCGCCTATAATATCCTGCCATTCCGAGAAAACTTCTTATTTCCGTTATAGTAGTTGGCTGTTTCCATTCAACTACTACTTTAACTTTCTCATAATCAACTGAAATTCCTTCGCCTGACACAATGTGTCCCAAAAATGATATCCTATCCAACAAGAATTCACATTTATCCAACTTAGCATACAGTTGATTGTCCCTCAATTTTTGCAAGGCTATACGTAAATGATCTACATGATCCTCTTTAGTCTTGGAATAAATTAAAATATCATCAATGAATACCACAACAAACTTATCCAAGAAAGGCTGATAAATTCGGTTCATCAAATCCATAAACACAGCTGGTGCATTTGTTAAACCAAAAGGCATTACTAAAAACTCATAGTGCCCATATCTGGTTCTGAAAGTTGTTTTTGATGTATCCTCCAACTTAATTCGTAACTGATGGTATCCAGATCTTAAATCAATTCGTGAAAATACAGTGGCACCATGCAGTTGATCAAACAAGTCATCAATCCTGGGTAATGGATATTTATTCTTAATGGTCACCTTATTTATTTCCCGATAATCAATACATAACCTCATGGTTCCATCTTTCTTTTTCACGAACAACACTGGCACTCCCCAAGGAGATACACTGGGTCGTATTAATCCTTTGTCCAATAGTTCTTGCAGTTGCTTTTTCAATTCTTGAAGTTCTATTGGCGACATTCGATATGGAGCCTTTGATATGGGTTCAATCCCTGGCACCAATTCTATAGAAAAATCTAATTCTCGCTGTGGTGCTAATCCAGGTAATTCTTCTGGAAAGATATCAGGAAACTCATTCACTACTGGTATTTCTGATAATTTTGGTTTTTCCTTTTCTCCTTTAATGGTAAATATCCAGTAGAATTGCCATTCCTCAGTAATTTCGCTTACTTCTATCACTGATAATCTTAGATTTCGTTCACCTGTTTTTCCTTGGAATATGATCTTTCCTTCATCTAAGATTATGTTTTTATTTTGACAATCCACTTTCGCTCTCTGCTTGGACAACCAATCTATTCCCACAATGATATCATATCCCTTAATTGGTAATACTATAAGTCTTATTGGGAATTCTTGTCCTTGGATTTGTAATTGTCCATCATCTATTATTTCCCGTATTAACGCTTGTTCTCCCGTAGGTGTTCTTATCCTATATGTGGATTTGACTTCACTTGTCTTTACTGCATTTCTCAATACAAACTCCCGACTACTAAATGAATATGATGCTCCAGTATCAAACAACGCATATGCAGTTCGTCCATTTATAAGTACATTTCCTGAAATAATTACTAGTGTTATAATTGTCTATCTCTTAAGTACTATGTCCAAATCATATCTTCCCATAGTTTTTTTTAACACTATCCACAAATATGCACACAATCAAATCATAAATAAGTAAAAATTACAAGTTAATTTTACATACCTATTACTAAACCTTGATCAGTTTCATTAATCTCCATTTCATCATCCGATCCATCATGAAAGTACTCTTCCATCCATTCATCAAAGTCCTCAATATCCTCTTCTATCCCTTCCATTGCAAACACCCGTGCTGGAACAGCAGTTGTCTCTGCTTCTCCGGATTTCTTTTGTCCAATTTGACCACAATACCTAGAGAAATGTCCTTTCATTCCACACTTAAAGCATTTTACCGTTTTCATCTTTGGACACTCTCTTGATATATGACTCAGATCACCACACAAATAACACTTGCCTTTTAGCTGAGCACATTCCTAGGGAAATGTTGAGCTCCACATTTCCAACATTTCACATTTCCAGATTCATCATAAAAACTAAATCTAGTCTTGTTTGAAACAGGGCCACTAGTTACTGCAGCTAACTTCTTCCCTCTCTGATTTGAGTTATTAATTGCATTTGGAAATGTTCTCTTGAAAACAGGCCTGTATTGATTGATCCTTCTCAATTTCTTACTCCATTCACCTTGCATAGCCAGTCGATTATTCTCTAGTTCACGTGCCTTATCCACAATTTGATGATAAGTGGTGAATCCATAATCTATCAACTTGCATCGCATCGTAACATCAAATCCATTAAGAAAAAGGTCCTTCTTTAACACCTGATTATCTCGGTATGACTCAGGTACATACTGCAACAGTCTGTTAAACTCATTCTCATATTGTGCTACACTCATAGGCCCTTTCTTTATTTCCATTAATTGTCGAGTCATTTAATTTTGCACACTGACAGGGAAATACTGACTCTTGAATGCTTCCCTAAATGTTTGCCACAAAATAGGGCCTGGCATGGTTCTTGCTGTCGAATTCCACCAAACTCGTGCTCCCATCTTTAGCAAGAAGGTACCGTAAGAGACTTTTTGATTTTCAGGAATCCTATATGCCTCAAAACTGCGCTCAATCTGAGCCAACCAATCATCAGCTAAAGCAGGCTTGCCCATTTCACCTTCAAAATACCAATTTGATTTTATAAACTCGGGAAGTCGATTTGTATCTTGAGATCGATTTATTCTAGGTTCAGCCTCTACTGGTCTTTGGTTCATCATATTTCCTCCTATTATCAAATGTTGGATTAAAGCTCCTTGCTGTTGGATCATAGTGTTCATATTAACCAACATTTGTCCAAACTGAGTGGGATCCATCATGTTCAGAGCAAGGGATATGTCATTTCTAGGTGGTTCTGGTGGATTAGGAGGGTTAAAAGGTGGTACTTCTGCTGCAGGTTGATTATTCCCATTTCCCTTTTTATTTGATTCTTCTGCCATATTCAGATTCACAGTCTACTAATTATCAGTCCTGCACTCACAATATGTATACCTGAGATCAACATTCGGCTTAATCAGTTCATATTTACATATAATTTAATTATCCTCTACATCAACAATATTTAACTATAGGTTTCCTTATTAAAAATCTTAATCACAAAAGACCTGTATATTCCATTCCTGTATAAGCAGCAATATATTTATATATTATACCTGCATCTGCATATAAGGCTCATCACATTTTACATGTAGCATTATATTATTCTTATAGCAATATCTCATACAGATGAAAATCAATAAAGCCATGCACTTTTACAATAATCATAAGATAATTGATACTTTATATTCAAAAGATCACGTTACTTTTCTTACAACATCAGATTATAAATCTGATTATCTATATACATCATTTACATATCTAGTAGCTGTAACATCCGGAAATAACTTAGTTACATTCAAAAAGTCAAAAACACAACAAAATTGCTAGGGAAACCTAGGTACATCAAACTACTACTAGGCCAGGTAATATCAAAAGCCCTAGACTTATCTGTCTATCAACATTCCATCTTTCAGTTACTTCCACTATCTGGGGTTGCTACATCTTCTAAGGGAAACCAATCTTCCACGCCAGTTTCATCAGATCCTGAACTAACCTCTATTACTACAGGAGTATCTGGTATAACCACTACCTCGTGCACCTCACTACCACTATCCTGTGCTTCCTCTTCTTCTGGATCTTCCTCAGGATCATAATTATCATCATTATTCACTCCTACATTTGGCTAAGCTTCTTGAGGTGGGTTCTCAGGTGGCATCACAGGGGGTTCAGGCTCTTGAGGCTGCAGTGGTACTTCTATACCCTCTGCTTCATCCAAGGGGTATCTGGGAAACCAGTCAACTACACCAGGAGGATAGTTCCTAGGAATATGTGGAACACCTGGGGGT
This sequence comes from Lumnitzera littorea, assembly GCA_024138015.1. Classification (NCBI taxonomy): domain Eukaryota; kingdom Viridiplantae; phylum Streptophyta; class Magnoliopsida; order Myrtales; family Combretaceae; genus Lumnitzera; species Lumnitzera littorea. The sequence goes on along the minus strand of JAMXBB010000009.1, from coordinate 29,133,946 downwards.
ATCTGATCAAAACCTGGGGGATAGTCCCTACCGGCCTCTACTAAAGCTGGAAAGTATAATATAGGAATTCTTACAGATAAAACTCCATTTTCTCGCAAATATTTCTTCTCATAAGCAGCAATAGCAGTATACTCATTATATGCAGGCCCTAACTCATCCCTCATTATTCTCCAATCATCTTGCATGCTATAGGACATTCCATGCTTATAATTTTCAAGAATCTCATCAACAGTATAAAACAACTTCCAGTCAGCCAAATCTAACAACAGATTCTGCATCCGAATCCTATATTCAATAGGAGTTTCATCCCCTTCCCATTCAATATAAAAACGACCGTATTATGCGAAATTTACATTATACATAATTATATAAAAACGACCGTATTATGCGAAATTTACAGTTTTAAATTATATTTTATCCAATTTGTCCTTATATTGTAATAATATAAGTATTATTCAATTTTAATACACCTAAAGTACATCCCGATCAGAAAATATTAATAATTGTAATAAAATCTCTATTTAACCCAATTAGACCAGCAATCCTATATATAGGTTTTATTTAAGTATTTTACTCATTTTAGTCTATTAATATTACAAATACACCCCGACTTGTAATTTAAGCTATTTTACTTAATAAATTCGTAGTAAATAGTTTGGATTACCTAATAATTCCCCGAAAATTTCTATGGACTTCTAAAAATATAGGGAATTCAATTATCACTCGGTTTCAAGTTTTTGACCTATTGCCTATATTTTCGTATTGACGATTTTACCCCTAAATTTGATAAATTATCCAATTATAATTCTTTTAGCATCCAATTAATTCCAATCTGACTCAATACCATTATTGTTTATTATAGATCAGTACATGTCCATTTCATCAATTAATTTCATAATTTCCTATTAAATTCATAATTTCAGCCTATTTTCGGACCAATTTCAAGCCTAAAAATTCAATAAATATTAAAATTATTCAAATAAAAATTTGGGCTACGTAGCAATTACCCATATATCATACACATCCTACATAAAAATTTTCAGCTAGAAAAAACATCATATAGTATATTTATTTCACTAATATATATTCGGATGAATTACAGATTTCTTAATAAAGTATATTAAATATTACGAATTTTTCAAAAATAAAAATATCACATGAAAGCATGTCTAAAATAACCTAAGTGTAATTTTTTTCATAATTTTCTGGGCGGATTTACTATTTTTTAGAAATTATTGAAAAATAAGGCAGAAATTTGACCTTGGTGTTCTTGGGTGCTCCGGTGGCCGGCGGCGGCTGGGCGGTTGTCGGACGGCTGGCGCGGTGGGTGGACCGTGTGGGGTTGGCTGGGTTTCACAGCAGATCTACTCTAGGTTAGGTTTCCACACTTTCACTAATTTTTCTGTTTTTTTCTAAATTTGTTTTTTTTTTCTACGATTTTTTTCTAATTTTTCTTTCTGATTTTCTCTGATTCCAAATTGCTAAAACTATCTTGTCTGATGATCTTGGCTTTTTATAGTGCTTCAAAGTCGGTTTAAGAATTTTTCTTTAATTAATTCATATTTTCTTTTCCAATTTCTTTTTTTTTTTTTTTTTTATGCATGAGGTGTCCAAATATTGTAACTCCACCTTTTGAATCAGCAATGTATTTCCATCCTCCTGCCACGCCTCCTTCCAATATTATTTAATTAATTTTTCTTTTTCTTTTATTAAATAATTACTTAAATATAGATATTATATGTTAGAATTAATTATTTTAATTAATATACAAGGTTATACCTTATGTAATAACATGTGAAATATATAACTTTACTCATATAATTAAGTTTCTAGCATATCTTTTATTTTTAGAATACATTCTAAGGTTAATTTCATGAATTCAACACAATATATATATAATTACTCAATTTAAAGTTAATTTACGAGTATAATTATTATTTGTACCGGGTATACTAAAAAATTACGTGTATTTTTTTATAGTAAATTATACTACATTATCTCATTTTATAGCTCAATTAGCTTATCTCTAAGTTCTCGTTGTAATCTAAGTTCAATTTTAGGAGTTCTGAACATTTTAGGGCTTTAGTAAATACTCCAATTTCTAAGGGAAAAATTGGGATTTCGGATCATTATTACTAAAATCTAACTTCACTGTAATATCTCGACTAACTTTTTCATTCTAGTTGCAAAGTTTGGGCTCAATTGGATAAGTTACCTTAAAAGCCCTAAATCTGAGCTCGGTTATCTTAAGCTCAATTTTGGAAGCTTACAGTTAACCGAGATACTTTTCCATAAGGTCGACCTAGTGCATAAGGTTGCGCAAAAAAACCAACCACACAAGACTAAACTAAACCTTCTTTTTTTCTTTGCAAATAGTTCAATTCATGTTCTATTTGGCCATATGTAATCAATTTGCGATTTGTTTTTACTTAGAAATGCAAACTGAACCTAACTGACTGATTCACTTTTTTAAAAAAAAAAAAAAGACATGCTACCCTTGTTGAGCCTTAGGTTAATACATGTACATATGCTTTGTGTTGCTAGTTAGTTAATCTTAGTAATTGTACAATTTTCTTTTTTCTTTCTTTTTGTCCCTAAATTTTAAGTACTTGAAATTTATTGTTGTGATTTGTACCTAATAGCAACTTTTAAGTTGAGATGATGGGGATTTCTTACCTCTCACTTTCATTCTTTATGCCTAGTTTTTATTTTATTATTATACGAGTATTTACTTTTTTTTTTCTGCTTTCTATTATCTTTGTGATACATTTAAATAGTTGAATAGTCTCTTAGTTTATTATGATGTTGAAGTCTCAACATGCTATCCTTACACTTTATAGCATTATCATTAATTGCACGTCCTTATACGATGGAGTGTTATGTTTCATTATATCCTTATGGATATATTAGAGGATGTATATAATGCTCAATTTGACATTTAGAAGTCAGTATTCTATAAGGTTTAGCAAGTAGAACTACCTTTCTTTTACTTTAGAACAAAGAAAGAAGAGCTAACATAGAGTTTAATGCATGGCTTACCTCTTGAATATTGTATAAAATGTTATAGTTATGAATCATATGCCAAAGAGACTGTTTGGGAATAAGAAGTATCGATATAGATATACACTTGTAATTTTACTAAACAAAGATGACTTGAGAAGAAATTGACATTGATAATTGGATCTTACTATGAATAGGTTAGTATTAACGAATGTAAATTAGTATTGCAATGAGGTCATTTGTTATTCAATTGTCTTGGTTAGTTTCAATGACTTTATTTATTGAATTTCTCTTGATGGAACTTTACTTAGAGATATCATCTCTTGCACTATTTACCCTTAGTTTATCATGTACCTATTATTATAAATAAGACATGACTTTATGTTGTAATTTGACTTGATAGAAAAGAGTTTACACTAATCATTAGATTTAATCAAAAGGTAGTTCCTTTTATTTCCCTTCATGATTGATTAGTGTTCACTGCATCTTTATATACTTTCTTTCTTCAAACAAAAGAGTGGATAATGAACATGGTTATTTGGAAAACAAATGCATCTAAAAGAATTTAATTTGAGCATCCGCTTAGTAAGAACTAATGTAAGTGACGTGAAGTTCTACGGCTTTAGTGATTCAACATATAAGTGAGGGGATTGTTGAAGTTATTGATCAATTTAGAGCCCTTTATATTGAGAACATGAAAGTAAATGAAAAGCAATCAATCGAATTATGTTTATAATGTAGACAAGCAAATCAATAATTAATAGGAGATAACGATCCGAATTGTGAACAAAAATGGACTAGACCTTTATTTTAGGTTTCAAAAATTTAAGAGTTGAATCGTATAGTTATATTTGATTTAAAATACGAATTTAATATTAGGTTTGTTTCAACAAGGGAGGATGAGACATACTGAATCAAACTTACACTCACTCTTACTAGTAAGTAATTAATTGATTAATCAATCGATTAATCAATCAAACCTTCCTAGTCAATTGTCGCTCCCAATCCACCCTCCATCTAGTTGATTGATGACTCCTTCCTAATATGTGTTTGGTCGAACTTTACTTATAGGTTGATTCGGTTAAATCCTAAAGCGTCCTAGTCTTAATTACTTTCTTTTAGGCCCTAGTTGCTTTTTAAGTAATAAGGAGAGAAACTTAATCGCAAACATAGTAATTGCAAATATTTAGCATAATTATGATATATTTAAACTTAGGAGTAGGTTCTTTAGTTATCTTGGTATTGCTAACCTAATGTAGGTATATAATTATGGTGCTTTATGTTGGCACTTATAGGTTTAGTATCTAAAAGAACCTAAAAACTATCAAAAGTTCGTTAAGTGTGCTCATATGTAGGCTAAGAGTAGTGAGAGTACCAATATATTAAAAGTGGTCATCATGGACTAACAGTTGTATCATCCTACAAGCATAGCATAAGGGAATAGGGGATTATGTGATGATATAGATAAGGCCACCACGTCCGCGATCTAGATTAGTTAGTCATTGATCGGTAAGTTGCTATGATACGGTTAGTTTGCTAAAATGAACCTATAAATTAATTATAGGCTAGTCCACTAACGATGTTGAGATGAAACAACTTTTTATTAGTTTTAAGGTGATGGGGAATTTCTACAACATGTTTAGCATTGGTTTTGGTGTGTTAAGGACCCATACTATGGCTATTTATATGTATTATTGTGTACATATTGGGTAATCATTGTATTATATGTTACACTTAGATAAGATAATAGTTGGTTGTTGTACATTGGTGTTGAGCTATATGCAATGTGTTTACATGGTGTGCATATATGTACATAGTGATTATATATTAATTATTGACTTACTCCTTATGGGACCCTATTTTTTAGGTATAGGGGATGTTTATTCCGTTTTAGTTATAGCTTCTAACTTGGTATTGGGAATGATGCTAATAACTAGAAAGTTATAAATTTATAACAATCAAGACTTAAGTAAACTATATTCTTAGTTGTTTTGTATTCTTCAAAGAATCACAATTATTATGATAAAATTTATTGTTATAAGGGATTAAAGAATGTTATGTTAATATTTATATATTAAGGATTAAGAGCAAGTTCTAAGCCTTTTATGCTCATGTTGTGGTATAAGCATATGTCACTGCCAGGGAGGTAATTTTCAATTAGGATTTTTTTTTTTTTTACCTCGACTTTTAGTTTGTACATGAAAGGCCTTAAGTACTATAGGTTCTTGATCAATATCAATTTCACATTTTTATATTAGAATTATTGATTACTTATAGTATGAATAGAAACAAGTACATAATCTCCTTAACATTTAACCTAATGCATAAAGAATCAAATGAAACATAGGGATAATTTTTACAAAACCTAGAGAAATGTGTAGTGCATTACGTATTGAAACTTTTTGTTTTATTTTGATTGACATAGTAGGATCAATTGTGGTCACTACAGAAAATGAATATAGTTTCTATCGGGTTTTTCTATATTTAACAATCTAGATGGAGCCAAAACTTATTCGTAGATTAGTTCTTACCCACAAAGCTTGCAATGCTTAAAGATTGTTTGGAGAGGAGTATTTAACATAGCATTTTTGTATCCATGTTATTCTTTTTACTATGTATACTTATCCTTTTAATCGTTTTTGTCAAAAGACATGTTAATCAAGTGCATTCTATCTTACCTTGAGCAAGATGGTTTTTAAAGTTTAGTGATTTGACATTTGTATAGTCGGAATGGTGCTTGCTTGTTATTTTATTAGAGAGGTAGAGGTTTGAAATACATACATTCTACATAGCTCATGGGGTGGCCATGATTACTCTATGGGATGTGGAAGTATAGTTCAACCCTTTTGGTGGATAGAGTAACCATAGGGAGCATTGGTTTTGGTTGGGTAAATAGGTTTAAACACTTTGATAGGAGTGAAACTTGAGGCCCAACATATTAGAGGTGTGCATGTAAACCTATTACAGTTATCGTACACATTCAAAGTGTTGTTGGTTGAGGATGATGATGATGAAAGGGTTAGGCATCATACACATGCTTATGTTTTATATTTGATGGGAAGGATTGTAACTAGAGATAATTTAAGCAACTTAGTAAACTTGATGTTTTTGCCACTATAGGCTAGTGTCACTAGGATTTAGCTTATTTGACAAGGTTGTATTGACAGCTTTACTGTGTTGCTATATTAATTATGTATGAGTTAAGAAGATTAACAACTCTATTATAAATGTAGGATTGCATCAAAGTTCCAAATATTGCCCCTATAAGCCCTTAAGGCATTCTGATGGAAGCAAGTAGGCCTTTAGTACATTAATGTAAGGGGATTTTGACACTACATAATTAACTACATAAGTGGTCAAGGCTTATTAAGATGTAATGGAACGATACACTATACATCAAGTAAAATATTTTCATTCTTGTCTTTTTCATATGATTTCATTTATGCTACCATCAACTCTCATTCACTAAACACTAGATTGTTTAGCAGCTTTATATAGATGGTCCTATTGAGGACCACCTCTCCCTTACCCCCTATTAATGTGTTAGGAGTTGGATATTATGGGCTTAGGTGCTACTCATATGCTTCTATGTGGTAGATTGATGCTTTTCTATACCATTTAGCTAGTGCGTCGCTTTGATGGTTCCACCAAATGCTGATATGGAGACTCGACTCCATCTAATTGACTTGTAAGGAGAGCGAACACATGTTGACACTAGATGTACCTTATAAAGAATTATGGAATGAGTGTTATTCTCATTTGAATGCTGCTAAAGCCTATAAATAAAGTCCATATTTATTATATATCATGTTATAAACATATCATTTAACAATATGTAGTATACAATAGAGTTATACTTAGATACCTAATAATAAAATGTCTATACTTGTGTAACATTTTGATGGAATTAGTCAAATTAACTAATCTTACATTATTCTTTTTTTTTTTTCCATGTAATCTTACACCCTTTGCCATACTTGCATAGCACTTGATATGCTATAGCTATTAGGCTTGTTAATGAATTGATATGGTTTGTTGAATATTATTTTAAGGTGACAAGGTGCTTTGCAACTCATAAAAAAATGGCAAATCTAGAGTGAACGAACCTAAAGCCAATATCTCTAAAGCTAGCATACTTTAAGCCGGTAGCACCACCTTAATGTAGTTTTATCCTTTTGCTTAATGGAGTTTGGTGCCTCTTTTAAATCTCAAGCCACTTCCATGATAAGATGCATTATAGGTTTCATATGTTGAGCCATATGGTATATATATCCTCCTCCTATGGCCACAATTAAGGAGTTGGAGGCCGAGTTAAGTTATTTTCTCTTGTTATTGCACTTTCATAAAAGGAGCAGTGAGAGGAGAAAGTTTTAGGATGTATAGATTTAGCTTATCATATGGAGGTTTTCATTATGCTATTGTAAATTGACATATTCATATTAATATAAATTATTATGTGAGTTGAAATGTTTAATGATTTATTATACATTTGGATATATTAGTATTATTTTCCCTTTTGAAATTAGGGTTCGTTTGTTGTTAGATTTTGAACTTTGCCTTTGAGTTAGATTTTGACATTTAAGCTTGTGTTTACATTTCAAGTTTGTAGTTTGTGCTTGCATTTGGTTGTTGTACACAAATATGTATTTGATCGATAAATGCATTTTTAACACATTTTAGCTTACACTTGTAAGACTTCTAATGAATGATATGCCTCTTTAATGCAAACTTTTTCTCAACCATACCTTTAACGCAAATTTAATTTTGATGATATGCACATATTACTTATTTATATATAGTACAAATTAAATTTATATTAAAAGCACATACTTAATGTAAGCCTTCAAAGCAAAATTCCCATTCCACGAAATTATATTTGTCACTTTTGGTATGTAGTTTTATGTGAAATGAAATGGGCCGAAATGGAAACCAAATGAAATCAGGACTAAAATGATAAATGCATCATTCCTGTGATTGGAAATGTCTATAGTATCATTTTTTTATATCCCAATATTGTATTTGATTGTAACATATTTAGAATATAGGAGAATGCATATTTAGTAGTATTTGTAAAAAACTCCCTTAATTATTAATGTCATAATTAGGTTAAATGTTAAATATGTAACTTTTTAATAAATGATAATTAATAAGAGTGGATGAGATTCATGATTTCACAATTTAAAACCGAAATCAAATTTTTCTTTTAAGTTGGAATCACTACCTTTTAAAAATATTTTTAATAGAAAAAAAATAGAAACAAGAATCGTAATTCCATTCTATATCTATTATTGCATAGTAAAAGGAGGGTATATAGTATATAGGATTCTATCTTCTTCGTGTTTTTTTTCCTAACTGTTATAATTTTGGGAAGGCAGATAATTAAGTAGTTATTTATTCCAATAAAGAATTCTACAAAGAAGATTAAAAAGAAAATCTGGCAAAAAAAAAAAAAAGATTAAAGAAAAAAAGTCCGTAGACAACTCGACAATTATCCGAACAATGGAACAACCCGCAAGATGAGGACACAACTGTCATTTCATACGAAAATTAGCCAATTCCGTGTATCCGCCGAACAAAACAAAGTAAAATCCACTCGAAATTCAGAATTTGACTTTCCCTCTCTTTCTACAACCGGAAGCTTTGAGAAAACGCACACACATATATAATCTCAGAAGAAAATGGACTGAATCCAATTGTATGTATATGCGTATGGAACTAGGGCAAAATCAATAATCCAAAATGCCAATTGAAATGCCAAAAGGAGTTCCTTTCTCCGTGGACACATGGAGTCCATCCTCTCAGATGAAGAGGCATCATTTTCTCACTCATGCCCATAGAGACCATTCCATTGGAATCACTACCTACGCTTCTTTCCCCATTTATTCCACCCGTCTCACCAAAACCCTAATTCTCTCTCACTACCCTCAGGTACGTCGTCTCCGGTCCTCGTCTTTCGGGTGGCAAGTCGTGTTACTGTGTAGTATTTTGCGATAAATTCATATTGATATTGTTAATAATGAATGAATTCAACATAATTGAGTGGATTTGATATAGATCGCTGAATTAATTAATGGCAACATATGTGCAATCGTAATTTTGGTGCTTCCCTTGTCCATTAAGTAACTGAAATCCTTAATCAGGTCATTGAAATTCTGGATTAATTTTGTCCATCCTTTGTCCTAATGAAAATGCTGTGTCTATTTTGTGATTGACGGGATATACAGGAAAAGGAATGGGTGCGCATTAAAACTAGTCATCCTTGAGGGATCATAAGTGGTAATTTTAGTATGTCCAGTATGCAATTGCTAGTGATGGCAAAACGTCGTGCAGAACTTTTGGTGTTATATCACGTGAGCTGATGTTTGTCATTGAGTATAATCGAAGATGTAAGTTGTAAGTGATGCAGATCGAGCATAATACTTGCGATATATGGCATCTTTGATTGATGGAATAGAATGAAATAGTAATAGAATTGCAATTTTAAGAAATAAAATAGAGGATTATTATTAATTTATTGGGAATGTATCCAAAAACACCAGTATGCATGTAGCCTTTTCCAGTGTCATGATTATTGGGCTAAGATTTCATGTGGAGTTTATGGAAATATGCAGAAAAACCAAGAAATATATATTACTTTAGTCTTTAAAAGGAATTACAATTACTTATTTAGTGGTATAGGAATTTCATGGGATTGTTATTCTGCAAACCAAATGTAGTGGTAATCTTGCAAGGAAAGAATAATCATTTCATTCCACCCTATGAAGTTAATTGAACATACTAGTAGTGGAGATAGAGAATATATGTTTGTCAAAGTTTAAATAAAGGATAGACATCACAACACACTATGAACATATGTTTGCTTACAATTGTAAAAGAGGGTATACTCATGACAATGCTAATGCTCTCATATGAAGTTAACAACATCCTTAGTATACATCACATATTATAAGTAAAATTTATTCCTGTTTGCCCCACTACAAATGTATATCCTCTATTTGCACTTGAAAGTAAACATGCATCCTCTTTGTTTTAATTACCCCTATCATGTCATTTTCTGGTTTTATCTTTTCAATTGTATTAGAATATAATCTTAGTGGAAATACTTCATGATATGATTTTCCCTAAAATAGATAGGTGGATTCTGATGAAACAATCTGTATATCAGAGAAAGTGGTGGAACCATTTCTAAAATTACATCTATAAAGGTCTTGGGAATATCTATTGCATAAATTGTTGGGGTATGGTGTGTCGAATTTTGTGGTTATTCTGTGTTGAATTTGACTGCCATTGGTTGTCATGTGATGTTGATCGATCAATTTGATTGATAAGTTGATTTATGTTTTTTTTTTTAATCTAATTCATGGTTTCAATCTGTGAATGGCAGCTTGATGAGAGTTTGTTTGTGGGTATAGAGGTGGGTGAATCATTGGTTATTGATGATCCAGATGGGCCTTTTACTGTCACGGCTTTTGATGCCAATCACTGCCCAGGTTTTCTTCTTGTTTTCTGCTTTCATTTGTGTATTGAAATTGAGAAAACAGTTGAATCATTGGTGAAAATATATAGGATCCCTGCACGTAATATTTTAAATTATTTATGTAAACAATGATAAAAGGAGCAGCATCATAGAAAGCTAATCAGTTAAGTAATATAAAGGTTCTATTTTTGTTTAAGAAGTGGGAAATACAAGCAAGAGTGCAATCTTGACAATGCTTACATTATTCTTTCAATAAAATGTGAATAAGGTTGATTTTGTTAGCTTGTTATGTTTGAGAGTTTTCACCTTACCCCTACCCCCTTCCCCACAGGGGCTCTGCTGCCACCCAACCCCTGGCCATAAAACCACAGGTAAAAATAAGAACACACAAGAAAGGAAAAGAGAATGAAATGTGGGATCATATTCTAGAGGGATCTGTTAATTTACTACGGCAAGTGCTATACTGCAGAAAGGAGTACATGCTGCATTGGTCTCCTGCAATTGGTGAGGCAAATATATCGGGTGGTGTTTCAAGCACTAGTTTTTTATGGATAAGTGGTAGTAGACCATTGAATCAAGTAAACTGAGGCAATTTTGGAGAAACTGAACTTGGTGCATAAATTGTCCATTGGGTCCTTGCCTTTTAGTTCATCTTTTTTCTTTGCTCCAACTATTTTAGTGATTACCTTACCTTAGTTTGGTTGCTTTTACAGGAGTTCTCTTAGGTGTATTGCTGATAATGCCTTTATTATGTGCTTTGTGATCAAACCCTATCATTTTTCGATAGTTGCCTATCATGATGACTTTCATCGAGAGTCACCTTTGATTATATGCTCAGTTGGACCATGCCTGATATTTTCATTCAATTTAAGAACCTGCTGAATGTCTTTTCTCCCCCTTTTTCAGCTATTTAGATTCCACAATTTTAAATGTAGGTTGATGTCCTGCATGATATTAGGAGCTATGAAGTTTCTCATTCAAATTTCAATGATTTTGAGGATGCTATTGACAGATGTTCATCCATTATCTTGGGATGGATTTTTGAACCTCAGGGTCTGTGATGTTTCTATTTGAGGGTACCTTTGGTAACATATTACACACTGGAGATTGCAGGCTGACCCCAGAGTGCCTCCAGAAATTACCAGAGAAATATTTTGGCAAAAGGGGGAGTAAGCCACAGTCTTGTCTGGATTATGTTTTCCTGGACTGCACATTTGGGAAATACACACAGAGGATGCCCAGCAAGCATTCTGCCATAAGACAGGTCCTTATTTTTTGCATGAAATATTTGTAAGATGGTGTAACTTTGCCTTCATTTTTCTGTTCTTTCTATTCCAATTTGCACATGCATGTGCATGTTGGCAACATCGATGGCACAGAATGTGGCTTCATCATTTGTTAAATGAATGTTGATGTACTTTTTTTTTTGGGCCAACTGTTTTTCTTTCCTTCTCTTTTCTGTTTGTTTTTTTTTTGGGCCAATGAATGTTGATGTAATTTAAAATAATAACTTTACAATTAAGAATAGGTTTTATCATAACTCTGGAAATCTATGATTTCACGTAAATGTATTTTTCATGTGTACTATTGGTGCAGGTAATTAATTGCATCTGGAAGCACCCTGAAGCTCCAAGGGTGTACCTGACCGGCGATTTACTTGGTCAGGAAGAGGTACTGGTTGAGGTTTCATGGACTTTTGGGTCCAAGATTTATGTTGATAAGCTTGCTAATCCTGGTTGTTTCTATGCTTTGGAACTCACATTCCCTGATATACTCACCGAAGATCCATCTTCTCGTTTCCACTTGTTCAATGGCTTCCCCAGATTACCTGAGAGGGCAAAGGCATTGATTGCAGAGGCACAAACTAATCTCCTTCCTGAACCTCTTATAATCCGCCCTTCATCACAGTGGTATGCATGCGAGGAGGAGTATTCGCCAACAGAGTACAAGCTAAGACAGAGATTTCATGAAGCTGTCAAGGACGAGTCTGGTGTTTGGCATGTTTGCTACTCAATCCATTCATCCAGGGAAGAACTGGAGTGGGCTTTGCAGCTTCTTGCGCCCAAGTGGGTGGCATCAACAACACCAAATTGCTGGGCTATGGATCTAGCATATGTCAAGAAAAACTGTTTAGTCCGTCAAATTGCTTCAGATGACCCCTTGTGGAACTTACTAGAGATCAGCCATGAGACCTGCTCTACTGCCACGTTCACTTCAAAAAGTGGAGATTCTTCTTCTGACAGGTTGGAGCAAACTCAAGCATGTGTGGCTTGTGATGTTATATCTGTAAATTCAATCACTGATAGAAAAGAAATTGCCACAGTATCCCCTCCAAGCAAAAGGCCAGCACTTACTTTGTTTGGCAGGGCCAGATTTGGTCTTGCAGATTCTCCATGTGTATGTGAAGATAAAATAACAAGTCATTTGGATGATGGGCATTCAGATACGATTGCGAGGAAACAACTTGAATTCTCATGTGAAGAGAGAGTTTATGAAATCGATTATGAGAAATCTGAGACAAAGCAAGAAGGAAGTATCACTGAAGTAGGGAATGAGAATGTAGATGTGAAAGAGGCTGGGACTGGTAAGCATCTGCCCTGCTCAGCTGAGAGGAAGTTGGGCATTAGTCGCTGTCCACCATGCTTACCCAAGAAAGAGCCAGGAACTTGCAAACGGTTGGGGTCATCAAAGAGTTTTAGTGAGAGCTTGAGGAAGTTATATAGATCAATGAATGTCTCGGTGCCCAAGCCTCTGCCCTCCTTAATGGAACTTAATGCCAGACGTTTAAAGAGGAGCTTTGTAGGAAGAGCATGTCAGGGAATTCCACATCGATGAAGTTGTCAAGCTTGAATAAGGAATCTTGAAATTTTCAGCATTAGGGCCACATTCTTTCCTGTTGCATATATACATATATGATCGATGCCATGCCATTGGCAGTTATTCTTCATGGAATGCTGCTTATGTTAAACTACCGCTGCAGGTACTTCAGTGGCCTGATAACATGCTAGCAATGTTGTAACTGCAAAGCAACCGTGTCTTTAGATTCCGAAGGTACCTCTCTCAGCTGGGCAGCACTCCATCATTCTTTCCAGTCCAGCAACGTTGGACAATTCTTTGCATTTGCATATGATTGGTTACAATTTTCACATAACAGTTTGAGGCAAGAGAGATATGTTGATTTGTACAATTCAATACAAACACATCGTTGTGATTTATGCCTCTCCTCTTTGACGAGGCATGTAGTACATTTAAGGAATGTAGTCAACAAAGGACTTGCGAATGTACGAAATACAAAATCAAACTGTTGTAACTAAGTTTCTTCTTTCAATTCATTTATGCTGACCAATGGGCATGGTTTATTTTCTGGATTTGGGTCACCTTTATGCCATCACATTTCTCGATGTAAAAACATGGAGTGGCGAGTGTTTCCGTCGATGGATATAGTTTGTTTGCTATTTCCTTTTTAATGGTGTTGAATTTTGACTTTGAACCGGTTGTGCCGTTGTGGGTAAAAATGATCAATCGTTAAATACAGTTATTCTAAATTTTCAACTTTGGAGAGAGCAGGGAATTTAGTTTTGTCGCTAGCTTCAAGCAACCAAAAAAGGAAAAATTTAAATATCAACAGGATAGTTGCTTCTGGTGAGTTAATAACCAGTTGGGGTAGTAGCAACTCTCTTTATCGACGGTGTAATCTATAAAAATAATGGGATTGCATGAGGGATTTTATGGTCACACTACTTTTTTACATTATCGTATTAGTAATCTATCTATTTTATCTATCCATATAGAGAGGTTAGTATATAATACGCTTTTTTAACAGCCTTTTTAAAATATAGATATATTTGTATAATAGGTTATAATATAATTCTGTAAGGAATGAATAACTATTCTATTTTCAAATTAAATCAAATTGTGTTTTTAAGTTTCTGAAATTGTTTGTAATTTACTTTTTAAGTTTTATACGCAAACATAGAGAAAAATAAATATTAATTTTTCATTCCATGGCTTTTCAAAACTATCGAGAATCAGAATATCCTAACGAATACTAAATTTGAAATCACGCAAGAAAAATAATGAAGCCCAACTTAATTTGCTGGGGACTTTGAGTAATGCTTAATCACTGGGATCCCCATTAGTTCGATGTTTCTTCGGTTACGTGCAAATGAAGACCCTAGGGAAAGGCACAAAACCACCGCTCAAATGATCGTTAAATCTCTACGTCTATACCTCATTTCGAGCAAATCATCAAGTAATTATTATGCCATTGTGTCATGCAATCATATTGATTGTGTATCATCTGTATTATCAACTAAATACATTTCTTTTCGGAGTCTATATGTTTTATCCTTGAAATTCCTACCAATATTCCTAAATAAATACTATCTTCTTTTATTGTACTTTCTCTATGTGTTCTTCATGTCTAATATAAAATAGTAAAAAGAATATAATTTTTCTCTTTTTTTCTCTCTATTGAGACACCAATAATACCTTTTTATACTAGAGATAGCTATTTCTCGAAAATCTCTTTCGTCTTATTTTCTCATTATTATCATATTATAGTTTTTCTTAATAATTTCTTTAATATTATTTTCTAGTCGTTATTATGTTATAGTTTTTTCTTAATATGATGGTGAGTTTCTTTCTAGTATAAATGTCACATTTAATTTTGGAGAATGTGTATAACTAGAAAGGCGAATATTTGAATCATATTTCAAACTTATTATGCTTGGGAATAGTAAGTCATACTAAATAATTGGATATGCTCCGTTTCTTTTTCTTTTTAAGCTACTTAATTTTAGCTACATTCCAAAAGACATAGATGCCAAAAACTGTTTTTAATCATAAAATCTTTATAAATATTTAATTGTTATATAATTTTATGCTAACTTTTTAAAATATGCTCCCTTTCATTTTCATTTTCTTTCTTTTTTTAATTTTAAGAGAATTTTTCACACCATTCTTTTCATGTCATCAATTATTATTATTTTTTTTTAAAGACATTAATGTTAATATGCAACATATAAGTTACCTTTTGATGTGCCTTTATTGATTCCAAAACCAAAAGTTTCTATTGATGAACATGGACAAGGAGCCTGTACACTTTGATTTTCGCATAGCCATTGAAGATATACTTCATCGATGGTATCAGAGAATCAAGATATAGTCACCAATGATTTGCCTTTTTTTTTTATGTTCTTGTGTAGATGATGAGAGATCTATTGCACATATCAATGCCCTTTCTACTAGATATAGTCACCAAAGTTCTGTCTTGCTGACTAGAGGAGATTCAAAATGCATTTCTACAAGTCCAATTCATTAACATTTTGTAAATTCAATCATTATAATCAATTTTTTTTTTCTAATGTAAACAATGTATTAATTAAGATGGATATCAAATAAAATTGAATAATTACCTAATTTTTGTAATACATACAATGAATATATAATATATCATTTGTCATTGGATATAATTTTGTATAGTAACATATAATATATTTTATATATGCTATTACAATATATAATATACGTGAATATATAACATATTATTTAATATAATTTTAATATACACTTCATGGTATATGGTTTTAATATCCTATATTTGTACGATATATATTATATTTGTAAAATATATTAAATACATCATCATAAATTATCCCTTGTACATACCTTTTCTTAAATGGAAAATATTGAATGGATATAATATTAGAAATTATTGAAAGCTAAAAAACTCATCTCGAAAGTTGAGGGTTTTTTTTTTTCCTTTTTTTTTTCCCTTAATATAAATGCTACGATACATAGAGGATAAAAGTTGGTGAGCCCCATTCCACTTGTATAAGGGTGTAGGAGTTTTGCGTATAGGACGAAAAACTAGAGGTTTACTTGTCCCAAGTCCACCTGACTTGCTTCCTCATGGAAGGCTTTGTTCATGGTTTATTAATTTCATATGTTCACATGTTTGTTAAGAAAAACCCGCTGTAACACTCCTCACAAGGCAAACTTCCAGCCCTACCCCTCTTCCAGTGGAGTTCCTCCTCCCCCAAACCACCCCCCCAACTTCAAAAGAATGCCACTTGATCTCTCCGCTTCCTTCCCTCGTTCTTCTTCCCTTCATCTCTCTCCTATTCGGTGCACTATAACTTCCAGGTACCATCTCTATCTCTGGGGTATTTCATCGAACGTATGTTATTCCATCATAAATTCGGTCCTTAGTATTTGTCTTTAGGGTTTATTTGATGGGTGTTGTATTTGTATGCGCTTTTGAGGGTTTACATTCTACTTGAAGGGTTGGTGTGAATGCTGTTGATAATACAGCAATCGAAGCTCGAAATGTGGGTTTCTCTATCGTCACCAAACAAGGGATATCCGTGCCCATTCTTAAGGATTGCTCTATAAGGATTCCTTCTGCTGAGTTGTGGATGCTTCTTGGCCCAAATGGCTGTGGCAAGTCTACGCTATTGAAGGTACTTTGTTTCTCTCCTCATGGTGGTTGTTCATTTGTACGAGTAGGTCCTTTGAACATCTTGTTAATGGGACAATTACAATCGAGAATATCCGTATAGTTCATGTCAGGAAAGTGCCACAGACGTTTATACCAAATTCAAGTCAAATAAGTTTTCAACCATTAAAAAATTCTCTGGACAAAACTCTTCTTCTTTTTCTTAGGTGGGCTCGGTACCTGGGCAAACTTCTCTGTCAGTTGCAATCTTCACCAATCTCATGGTGCCCTACATGATTAAAACATGGGCTGCTATTAAATATGGGCCTGAACTAAACACTAGCTAGGAACTTTTTTAGGAAGATGAAAAAGCAAATCTATCATGGTTGACTTAACTAATGACTATCATTGGATTGGAAAGTTACATAATATTTATCTAGATATTACTATCAGAAAATGAACATTTAGAGTTAAATTCAAATAGAGATAGAGTTTTTGAGTGGTTAAAATAGAGTATAAAACTTTTTAATGATTCGAATAGAGGATGATATGTTACAGGATGGCATTACAACTCCAGTTTGACACCATGGCGTGACACATTAAATATACAAAACATTTATCTCTGGTGTATGATTTTTATCCCCTATTTGAATATGATGTCATCATCCATTTGCACCACTTTCATAATGATCATCCTCTATCTGAACCATTTTAATGACTTTCATCTTGAACCATTAAAAGCTTTCATACTCTCCTTAAACTTAACCCCAAACATTTGTGGTTTAGCATGTAAATTTTTTTAATATTTATCATACATGACTGAGATTGGTATGGAGATGAGTGTCGATACTGAATGGCAACAATACATGATGGATTTTGCTCTCCTAATCACACACTCCCATGCATGATTAGAAAAGTATAATTGAGGATCGATATTGAATATATATAATATGTAGCAAAATGTAGTTGGCGGGAAAATGGATGAGCAACTGGCTGGGAATAGTGATTTTTCATCCTAATTATCCCTCTTCTGAATTTATTGTTTATAAATTATCAGGGTCTGTTTGTGGGTTTGAGCAATCCAATCTAGAATCCTATGCTGTGAATTGTGCATAGTTGTGCTGTTTAATTAGATGATTGGGGTTGACACTTGATAGAATTGAATGAGAAGCTTACATGCTCTAACTAACTGCAGGGGGAAACATTTTAACATATTTTTAATAAAGTACTTTAGATCACCTGATTCAAGGCAATTTTTAGGCGCTCTAGATGATGGTGGATAAGAATCTGTGGTAAGGGGTTTCTTAAGTGATATATGACTCTCAGCTAGAATTGGATTGCTAGGATAGCACTAAACAAGAGCACTCAAGCAATACAATACAACCGAATCCTTTTGCATGGTGCTTGTTGTACACCTTTTTAGAAGGTAAAAGGATCATAGAGGGGTCTTCTAGAACACATTTTTTGGTCTAGTGATAAGATTTTTGTACCATCTATCAGATGGTACAAAATTTCTAAGTTTTAATTTGTCCATTAAAGGATTTTTCTGTCCAATGCAAGATCAATCCCACCTACTTTTAGTTGCCATGCTTATCTCCAGTTTGGGTTGAAAACCAGAAATAATGCCAGGTATTCGTGAAAAATGTCAGTTTACCTTCAAAGTGAGATTTAGAGGGCTAAGGGAGATGGGAATCGCTGGATGCAATCCAACCAGCCAAACATGTAAGCATTTGTGGCTGACACGATCATAGCCTTCAGTTAGATGATCATATGGAGTCAATATGATTGGGCAGGACATTTGGACAAAAATGTATAGAAGCAACTAGAGCAAATTAATGATGGAAAGAAATTAAGAGTATTACAAATTCGAAGTATTTTTTATAAGAACGGAGAAATCATTTTTACATGCTTACTAGAAGAAGATAATATCTGTTTACATTTCAGAAAAAGCTAAGGTGGGATTAAAGTTATCTCTATTGGCCTGTCCTGCAGACAAAACCTTGAGTTGAGTTGATGATGTGTCAAAAAATACAATGTGAGCTTGACATCATGTTCGCTGACGAATTGTTTCTAGAACTCAAGCTGTCAGGATTCAGTGTGACCAAATGTCTATTAACTGCGAATTAGCAAAAGCTTTGGTTGTGTTCAATATGTCAAAAAACTCCGATAGAATAACTTTCATACTAAGTCTAGCATATAGATTACTACTCTTTTTGGGAAAAAAAAAGTACTATATCTATTCTTCTCATGTTTAGAATGTAATCAAGTTTGATTATCTTATCTTTCCTGATTATATTTAGAAGGGATCTAATACCCAACTTTTACGTACTCTTACTGCAGCCTTTGGGTTGTTAAGCAAGAGTTTTAATGATGATGCTCATTGAATTTCTTATTGATTTTTCTTTCGTTTTTGACATGGAATTGTAAATTCATAGTTGGTATCTTTTTAAATCAAATATGAAGATTCTTGCTGGTCTTTTGACTCCCACAAAAGGAAAGGTGTATGTTAGAAGGCCCAGAAGTTTTGTTTTCCAGAATCCAGACCATCAGGTTGGTTGTATCTCCTAAATTATGCTTTCATTTTCTTTCTTTACCAGCTTTCTTGTTATTTCCTGTATTTCCAAGTGCAAGAATTCTGACCTGGGATTGTAGCGATAGTATATTATATGTAATGGGGCATGGCATACTGTTGCATGGATTTCAAGCTTTTTGTTGCTCTAAGCAGGTCATGATAGATCTGAACTAGAGATGAGGAAATTTCTATGCAGACATTGTTCCAACAACATAGCTTGTTAATGATTTTGCTTGTAAAACTTATAATCATTTGATCGATATTGTCAACAAAAGAACCATGTGAGTTAGGTGATGCTCTAGGGAAGGTGGATCAAATTTTATTGGACTTCTCCAATATAATACTAGCCTATATTCTTCCTACCTCTATATATGCTGCCTTCTCCTTGCAAATATGATTATGCATCCCAGGAATGACCTTCATGTATAACTGAGCTTAATTTTAAAGAACAATCCTGCTGACCCGAATTTAGCTGTGCTGTTGAGCTGATAATGCTCAATGTCATATGTAAATCATATCTTACTGATCTGAGAAGGGCTTCCTTTGGTATATGAAATAATTACTGCAAGCAACACGGCACCCTTTGGTTGTTGTGTAGAATAATTTGTTAATTCCTTTTACCATGATACCGTTGTTTCTTTTCTTGTACTTTCTTGGTATGCACAGATACATTTTGGGGCACTTTCATCTTGATTACATTCCCTTTTTGCTTTCAGTGATAATAAACCACCTCTATTTCACTTAATATGAAGATATCGGTTTCCACATTAATTGCTAATATATCTCCATTTTATCCTATATAATTGGGGCTTAAGATGGTTAGGGAGTGGAAAAACTTCTGCTGAGGTCTCACTCTGATTGATCCCTGCAGTCTTTTCTAAATCAGATCATGACTGGGATCATTAGCTAGTATTTAAGCCTGGAATGTGGAATAGCAAGTTTTGACAGTTAAGCCTCAAACATGGTATGATCTTACCATGGAAATGACTTGCACACATTCAGGTCATCATGCCTACTGTGGAAGCTGATGTTGGATTTGGCCTTGGCAAGTCCAATTTTGCCAATGATGATGTCAAGTTGAAGGTATCAAAAGCTCTTGATGCTGTGGGAATGTCTGAATACTCACAAGTACGTCGAATATGTTTTCAAATTAAATAACCGACAACCTTCTTAGCAACTAAGAAACTCCTCCTTGTTTGCAATCCAGAGGCCTGTTCAAACCCTCAGCGGTGGTCAGAAACAGAGGGTTGCCATTGCTGGTGCATTAGCTGAAGCATGTAAAGTATTATTACTTGATGAGCTCACAACATTCCTGGATGGGAGTGATCAGGTGCAGCATTCGCCTTGTGTAGTTGTTGTGGTTATGGTGGGCGAAATCTACTCTCAAGCTAAACAAGTTCGATTTGATATTTACATGAGTTTGATTGGATATAAGTTTAACTTTGTTAGTTCAAGCTCAAACTGCTCAAACAGTTTATCGAGTTTAGCTTAAGTTTAAATGTTAATTTAGTTCGAATTAATTTTGGATATTGGTATTTTATTTTAATTAGGAAAAACAAAAAAAAAAAAACTTATTTTAAGATAATTAAGCCTAAGTGAGCTTGAGTCAAGCTTTGGCCTATTATATACCATTCCTAGTTGGGCTTGAGCTTGATCAAGCTCAAAATCGTAAGCTTAGTCAGAGCTCGAACTCTGGATTTCGGAGTCAAGTCCGAGTTACAACATTTTGTTTTCTCGACTTGATACATATATAGCACAGCTTGTGATTTATCAATGCTAATAATATAACTTCTATAAAATTTCAGCTGGGTGTAATCAAAGCAGTCAAATCAACATTAGACAAATCCGATGATGTTACAGCATTATGGGTGACCCATCGTTTGGAGGAATTAGAGCATGCAGATGGTGCTATATACATGGAAGATGGGAAAGTTGTTAGGCAAGGTGATGCCATGAGAATAAAGAATTTCATTCAGACGAAACAGTCGTCTTATATTGACCGAATGAATTCTTGAAATATCTGATCACTTAAATTGTCTTTGAAGAGATTTCTGTATTGCAATTGTTCACATACGTGTTGACTATGCAGCTGTATATATTTGCTTAAACCTTGAGTACAATTAGGATTAGCGTGCGATTAGGCTTGCATTCTGGTTCTCAATTGTTGGCATAATCTAATGTAATTTAAGTTGTTGCCTTTGTTCCTTATTACATCATTGACCATCGACAGTTCCTGTTCATTCTTTTCCGAAGTAAAAAAATACAGTTGGTACTGTCGGCTCATTCTTTTTTGTGGACCTTTACTAACATCGGAGGTGAAAAAGCTGTGTTTCCATCAAAATTTTCTTTCATTTAGTGACCTTATGTTGGACGAATTGACATTCCAAAGGTTTACTTTACGAGAATTACAAAATCAGGAGATTATAAGGCCGCCCGAGCCTGAGGGTATATCGGGGCTTCTAATTTCTTTCCTTTCTCCCTAAACATAGTGCTACGTAGACGAATGTATTGAAAATTTTGAAAAAAATTTCGCATCCCTTTATTTATTTATTTTAGACTTTCAAATGTGAAATTTGATTCCCTCTATGGATGTAGTATAGATATCGGTATCTTTCCGCTAAACAATAAAATGAATAATCTAAGCAGATTGTTCTTAGGGCCTCGCGTATCTGATCTGTTACATCACGTATGATTTTGTCGATTTGGCCAGCTGACTTGTTCTAAAATCTTGGGACTCAGTCGACCGACGTGGGAGTTCAGGAACCATTCACAAGTAAATTTAAATATAAATACCAACTAATTTTAAGTCCTTCTCATATCTTCTTTCTATGACTGGGTCGTGGATCTTGGCCTGTGAACAGCGTTTTCCTCAGATTCTTTCATCCTTATTATTCCTTTATCGAGTCAATTTATATTATACATTTTTTTTTTGAAGATTCAGACCTTAAATGTATTTTTTCTTAAAAAAAATGACTCATAAGGCTAAACTTAAAAAGATTTATGATTCCTCAAACTTTTCCAATTTGTGCCGGTGATCAGTTATGTTAATGTGATAGAAAAATTGAATGGTTAGATAAGATAAAAATGTGGAGCTATATTAGGCATTTCAACAAGAATATACACATGGTAAATATAATAACTAGACTTTCCTTGTAAACCTATTCCGATACTTGTTTGGTAAATATCTATTTCATATGATTACTATTGTTGCAAAATAAGAATTTCAATTCTTTCATAAATTCAAAGGAATTGCTATTTTTAAATCTTTATGAGAATATCTTAATTCCTAACCATGAAACCTTAAACGACTTAAGAAACTGCTATTACTTCTTTACTTTATATTTTAAAAATTACAATTCAGTTTCTACCTTAGTTGATTCTCTAATGTTAAATATACCTTCGAGAATATGGGGAACTCAAATAGCCAAGTGAATAAAAGTGGTTTCAGTCGAATTGCACCACATACTGGAATATCTTCCGATGTGAATTTGGTGAAGTCAGAAAATCCAAAAGATAAAACCGTAAATTTATTGAATGAAGCGTCTCGCACGCGTCTCTTGATTGTGGATGATGTGCTTGTCTAATCTTAGGGTTTGTATCATGAGTTTTCAAACAATTTTTTTCCATGAAGAGGCATCTTTATACTAGCGTAGTTAAAGTAACGCTTAACTTCTTCAGAAAAGAGGTGTCATTTCTTTTTCTTCATTCATACGATTTTATCAAATCGTGGAAATTAGTAAAACATTTATGATTTATTTCCGAGAAAACCCCGTCGCAATTGTAATTATGCTATAGTTAATATACTAAAAATCAAATTAACGTATTACTAAAAGAATCTGACTTTCTTCTTCTTCTTTTTTTTTAAAAAAGAAAGAAATACATGTGGTCCATTCACAACCCATTTAGAGAAAAACCAAATGAATCACCATTGCAAGAATCCCCCAGGATCATGTTTATAACGGAGTGTTTGGCATGAATATGCATGTCAAACTCCTCTCTCTCTTTATAATTTGCATCTCTGAGTAGGTGTTTAATTTAAGGGAGATGATTCACAAAGAATTAGTTCTTCATTTTATTTTCTCGCACGATAACTAATTAGTTATTTTTAATTAGTTTTTTAAATAGTTTGTTCTATTTATTTAATATATTAAATAGTAAGTTACTAAAAAAAGTATATTAAATAGTTTTTTAGTTAGTTTTTTTTTTTTTGTGGAACCCATAAAATTATTAAATAAAGGTAAGTAACTTTTACTTAAAGCATACTTTTATAAAGTAATGGGGTACTTAAAGGAAGATGTGCTAAAAATGCTAACGTGACATTTTAAGCACCCTTCTTTAAAACTGCTTTATAAATATTTTCTAATTATGGCTATTGTAAGTCCTAAAGTTAAGTCAAATGACCACAAAGTTTAAGACGATCGGTTAAAGGATCTGATTAAACTTAAATTATAAACTATAAATAGAAATATTAGTAAAAATGACCTTATAAACTTGAATTTAAGAAAATAAGTAATAAAATAAGATATTATAAAATTTTCAAATTTTAAGTATAATATTTATTAATTATCGAAAAGATGAAAAGTATAATCTAATAACTAATAAATTACTAGAGATGGTTTATATGTATACTAAAAATTATAGAATAAACTAAATAATAATTAGGAATGTTCACATATACCTCACATGTATTTATGTGTAGATAAAAATATGCGAAATTACTTAAATTAGCCGAAAACTTATTGAATAATTAAAGAAAATTATTAATTAATTAAGAAAAAATCAGATGAATAGGGAATGACTTGGATTTGGTGGTGGCAGGTCAGGAAGTGAAGAAGAAAAATTAACAATAAAAAATAAGCAATACAAAAGATAAAATTTAAGGGATTTAGGCAATGTTTTGTCCAATTAAATGCATAATAATTACTACAAAACTCTATAAATAGGAAGAAAAATTATAGAACTCATTTGGACAGTTAGAAGTTAGAAAAAATTAAGAGCACCGAAATTTTAAGAGGAAAATTAAGGTTTAAGAAATTATTAAGGAAATTTGTGCACTAGAGACTAGTGAATCGAACCCACACATTATCATCACTTGGAATTAAGCCACCGCCATCACCCCACTCTAGACTCACCACCTGGACTGGTCGATACACCTGGACCGGTGTTGGGATCCCAAAAGCTATCGGATCAGGCAAGTCTCCCATCTGCTTTGATTTTGTATAATTTCTTAAAATTATTTATTTACCTAGAAAATTATGAAATTTATTATTCTAAGATTTTATTGTATGTAAATTTATGGAAAAATAGTGATTAAGTTTAATCATGTCTGAAAATATAGGGTTCTTAAGAAATTAAACAAAACCGATCATGATTAGAATTAGAAATAAATAAACTTAAGAGTGTAGTTTGGAACTTAAATTTTTTCTGTAGAATGATTAAGTGATTTAGAACGGTTTTATGAAGCCTTTTTTATTTTAAATTTAATTTTCAAAATTTTTAAGTAAATTTTTAGTCCTAAAATAATGGAAAAATCGAGTAATTTTTAATTAATTAGGTGATTAATTATTGATTTAGATGTTAATTAGATGTTCAAAGATGTTAATCTTTGATGTGGAAACCTAATCCTAGTCTTTTGGAGTGTTGAGTGTAATTGATATAGGAATTATGTAGTAATTGTAGAAAATTACGAATATGAGGAATTGGAAATTTGATAAATATGAAAAATTAGGTTTATTTAGATAATATAATAATAAAAACTAGTATATAATAAATTTGAAAAAAAATTTAATTTTAGGTAATTGTATAAAAAAATGTAAGATTTTCTTACATCGGGAATAAATCCAGTATTCCAATTAGGATTAGAATGTACCAAATAGTTTAAAATACTAAATTAGGATCCAATATGATATTAGAATAGTCAAGCTTATTGTGATTAATTTCACATTAGGATTCGAGTATATTTAGGATTCCTCGTAGTAAGAGACAATGTAAAATTAAAATTGGAATTTAATTTAGAAACCGAACCCCGAAATAAGGTAGAATGAATCATTAGTAAATAATAGGTATACGTGGAAAAATACGTTAAATTATAACTTAGAATATGAGTTATCAAAATATAAGTACTAAAAAAACGTATTTGTATTATAAGATACCCAAAAACAAACCGACTTGTAATTAAGTGATTGGGCGACTGGAAATTCCAAGTAAGTTGAGTTATTACTTACTGTATTGAAGTACTATTTTATGGTACTCGGAGACTTAGAATTGTGTATGATTGTGATTATAAGTAGTTTATGCATGTGTTTGAGTATCTAAATTCGTGTTGAAATTTATAATGTGATTGATTTTGTGTTATGGTTGGATTGATGTGAAATTATTTGAACACCTTAAATGGAATTTAATCTTATTCGACTCTAATGACCTAAATTGTCATATATTACAATCCTTTAAGGGATCATTAGGATTCTCTAACCAAATACCGATACCTTCGATAAAGATAACGCTAGATAACAATTGGTCTTTTCCTCATCCTTAACTGAACTAAGTGATAGGAGAGGAGGTCACGGTGAGGATGAGGGCACTAGTTTGAAGGATAGTCTTAGAAGGAGCAGTGTCTCAATTGTACAAACTTGAGTTTGGTTGTGAGCAGTTGCATAACATAAAAACTCCTCAACCTGGATTAGAGTGGGTGAAATTTCTCTGATTTCGCAATGAACCAGATTACGTTGTGTGATGACACTTGCTTATTGCATTGCATGAAAATAATTGCTTGATAATTTTATTTGTATTTGTATTTGTATACATTCATGAGTCTCCAATTTAACTTATTGAGCTGTAGTTGCTCATATCCGTATAGATCTTTTTGTAGTTCCTGATTTTTGAATACTTCGAGTATTATGCCGTCCTATAACTATCCAGATGTTAGTTTTTTTAAAGCCTGAGGTGTAAAGATCAATTCGCCTAATAGTAGATGTATAGCTAGAGTATCCTTCATAGCTTAAGAATGAAAGATTGATAGTCGTTATATAAATTAGTGAACTGTTATGTTAATGTAGAATTTCTTGGGAAGTTATGTGGAATGTATATATAATTATGTATGTTGATATAAAATTCTTGATAATTACTATAACTTTAGTTAAACTCTTAATTGAACTGCTTACTTCAAAGTGAGGAGTCGTCAACACCTTGTATAGATCATGTCTATGATAAGTACTGTGAAGCCAATTACTATCATAAAATTGTTTACACGGTAGGACTGTTATGACTTTATGACTTCGGAGCGTAACAGCTATAGAGTTAAGCATCCATAACTCTTAACTTTCTCATTTAGTGGCAACTTGAGCCAAGTCACAACTTGGCCACATTTATTTCTCTTCTCCCTTTTAATTTAAGGTTTTTAAGTTTTAAGATACATTCAACTTTATATAGGAAAATTATAAAGGTTTTGATAATATAAAAGGAGATAAACATTGTTAAAAGTTGAGCAACAAAGAATGTCAAGTAAAGTGAATGCTAACATAGCATTTGTTATGTTGGTAACATTTAAAAGAGTTATAATAGTAGCAAAATAATATCATTTGTTTGTAGCGTTTTTAATATTAATATTCATCTCATTTTCGTACTATTAAAATTTATCATTCTTTTATTGAACTTGAAAACAATCATCCTTTCATGTATATATATATATATATATATTATTTTAAATTTATTGTGGTTAATTAAACAAAATATAGTTTTGCTTTCATGCCTTTTTGCATTGCTTTGTTTTTAGCGTTTTTAATATTAATATTCATCTTGTTTTCTTACTATTAAAATCTATCATTCTCTTATTGAACTTGAAAACAATCATCCTTTCATGTATATATATTTTTTCTGATTTTAAATGTATTGTGGTTAATTAAACAAAATATAGTTATGCTTTCATGCCTTATTGCATTGCTTTTGTGTATGTATGTGTATATGTCTATATATTACTATGCAAATTTATGTGTACCTACGTTTGAAAAGATACTACTTCGCCTTTCAAATAGTCATACATACATGTGAGTAGGGAAAAACCCCAAAACCTTCTCTGCTCTTATGATTTGTAATGTATGAATTTCTAATTTTGCAACATTAAAAATGAAATTTGAACTCCTAAATCCAATCATATGGAGGACTTCAAACCTTAATCTCACATAGTAACTCATCAAAGCTATTTGCTCTCGAAGTTGAGACTTAAATCAATACCCAATAAACCTTAGAAATTAAAGTAAAATTTGAAACAACATCAATGGAATTCTATGCTCAACAAAGTTAGATGCCCTTAAAAATCCAATCAAAATCAAACTCTATTATAAAAAAATATGAATAAGTTAGAGTAGAATTTCAATTAGACCTTGGAATTGTGTTTAAAGGTACTTGATATATAGGTGAATTTCAATAGGAGGAGTCGAGTTTCTCTATTTCAGTAGATGTGGGTTTGTTTATGTTAGTTCTTTTATATTGCATTTACAGTAACCAAGGTTTGAGATTAAATATTAATTAAAGTTTTAATCTTTTTATAGACTAGTAATAATCTTCATTTAGTTACATTTGTCATGAAAAAATTATTTGAACTCCAAAGTTTAGCTTGATCACAACCCTATGAGTAAGGCTTAGTATGTTGCTACCTGAGATTAAGATTCACCGAAAAAACCCTTGCATATAAGAATGTCCAAAGTCGTTGTACGATTGTAAGTATAGCAAATAGAGCTAAGTGGGTGGATTACTTATAGTGGTAGGTAGGAACTAATCTTAATCACCAGATTCTCTCCCTTTTTTCTCTTTATAAGCTTGCTTGTGTTGTGTGTATTTAAGCTAACATAGTGCTCTTGTTAGGTTTTAGAGTGTTAAAGTGCCTCATGGTGGCAACCTGGAGTAAAAGTTGCATGATAAATAGTATCAATTTAAGAGTTTGAAGAGTAAAAATGAAGATGTCTTTTGACAAGGAAAACAACATTTAGGATGTAATAGATGAGACTTACCATAAGGAGTACCCCCTTATCAAGTAAAGTGCCCGATTGAGGGACATTTTGATAACACTCAATGTTAGCCTTGAGAAGGTAGAATAGTATATTGTGGAGGTGAAATGGAGAGTCACTGACTCATATGGAAAACTTTAAGAAAGGGCTCCAGGTGAGTTATGGAGGACTCTTAATTGCATAATAAAAAGTTTAAAGACATAAGACAGTACCCTTAAAGCCTAGACGAAAGACTTAGGGGCTTAGATTAGTAATTAGGAAGTTAGGATAGTTAGAGTGGAAATAAGAATTGATGCATCTACAGCAACACCGAGAATGGAGACAAAATACCTTAAGGCCCATCTTATAAGGCAACACTAATGAATGAGTGATAATTAAGTTAGCTCTTAGGTTGGATGTGTCATAGCTATAGTATTTTAAGGGAATATGATATGTAAAGGAACTAGATAATTTCCTATGGGGAATGGAATAATACTTTGATGTCGTCTAGTTTATTGAGGATAAAAGTAAATTATGAACTCTTATATTTTAAAGATACTTCTATGGTTTAGGTAGGGAGAAGGTTTAATGAAATTACCTTATGGTAGATTTTCTAAGAGAATTTTAGGACTAGTTCTCTCTTAAAATACTAAAAGGAAGGCTAAGATTAGACTCAACTACATTACTTAGAAGGGTAATTTGAAGTTATATGAATAAGATTTCCTATAGCTCATGTTAGAGATATAGGACCTTAATCCTGATGATGTTCTCCTCATGTTCTTAAATAGGCTGAAACCTTAGCTAAGCTAGAGCTGGAATGAAGAGGAGTAGAGATGGTTCACACTTTAGTTAACATCAATTTATATCATTAGTCTATTAACTAGTCAGCAAGATGACTGCCCATAACTTTAAGGGACTTGCCCAACCACTCATAGTTGGCTATTAGTTACCTTTTGCAAAACCGTGAGTTATGACCTATTTTAAAAATATATATTGCATAAGCTACTAGCAATTGTTTATGGCTGTTTACAACTATACGAGAGTTGCATAAACCTTCTAAGGTTGTGAGTTTAAGCTCCCAAAATTGAGTTTAGCATAACCGAGCTAAGATTTAGGGCTTTTAGGGTAACTTATCCAATTGAGTCCAAACTTTGTAACTAGAATGAAAAAGTTAGTCGAGATATTACAGTAAAGTTAGATTTTAGTAATAATGACCCGAAATTCCAATTTTACCCTTAGAAATTGGAGTATTTACTAAAGCCCTAAAATGTTCAGAACTCCTGAAATTGAACTTAGATTGCAACGAGAACTTAGAGATAAGTTAATTGAGCTATAAAATGTGATAATGTAGTATAATTTACTATAAAAAATACACATAATTTTTTTTAGTATACCCGGTACAAATAATAATTATACTCGTAAATTAACTTTAAATTGAGTAATTATATATATATTGTGTTGAATTTATGAAATTAACCTTAGAATGTATCCTAAAAATAAAAGATATGCTAGAAACTTAATTATATGAGTAAAGTTATATATTTCACATGTTATTACATAGGGTATAACCTTGTATATTAATTAAAATAATTAATTCTAACATATAATATCTAAATTTAAGTAATTGTTTAATAAAAGAAAAAGAAAAATTAATTAAATAACAATGGAAGGAGGCGTGGCAGGAGGATGGAATTGCAATTGCTGATTCAAAAGGTAGAGTTACAATATTTGGACACCTCATGCAAAAAAAAAAAAAAAAAGAAATTGGAAAATAAAATATGAATTAATTAAGAAAAATCCTTAAACCGACTTTAAGGCACTATAAAAAGCCAAGATCATCAAACATGATAGCTTTAGCAATTTGGAATCAGAGAAAATCAGAAAGAAAAATTAGAAAAAATCGTAGAAAAAAAAAACAAATATAGAAAAAAACAGAAAAATTAGTGAAAGTGTGGAATCCTAACCTAGAGTAGATCTGCTGTGAAACCCAGCTAACCCCACACGGTCCACCCACCGCGCCAGCCGTCCGACAATCGCCCAGCCGCCGCCGGCCACCGGAGCACCCAAGAACACCAAGGTCAAATTTCTGCCTTATTTTTCAATAATTTCTAAAAAATAGTAAATCCGCCCAGAAAATTATGAAAAAAATTACACTTAGGTTATTTTAGACATGCTTTCATGTGATATTTTTATTTTTGAAAAATTCGTAATATTTAATATACTTTATTAAGAAATCTGTAATTCATCCGAATATATATTAGTGAAATAAATGTACTATATGATGTTGTTTCTAGCTGAAAATTTTTGTGTAGGATGTGTATGATATATGGGTAATTGCTACGTAGCCCAAATTTTTATTTGAATAATTTTAATATTTATTTAATTTTTAGGCCTGAAATTGGTTCGAAAATAGGCCGAAATTATGAATTTAATAGGAAATTATGAAATTAATTGATGAAATGGACATGTACTGATCTATAATAAATAATAATGGTATTGAGTCAGATTGGAATTAATTGGATGCTAAAAGAATTATAATTGGATAATTTATCAAATTTAGGGGTAAAATCGTCAATACGAAAATATAGGCAATAGGTCGAAAACTTGAAACCGAGTGATAATTGAATTCCCTATATTTTTAGAAGTCCATAGAAATTTTCGGGGAATTATTAGGTAATCCGAACTATTTACTACGAATTTATTAAGTAAAATAGCTTAAATTACAAGTCGGGGTGTATTTGTAATATTAATAGACTAAAATGAGTAAAATAGTTAAATAAAACCTATATATAGGATTGCTGGTCGAATTGGGTTAAATAGAGATTTTATTATAATTATTAATATTTTCTGATCGGGATGTACTTTAGGTGTATTAAAATTGAATAATACTTATATTATTACAATATAAGGACAAATTGGATAAAATATAATTTAAAACTGTAAATTTCGCATAATACGGTCGTTTTTATATAATTATGTATAATGTAAATTTCGCATAATACGGTCGTTTTTATATTGAATGGGAAGGGGATGAAACTCCTATTGAATATAGGATTCGGATGCAGAATCTGTTGTTAGATTTGGCTGACTGGAAGTTGTTTTATACTGTTGATGAGATTCTTGAAAATTATAAGCATGGAATGTCCTATAGCATGCAAGATGATTGGAGAATAATGAGGGATGAGTTAGGGCCTGCATATAATGAGTATACTGCTATTGCTGCTTATGAGAAGAAATATTTGCGAGAAAATGGAGTTTTATCTGTAAGAATTCCTATATTATACTTTCCAGCTTTAGTAGAGGCCGGTAGGGACTATCCCCCAGGTTTTGATCAGATACCCCCAGGTGTTCCACATATTCCTAGGAACTATCCTCCTGGTGTAGTTGACTGGTTTCCCAGATACCCCTTGGATGAAGCAGAGGGTATAGAAGTACCACTGCAGCCTCAAGAGCCTGAACCCCCTGTGATGCCACCTGAGAACCCACCTCAAGAAGCTTAGCCAAATGTAGGAGTGAATAATGATGATAATTATGATCCTGAGGAAGATCCAGAAGAAGAGGAAGCACAGGATAGTGGTAGTGAGGTGCACGAGGTAGTGGTTATACCAGATACTCCTGTAGTAATAGAGGTTAGTTCAGGATCTGATGAAACTGGCGTGGAAGATTGGTTTCCCTTAGAAGATGTAGCAACCCCAGATAGTGGAAGTAACTGAAAGATGGAATGTTGATAGACAGATAAGTCTAGGGCTTTTGATATTACCTGGCCTAGTAGTAGTTTGATGTACCTAGGTTTCCCTAGCAATTTTGTTGTGTTTTTGACTTTTTGAATGTAACTAAGTTATTTCCGGATGTTACAGCTACTAGATATGTAAATGATGTATATAGATAATCAGATTTATAATCTGATGTTGTAAGAAAAGTAACGTGATCTTTTGAATATAAAGTATCAATTATCTTATGATTATTGTAAAAGTGCATGGCTTTATTGATTTTCATCTGTATGAGATATTGCTATAAGAATAATATAATGCTACATGTAAAATGTGATGAGCCTTATATGCAGATGCAGGTATAATATATAAATATATTGCTGCTTATACAGGAATGGAATATACAGGTCTTTTGTGATTAAGATTTTTAATAAGGAAACCTATAGTTAAATATTGTTGATGTAGAGGATAATTAAATTATATGTAAATATGAACTGATTAAGCCGAATGTTGATCTCAGGTATACATATTGTGAGTGCAGGACTGATAATTAGTAGACTGTGAATCTGAATATGGCAGAAGAATCAAATAAAAAGGGAAATGGGAATAATCAACCTGCAGCAGAAGTACCACCTTTTAACCCTCCTAATCCACCAGAACCACCTAGAAATGACATATCCCTTGCTCTGAACATGATGGATCCCACTCAGTTTGGACAAATGTTGGTTAATATGAACACTATGATCCAACAGCAAGGAGCTTTAATCCAACATTTGATAATAGGAGGAAATATGATGAACCAAAGACCAGTAGAGGCTGAACCTAGAATAAATCGATCTCAAGATACAAATCGACTTCCCGAGTTTATAAAATCAAATTGGTATTTTGAAGGTGAAATGGGCAAGCCTGCTTTAGCTGATGATTGGTTGGCTCAGATTGAGCGCAGTTTTGAGGCATATAGGATTCCTGAAAATCAAAAAGTCTCTTACGGTACCTTCTTGCTAAAGATGGGAGCACGAGTTTGGTGGAATTCGACAGCAAGAACCATGCCAGGCCCTATTTTGTGGCAAACATTTAGGGAAGCATTCAAGAGTCAGTATTTCCCTGTCAGTGTGCAAAATTAAATGACTCGACAATTAATGGAAATAAAGAAAGGGCCTATGAGTGTAGCACAATATGAGAATGAGTTTAACAGACTGTTGCAGTATGTACCTGAGTCATACCGAGATAATCAGGTGTTAAAGAAGGACCTTTTTCTTAATGGATTTGATGTTACGATGCGATGCAAGTTGATAGATTATGGATTCACCACTTATCATCAAATTGTGGATAAGGCACGTGAACTAGAGAATAATCGACTGGCTATGCAAGGTGAATGGAGTAAGAAATTGAGAAGGATCAATCAATACAGGCCTGTTTTCAAGAGAACATTTCCAAATGCAATTAATAACTCAAATCAGAGAGGGAAGAAGTTAGCTGCAGTAACTAGTGGCCCTGTTTCAAACAAGACTAGATTTAGTTTTTATGATGAATCTGGAAATGTGAAATGTTGGAAATGTGGAGCTCAACATTTCCCTAGGAATGTGCTCAGCTAAAAGGCAAGTGTTATTTGTGTGGTGATCTGAGTCATATATCAAGAGAGTGTCCAAAGATGAAAACGGTAAAATGCTTTAAGTGTGGAATGAAAGGACATTTCTCTAGGTATTGTGGTCAAATTGGACAAAAGAAATCCGGAGAAGCAGAGACAACTGCTGTTCCAGCACGGGTGTTTGCAATGGAAGGGATAGAAGAGGATATTGAGGACTTTGATGAATGGATGGAAGAGTACTTTCATGATGGATCGGATGATGAAATGGAGATTAATGAAACTGATCAAGGTTTAGTAATAGGTATGTAAAATTAACTTGTAATTTTTACTTATTTATGATTTGATTGTGTGCATATTTGTGGATAGTGTTAAAAAAAACTATGGGAAGATATGATTTGGACATAGTACTTAAGAGATAGACAATTATAACACTAGTAATTATTTCAGGAAATGTACTTATAAATGGACGAACTGCATATGCGTTGTTTGATACTGGAGCATCATATTCATTTAGTAGTCGGGAGTTTGTATTGAGAAATGCAGTAAAGACAAGTGAAGTCAAATCCACATATAGGATAAGAACACCTACGGGAGAACAAGCGTTAATACGGGAAATAATAGATGATGGACAATTACAAATCCAAGGACAAGAATTCCCAATAAGACTTATAGTATTACCAATTAAGGGATATGATATCATTGTGGGAATAGATTGGTTGTCCAAGCAGAGAGCGAAAGTGGATTGTCAAAATAAAAACATAATCTTAGATGAAGGAAAGATCATATTCCAAGGAAAAACAGGTGAACGAAATCTAAGATTATCAGTGATAGAAGTAAGCGAAATTACTGAGGAATGGCAATTCTACTGGATATTTACCATTAAAGGAGAAAAGGAAAAACCAAAATTATCAGAAATACCAGTAGTGAATGAGTTTCCTGATATCTTTCCAGAAGAATTACCTGGATTAGCACCACAGCGAGAATTAGATTTTTCTATAGAATTGGTGCCAGGGATTGAACCCATATCAAAGGCTCCATATCGAATGTCGCCAATAGAACTTCAAGAATTGAAAAAGCAACTGCAAGAACTATTGGACAAAGGATTAATACGACCCAGTGTATCTCCTTGGGGAGTGCCAGTGTTGTTCGTGAAAAAGAAAGATGGAACCATGAGGTTATGTATTGATTATCGGGAAATAAATAAGGTGACCATTAAGAATAAATATCCATTACCCAGGATTGATGACTTGTTTGATCAACTGCATGGTGCCACTGTATTTTCACGAATTGATTTAAGATCTGGATACCATCAGTTACGAATTAAGTTGGAGGATACATCAAAAACAACTTTCAGAACCAGATATGGGCACTATGAGTTTTTAGTAATGCCTTTTGGTTTAACAAATGCACCAGCTGTGTTTATGGATTTGATGAACCGAATTTATCAGCCTTTCTTGGATAAGTTTGTTGTGGTATTCATTGATGATATTTTAATTTATTCCAAGACTAAAGAGGATCATGTAGATCATTTACGTATAGCCTTGCAAAAATTGAGGGACAATCAACTGTATGCTAAGTTGGATAAATGTGAATTCTTGTTGGATAGGATATCATTTTTGGGACACATTGTGTCAGGCGAAGGAATTTCAGTTGATTATGAGAAAGTTAAAGTAGTAGTTGAATGGAAACAGCCAACTACTATAACGGAAATAAGAAGTTTTCTCGGAATGGCAGGATATTATAGGCGATTTATAAAAGATTTCTCAAAAATCGCTAAGCCTATGACTCGACTGACACAAAAAGATGTTAAATTTGAGTGGAATGATGAATGTGAACAAAGTTTCCAAGAATTGAAACATTGATTGATTTCTACACCAATACTTATTCTACCAGATCCGAGTAAATCTTATTGTGTATATAGTGATGCTTCCAAAAGTGGACTAGGATGTGTATTGATGCAGGATAGAAAAGTGGTTGCTTATGCATCCAGACAGTTGAGGCCTTATGAGAGAAACTATCCGACTCATGATTTGGAATTAGCAGCTGTAGTGTTTGCTTTGAAGATCTGGAGACATTATTTATACGGGCAACATTGTGAGATATATACAGATCATAAAAGTTTGAAATATTTCTTCACTCAGAAAGAGTTGAACTTAAG
This sequence comes from Lumnitzera littorea, assembly GCA_024138015.1. Lineage (NCBI taxonomy): Eukaryota > Viridiplantae > Streptophyta > Magnoliopsida > Myrtales > Combretaceae > Lumnitzera > Lumnitzera littorea. The sequence goes on along the minus strand of JAMXBB010000009.1, from coordinate 29,098,021 downwards.
ACAAAGACGTTGGTTGGAATTAATCAAGGATTATGATTTGACCATCAACTATCACCCTGGCAAAGCCAATGTTGTAGCGGATGCATTGAGTCGCAAGAACTACAAACAGGTGGCCTCACTGCTCACTACTCAGCAAGAATTGATCAAAGAATTTGAAAAGATGGAAATTGAGTTCAGATGGCATGAAACTGAAGCACAATGGATGAATTTAGTTGTGCAACCAACCTTGATCGAAAGAATTAAGCTGCAACAAGGTGAGGACCAAAAGTTAAAAGAAATCAAGGAAAGGTTTAATGCAGGCGATGTACCTGACTTTAAAATTGATGTTGAGAATGTGATAAGATTTAAGGACAGAATTTGTGTGCCTAGTAATTCGAAATTGAAGAATGAAATAATGATTGAGGCACATGATACAGGTTATACATTACATCCTGGTGGAAATAAGATGTATTGTGATCTGAAAGCATTGTTTTGGTGGAAAGGTATGAAAAAGAATATAGCACAATATGTGGCTGGGTGCAATACATGTCAACAAGTGAAAGCAGAACATCAGAGGCCTAGTGGTTTATTACAACCATTAGAAATACCTCAATGGAAATGGGATCATATTACAATGGATTTTGTAATTGGACTTCCGAAGACTAGATCGGGTTACGATTCAATTTGGGTTGTTGTAGATAGGTTAACGAAGTGTGCTCACTTCTTATCTTATCGAATTGGTGATTCAATAGAAAAGTTGGCACGACTATATATTAAAGAGATTGTTAGACTACATGGTGTGCCAATAAGCATTGTATCGGATAGAGACAGCCGATTCGTATCGAAGTTTTGGGAAAGTTTACATTGATCTTTAGGAACTAAACTACAATTTAATACAGCTTATCACCCACAAACCGATGGACAGTCGGAAAGAGTTATTCAAATACTCGAAGATATGTTAAGGGGTTGTATTTTGGATTTCAGAGGCGATTGGAATCAGTATTTGCCATTAGTGGAATTTGCTTATAACAATAGCTATCAAGTAACGATTCAGATGGCACCATATGAAGCTTTATATGGAAGGAAATGCCGATCGCCATTATATTGGGAAAATGATGAATATGCAATGATAGGACCTGATATGATTGGTCAGATGAATGATAAAGTTAAGATAATATGACAAAGGATGAAAGTAGCACAAGATCGATACAAAAGTTGGGTTGATCTGAAGAGAAAATTTATAGAATTTACTCCAGGAGATCATGTGTATATAAAGATAAGTCTATTCAAGGGATTTAAGCGTTTCGGTACAACAGGAAAGTTAAGCCCCCGATATATCGGACCTTTCGAGGTTTTGGAAAGAATTGGAAACGTTGCATACCGAATTGCTTTACCCCCAAGTTTAGCGGGATATCATAACGTATTCCATGTGTCAATGTTACGAAAATTCGTGAAGAACCCAGATGCTGTCATGGAATTGAAACCAGTGGATTTACAAGAAGACTATACTGTTGAGGAAAAACCGATCAAAATCATAGAAAACCGAATTCAGAAGTTACGAAATCGGGAGGTAGAGTATGTGAAAGTTCAATGGGGTAGCAGTCCAACGGCCGAACTAACTTGGGAACCGAAGTCGGCAATGCAGAATCGTTACCCAACACTCTTCAAAGAATGAAGTAAGTCATAAAGTTTTTATTAGCAAATAAATAGTTATTGCATTTAGATTTAAATTTTTGAGGACAAAACTCTTTTAAGGGAGGTGGAAATATAAGCTCCCAAAATTGAGTTTAGCACAACCGAGCTAAGATTTATGGCTTTTAGGGTAACTTATCCAATTGAGCCCAAACTTTGCAACTAGAATGAAAAAGTTAGTCGAGATATTACAGTGAAGTTAGATTTTAGTAATAATGACCCGAAATTCCAATTTTGCCCTTAGAAATTGGAGTATTTACTAAAGCCCTAAAATGTTCAGAACTCCTGAAATTGAACTTAGATTGCATTGCATTTCATCATAATTATTAACCTTATTTGTGATTGTATAGTACTCTTCTGACTCCGCCCAACTTACTGAGCTAGTTGTGCTCACACCCCTACAGACTCTTTTGCAGGTACTGAGTGAAGGTAAAGATGTTCCGGTACCATCGTTCTCAGGTTAGTGTGCTGCTGTGTGGGAAAGTGAGGAACGAGGAATGAGGAATTTAACTGAACCTGAGCTTTTGCTTTGTCTTTAAGTTTTGAAGAAAACTAAATGGGAATTCCCTGGGAGCCCACTAGTTTTCTAACTTATTGTATATAAATCGTATAACCTGTGTTTTTTTTTAAAAGACTCTGATTGTAATCTTTACCTTTGGACGTGAAATGTTGTATAATTACTGTTGTAGTACTAAACTACAAATTGTATAGAATAAGTATTTTGTAAAAACTCTACCACAGGTTTGGATATTAACAGATGTCAGAACAGACGTTTCAAGCTGGTTGAGTTGTGCGCCTTGTGTAAACTGCGTCTACGATAGCAGCTGTGAGGTCAGCTTCTATCTTAGATTAGTTTACACGGCGGGACTGTTATGACTCTTCTTGTTCGGGGTGTGACAGTGAGTGACCATCCTTTTGATAAATTGCGTTGATTAGATTGACGGTATGAATTGAAATTAATTAAAATATAAACCATAATAATTAAATCTTTAATTGGGTATATAATTAGAAAAGTTGAAATTTTAAATATATAATTACAAAAAGCGGTAAGGTTGAGGTGTAACCATGCCATTATCTCATTCTTCTTATCATATCGTAGTTTAAATAGGTAAAAAATTACAAACTTATGTTTAAATTCTTTTATTGCCTATCTTTAGAATTCAATAGACAGTGTTAGAAATTTGAAAAGTAATACTTGTTGTAATACTAATATTTATTAAAGTCATGGTTTTATTTAATTTAGTGATATTATATAATTTAAATTTAACGATAGGTAAAAAGTTACAAACTCATATATAGATCCTTTAACTATTTGTCTAACAAACAATATGACAAATTTGGAAACAAAACTTGTAATACTAATGTGCATTTAATCCATAGTTATACTTAATTTAATGAAGTTATATAATTTAAATTTTCAAATTTTTTATATTTGATAAAGTTTTTCTTTACTAAAACTTTTGTTTATGTTCTAGTATTATATTGTATATGAAGATACTATGTCATTCTATTTGTAAAATTTAAATATTATTATCTCTTTATTCACTTTTTATTTATATATACTTTATAAATTTAATTATAACTTTTTAATCAATAAATAAATCTAACATTGACACGAGACATATCAGATAATAAGTTTAGATTTTCATATATAATTAAAAATCAATCGTATCATGAGTTGGGGTTTTTTAGACGCAAACCTATTTAAACATATAAACAAGACATAATACGATGATATGAATTATTGATCTTAACCATCGTAGTTTAATAGTTTAATGACGTAAATACCAATCTTCTTATATTATGGATTAGGTTTAAATTCTTCCTCACTATATTGTATGTATATGTATAATTAAGTTCGCAAAAAATTTTAGAAACTTTTATGAAGTTTAATATTTTAAATTATGATAAAATGCATTATTTAAATTATAAGGAACTAATATTTGATATTTTAATATATAATTAATTTATATTTTAAGGCACCTACATTGTATGGCTATGTACTCAATATTTGGAAATATATAAATATCCTAAACCCATTACTAAATTATCACTAGAACCTTAAAACCTAAACTAAAAATTACATTATAATCATCAACAACTCTTAGATGTCACCCTCTGTTGATGTTTTTCGAGGATTGTTGCGCGATAACGTTTGCAGTTTAACGAAAAGGAAAAAAAATCTCTATGTCGCTTTGTGCAGAGAGAGAGAGAGAGAGAGGCGTGTAAAGTCGAAAGTCGAAAGCCGAAAGCGAACCCTCCAACAAGGAAGAAATGGCGAACTGTGTTGTGACTTGTGAAGTGTTTTTATTCGCATTTCGGTATTTTCGGTCTGTTTTGTTTGGGAAGAACTCAAAAAAAAAAAAAAAAAAAAAAGATATTTAAGTAGGTCGATATTCACTTTGTACTCTATAGTTGACCTTCCACAAACTGGACCCTCTTTTTCAACTCAAAAATCTCAGATAAAAGATCTTCCCATCCGAACATACGACGCCAACTAGCCTCTTTCCTTCTCTTTGCTCTCTGTTTATTTGAACAACAAATCGAAATTGTCTTTTCGCTTTCCGGCCGATCCTCGCCGACTCCCGCCACCAATCTCTCGCTGGCGGTAACAAATCGAACTTAAATAGCTTCCAATATAGAATTCTAGGGCTTTATTTATTCTTCTGAAGTGAGTTCCGGTGTTCACGAGTTACTTTTTATTTTTTATCTTTTAAAACATTTGTGGATGTTTCATGCTTAAAACGGGTTTTGGTAGTTACATATACGTTGAAGAGAACTGAAAAGGTCGATTCTGATTGTTCTTTGGTTGCGTTTTGAGATGTAGTTTCGATCTTTTAATTGCAAGTTTTTCTTTTATATATATATATATGAGTTTCCTAACTCTTCAGAACTTTTCCTAACTAGGTTCTGTTGATTTATATCTGGGAAGTAAGTAAAAGAGGATAGTCGGCAGTGGATCGTGGACTGGGCCTTCAATTTCATGGCTAGATGGGGGTGCTAATACGGACGCCTTGGTGTGTTACCAGTAGATGAAAGATTGCTCGATTGGTTGATTAATTGTATGTTTGGTTCATTTGTTTGACGCTTTTTGAGGAGTAACCAGCTGATTTATTCTCTGTGAGTAATTCTTGCTTCGTGGTGGTGATTTCCCTTCCATCTAAGGGTTCATATGGAGATGAGTGCGGCGTAACATCTATAATTTGTGATTTTTGTTACAAATTTCTGGTACGCCAATTATCTTATTACTTGTTCTGCCAATGATTAGAGTTGATGTTAATAGCGTAGGGAAATTCTTAGATATAGCAGTTGTTAGCCACCGTCCAAGCTATGTTATCGTTTCCCTATATTTTACTAGGAAAGCAGTTGAAAAATGGGGTAACGGGCTGAATGGTCCAGTTGCCAGTCCTAAAAGATGCCCTAGTCTATATTCTGTGAGCTTCTCTTCTTATTAAGTGATAATAAATAAACTGCTTGTTCATGGCTATACAAGAATTACTCATGGGCATGCATGTATAAATGTAATAAGTTCCTAAGAAGGGTGATAGATTAATTTAATTAAGTGAATCTGTATTTTTCTCGAGTCATGATGTGGTAAGAATCCGTTCCCATCAAATAAGGGCTAAAAATCTTGTGAGAAAGTTATTTTATGTGAAAAGAAAGCATCTTGATAAAAAGAAGTAGGAGGAGACTTGTGCATACACTTCTGATGCTTCACTATGAGTTTCCAAAGTAGAAAGGAGTGGAGCATGAGATCCACGTTTTGTCTCCTAATAAATTAACTAGAAGTATTGCCAGGATTAGATTTTATCTTTGGACTTTGGAGGGCTTATCTCTAGGAAATATAGAAGGATCATTTTCTAATTCCTCCTTTCACTTTTGCCTGCATTCAGAAGGTTTAATTCTTAGGATCTGGAAATCTCTCCATTATTTTAGGCGATAGATTATCTTCTGCTCTTAATGGGATGGTGGTGTAGATCAAATATGCACTCCTCTATCTATGTTTTGGGCAATATGCATGTTTCTGTGGGTTTTGGCTTATTACATGATTGTTTAAATATTAGAAGTTTACCTTGATTAGTCATTATTGGCATTTCAATATATATCATGTGGAAATGGAGAAAGGATACCTTTGGAGCTGTTATTTATTTCCTCATGATGTTTTCTTGTCAGAGCTGTGCTTGCTTCCAGTTTTTCTGCATATGCTCCTAATGAAAACGGTTCAGGGACATGTCCTGCATGCTACTTATGATAATGTGTCTGATTTTTTTATTCTGACTTCGTGACTTGGTAATGCATCCAATCTCAGTATTTTCCCCTTGTTTTGTATAGGTGAAATCTACAATGAAGTCTCATGAGAATGGTGCATCCGATTTGGAGGTTGGTAAACTGCAAAAAGATAGAGAAAAGCCTCTCAGAAATATAAAGTCGTTTAGAATACACAACCAAGCCTTGTTGTCTGGGCTAGCATATTGCATTTCCTCATGCAGTATGATACTTGTTAACAAGTTTGTGCTCTCTGGCTATGATTTTAATGCTGGCATATCCTTGATGCTATACCAGGTGATTTTCATCAATGATGTTTGAGGATCCCCAATTCCATCCATCGATTTTTCTATGTGGTGTTCCTTATTCTATGAAGCTGATAAACTGCAAGGATATGTTACCAATCTTACCTCATGCACTTCTCTGACAATGCAGAATCTCATCTCAGTTATCATTGTTTCTACATTGAGTCTTTTTGGAGTAATAACAACAGAGCCATTGACATTGAAATTGATTAAAGTCTGGTTGCCTGTCAATGTCATCTTTGTTGGGATGCTTGTAACAAGCATGTTTAGGTATGTCCATTCTCCAAGATAGTCAAATTGCCCACATTTTAAACTCAAGCAAGGCAAAAGAACTGAAAACCGGTTTTCACCTTAAAGTGCTATGTTGACATGTACCATTAGTTTCTGTCTCTTATATATCTACCCTACTTGAGTTATCCTGCTTGACATCGAAAGGCTCTGAATTTAATACTTTTAGTTTGGGAAATACATGTTGTAAGTGGCAATAACCAGTGGAGCAAGACCTGCTGTGTCTATGTTGTTGTTGCTGTTTTCCCCCCCTTCCCTTCAAGTATATGGTTTCAGTTTCAATTCTTGCCTTGAACCATCTTGTATTTTGGTACTTCTGTGAGCTTTGACAATTTGGACAAAAGATAAAGCTGACCACCTTTAGATGATAATTAAACTTGTGGAATAGTATCTGGTCGCCCTAGGTATATTAAGGGACTATGCAGCACTGTGTAAAATGACTCATCATGCAAGCAAGGATTGTATTCTCCAAGTGCAACCCAGCTAAAATTCAATCTGGTTATGAAACACACACACACACGCATGCACACACACATACTAGCAAAAGATTCTCAAAGTACTCGCATACATAACTAGTGCATGTTTGTTTAAATCTAATAAACAGTTTCTTGCCAGTAAACATAAATTTTGCTGTCTCTACCATAGGTACTTAGAGATGAGTAGTTAATCACTAGTGAGACCATCATTGAATCTAAAGCAATGGAGAATGAGTCATACCAGCTGCAGAATATAGTCTAAGAGAATTGATAAATGGTTAGAAAGGAAATAGTGAGAGTCCATCAAGAATTATGTGTTTGTCCTTGCACTATTTGAATGATAAGATTTATAAAATATTATTGATTCCTTTGTTTGGCCATATAATTCTTGATAGGTTTTCACAGTTTCTTTTCTCACTGTTTATAATTTCTTATTGTCTGATCATTTCCTAATAATGCCTTGCCTGTAGACTAGATTTTTGCAGTGTTATTTTAGATTTTGTTGTTTTCAATTTTATCCTTATGTTTATAATGTTTTTGGATAATTGATGAGGAGATAGAACATGAAGGAAATGCAGATAAGCAGAATGAAGGTTGAAGGAAAGGAAAATATTGTTTTCGTGCTTGAACTAGAGGGAATTGAGAGAAAGAAAGCAGATGTAACATATGAATATAAGTATACCCCCTAAATGTAATATTTAAGACAAAAATAACAAATTGTTCTTCTGATCTACGTCCTTAAACTTTGGTTCAGTCAGGTAAATGTTTCAAGATGGTATTTACACTTAAATTTAAGCAGAGGATGAATGCTATATGGTGCATATAGAGGGCATATGTTTGTCTACAACTGCATGATAGATTTGACACAATTATAAAAGGGAGTTAACGACATACCAAATAAAATGGGGAGTTAATAACATTATTGGTATGCACCACATAGTGTAAGTGAAATTTATTTCTTGTATCACTTAAAGAGTGTACCCCATCTATTTGCACTTAGAATATGTGCATCTTCTCCGTTGTGATTATCTGAAAGTATTATCACTCTCCATCTTGAATGGTGCAATCTTGGAGTTTTCTCCATTTTTTTTCCTCACAGTTAATTTAAATTGGTGTCATTACGTCTTATGGGCCTGAGGGGAAAGATCCCAAAGAATACTTGCATTTTTGCCTTCCCTTCCCTTCTAGTTCCAGGCTAGGAAAAATGAAACGGTTACTCTCATTTTTGATCCCCTCTTCAGCTTTCCCTCCATAATCATTTTATCTGAGGAAACGGTTAATGATTGTCCATTATAGGATGGAGCTGACATTCCTGACCCATCCTGTCATTGATGTCATAGACTTATTTGTTGTGGAGATCTACCATTAACACAAAATCAAAACAGGAAATCATGGGCCTAAATGCATTCACTATCATTTTAATTCTTCTAATTATTCTTATGTGATAGACTGTAATCAATATACTAGCCCACAATGATGGTAGTGTTGAAATATGGAGATTGTTAGTTGTGGCACCAATCTAACAAATAACAAATGCATCACTGAACTTCTGGGCCATTAAGCTCTCAATCACGATTGAAGTGCATCTCTTGTAGCAGTTTATGCGTGATATCTTTTATATAAGTTGTATAGTTTGTTGGTAGTTCCAATAACTGTATTAATTGTTTGTTTCAGACTTCCTGTACTGCATGGATGTGCTGGACTTGTAGACCTGATGGCTTTCTTTCCTCTGTTTATATGGCAATAGATTTTGGGCTTAATCATTTAGGATGTTAAGTTCTTTGCTTCTTCTAAAGCTGATAAAATTTTTTCTCTTTCTGCAGCTTAAAGTATATCAATGTTGCCATGGTCACAGTCCTGAAGAATGTCACAAATGTAATTACTGCAGTTGGTGAAATGTACCTATTCAAAAAGTACCATGATAATAGAGTTTGGGCTGCTCTTTTTTTGATGGTAAATTGTTCTAATCCAAGTTGTTGTATTGCCATGATTTTAATGATCCCTGAAGATACCATATAGTTTTATATTTTGTTTGTCTTTTCATTTTGTTCTTTCACTGTTAAGTTCTCTGAGATAGAAAATATATAAATGTGCCCTCCAAATGACCTCCTGCTATGTGCAGAGAGAAGGTAGAGAGTGTATGTTTTCTACGATGAATATTATTTCTCATGTGTGTTAAACTTGAATTAGAAAAAGGTAAATCCTAAATGATTGTTGTCTTATGTTGAGTCCAATTATCTTAGTTTCCTTTTCTTTTTGATTGGAGTATCGACAATGTGTCTGTCGAATTATATTGAAGAGGAGGCTATCTAATATGATAAACTATGTGAATTGTTGCTATTGGCTGTCACGTATAATGAACTTTATCTTCTGTACATAACATTGTGTCTATACACATTTTTCCCAACATATATCCTGTACAACATAATGCTTTTTGTACAATGATCTTCTACTTGAAGCCTTTTAAACAAAAAAATGTTAATAAATGATGAACCTTGTTGGGCAGATAATCTCGGCAATTTCTGGAGGGATTACTGATCTATCATTTCATGCAATTGGTTATATGTGGCAGATTTTTAATTGTTTCTTGACGGCATCATATTCGGTGAGTAGGCTAACCTTTACTAATAATTTTGTCCAAAAGTTTTGACCCTTTGTTTGAATCTATATATTTTGATGTTTTGTTCAAATTTTAGTGTGGGTCTTTTTGTTAATAATATGATTTTCTTTGTAGTTTGTAGTTCATTTATTGTGTAAAATTTTGTGTCCTAATGCTAAAAGCTCATGGCAATAAACTAGTTGCTTGCTTCTGATCTTTTTCGGTATCTTGGGTTATCAATTCAAACTTGCATTTGATATCCATGCTAGTAGATGCGTTTTTTATGTTTGCAAATGCACTTAGAATCTCAGTTCAGCTTCAATTCGCGTTGAATGGTTTTAAGTTGCTGTCCATTAAAGATTGAATGAAGCATGGTTAGGAAACTGTTAATTAAGGCCAGAGGGTCAGCTAGATGCAATTTTTTAATGTTGATACATTTTTTAGATATTTATTTCCATGGTTGGAAAGTTTTTTCTAAGTAGCACAAGTTCTGGAAAGCAGGTTGAAAAGATGTAAAGATGTTTGAATGATCGATCACCAATAAACAGTGGGCTTCTTAATATGCAAACATAGATGGAACTTGCAATTGTTCAAATTCCCAAATTTCATTATGATCATGTGAACAAACAGTTTGTTCAGCCACTAAGCACTATAAAAAATTTCTTTTACCTAGTCAATTATTAAGGGAAAAAAGCCATTTAGTTCTTGTTTCAACTGGATTTTTGTTTTGGAAAGTAAGGGTGTTCCTTCATCTTTTCTTTCTAGACCATTTTCTTTATCCACTCATGGAGGAGCTCCTCTTTTGCTTGCTTTATTTTCTGCCTATGATATTTGGAATCAGGGGGAAAGATATAGCGTCTCCTGGCACTATTTTACATTTCTGAAGAAAATCTAGACTACTGGCATGCTAAACTCTTTATTCTTCAGCAAGCTCGTGTTGTTACCATTAATTAATGTGGAGAAAATCCTTAGTTTCTTTGACTTTGCCGGGTTGGTTTTCTAAGTTCATCCTTGGTAATTACTTGCCTTTATTTTGCTTGCCTAACCTTCTTGTCTCCATTTCTGACTAATATTTGCAGTGCTTAAATAATAGTTTTTCTGAGTGCAGCTTACTCTTCGTAGGGTTATGGATACAGCAAAGCAAGTCACAAAATCTGGGAATTTGAATGAGTTCTCCATGGTCTTGCTCAACAATACCCTATCCTTGCCTCTTGGAGTGATTCTTATTTTTATTTTCAATGAGGTGGACTATCTAATTAACACGTGAGTTCTCCTTCATTTATAATTTTCAGTTGATATTTTATCTTTGCTCTCTCTCTATATATATATTCCTCACTGCATGCCATAAAAATTTGTAGGGTATTCCTGTGAGTTCCTGTTGAAAGTAAATCATAATCACTTTAATGTTTGTTTTTATACTGAAAATATAAATATTTACCCAGAAAATGATACTAATGTGAAAATGTTATGGAAATTAGCAAACAGAAATTAACCAACGATGGATCTACTTTGAGCACATTCTGTGGGGTGCATTTGTTCTTCATGCATAACTGTACCTAGAACAATGATTGCTTCTTTTTCTTGGGGAAGGATAGTATTCTTGAGGTCTGGTTTATGAGATCCAGCTTCCTATGCTTCAATGCTGCAACTTGTGTGGTATTTAATTTACATCAGAGATTCAACTCAATGGCATAGCAATTTTCATTCTAGTATAAACCAAAAATCATTAGGCTAGCTTTGCTGCTAAATCCTGCAGTTAATGCAGCTGTAGTAGCTAGTTGCTATGCAGTCTGCATATGCACTGAATACTTAAGGAGGAGGCTTTTATTTATTAGATCTTTCTTTTCATCGCTTCCTGATGGTTTAAATTTTCTATTTCTTGTCAGTCCACTATTAAGGTTGCCAACCTTTTGGTTGGTGATAACATTTAGCGGATTTTTGGGACTAGCCATAAGCTTCACTTCTATGTGGTTTCTTCATCAGACAGGGGCCACAACATACAGGTATGTCGTAAGTCTGTACAAAGGTTGTTTTATATCTATGGTTTTAGTTGCATATCCTTGCTAAAAATTGAGCTTGTTGGGAGTGATCCAAGCTTTGGTAAATTGGATTGTTAAATCAATTAGATGACTCCACGATGGTATAAGAGTCTTGAGTGTTGCTTTGTTGTCTTTCTGTGAAATAAAAAGGAAAATGACAGAAAAATGTGATAAGGATTGAAAACTGTTATTGGAACAATGTTTTGAACACAATTAGAATGTAAAAAAATTGAAGAAATAAAATATAGAAAACTGGCTTTCAGAATTAACATGATAGTATTATTTGTTTTGAGACATAAATAATTTGAAAACTTTTGTATCATTATATTTAAGGTCCTGTTTCATTAAGTTGCTGTTACAAAACTTGACATATGTTTCTAGTAATAAAATAGAATTGATATTAGTCACTCACCAATGATGTGTAATCTTCAGCCTCGTCGGTTCACTGAATAAGATCCCACTCTCGATTGCTGGCATCCTCCTATTTCATGTTCCAACTAGTTTAGAAAATTCTGCAAGCATCTTTTTTGGTAAGTGTTCTCCTTACATAATTCTATATTGTTCACTATGCACTTCAAGCCACAGTTGAGACCACTATAATTAAAATCTACGATGCAGGTCTTTTGGCTGGCGTATTTTTCGCTAGAGCCAAGATGAAGGAGAGATCTTAATAGGAACAGCTGGTTGATTATAGTTGTTTCAGATGGCGGCTTAAATATTTGCACTTTGGTGGTATATACCTTGAGTGGGGTGTACAGTACAATGGTCGACCGGAATTGGGCTGAAGGAACACCCACTGAAAAGCCATGCGAATGCTTGATTGGAAGAGGCATGTGTTTGTATCCTTCATTGTTTAGAAGAAAAGAATCAGCTCATGCTGTATTAAAGGTAGCTGTTCCCACTAATTTATTATTTACTTTGTTGTTCAAGGCCTGTTATAGCGTTACCTATTAAAGCATAGATACAGACTTGATTATTAAATTTAAAATAGATAGTGTTTTCCTTCCTTTCTTTTTCCCCCTTTTGCTTTATGAAAAAAACTATGGACAGAGGAAGGACGACTGGTGCTTCGATACTTACTGCTGTTTTAGAGTGATTCCTTTTTCGCTTTGTTGATATGCCTGGTTTCCGTGGTAAAATAAAACGTGCAATGTTATTCTTAAAAGCTGTTTGTTGTTCGGCAAACCATATGTTGAATTTCGTATGTATTACAATAATTAAAAAAAAAAAGAAAAAGAAAAGAAGAAAAGAAAGATAGTTTAGGGAGATTCTTACAGTGAGTCGACTTTAGGCAACTGTCTTTTCAGTCGGGTTTTGTCTTTTTTAATTTTGTGGTAATGTTATTGTGGTAAATATGATAAAAAATTGGTGTTTATCAACGTTTTTGCAATTTTTTTAAAGTGTATTTTTCTATATTCTTTATGATAATCGTGTTAAAAAAATGATATCTATTAATTCTTTTTTTTTTTGTAGCACATTTTTTTTTTTATAATATTAACAGAAAATACAAGTCTGTTTCTCGGCTGAAAAATTTGTGGCTGGTGTTAGTTATCACTCGATGGTTCATCTAGTATTAGTGAAGAAGAATGTAAAACTATACATCTTTGCTCAGTTTCTGAAGACTTTGTATTTTGCAGGAATATATAATTTGATATTTGGACGTGTATGGATGTTCACCTAACGCATGTAGGTAATAGAGAACATCTAGAATTTATAATGACCTTCTACAGTGTGCTCAGCTATTGAGTAGCCTGTATCCTCATTATACAACACTCACACTACCTTCACTACTTGCCTATGGGATGATAAGAGTTCAAGAGCAACTAATTTATTACAGTCCCGTTACACTGCAAATCCCAAAGAAGTTAATAACTTTTTTGTTATTCATTTTTCTAATAAATGACAAATTCACTTGAAAGCTTCATGATCTAGTGGAAAAGTTGTTCACGCATTGATATTGTTGAAGCTTTAAAACGCCAAAAGAGAAAAAACGCAAAGGACAATAATGACTAAAAATGCTTAAGCTAGGCTTTGCAAAAATTGTATTTACAATTGGATTGTCACGTTAGCAGAATCATTATGGGACTTCTTTCATAACTTATAAGGTGAGATGCAAATGAAATCCTTGATTAGTGCTCTTTGAATCTGTTGTTCTGAAGATTTGGATGAAGCTTTTAAGGGTGTCTGGATGTCTCTTTTGTTGTTCGGATCTTCCATCCAATTCATAAGACACCCTAAACATTTGCAGTAAGGGAAAATCACTTCGTTTGCATCTCCTATGCTAAGCAGGGAATAACCATGAAAAATAATGCACAATTGTCCACATGATTAAAGATGTTCCTTACAACCTCATTCCATGCCAAGGCCATGGAGCTAAAATTAAATGTCACTACTTGACCATCCATTCGGCCACACCACTCATTTTCACTAGCTGCCTAGCTATTAAAATGAAGATGCTCTACTCTCAGCTTAGTAAGGCATGATTCATTAGTGCAAACCCATTTGCTTTGCTTAACCCATGGTTTGCTTGTGAAACTTTCTAGGATCAAGCCCCAGTTCATTAATACAAACTCGATCGATCAACCTATGGTTGTTGATGCAAAACTTTATACTTAAGCATAGTTATGTTTTCTTTATTATCTCAATATGGGATCTTTCCCAGTTAAAGTCTGTGCAAGAACTTATTATACGTCAATGTCATTCATCTTTATTTAGGAAATCTACACGTTTTTGTATTGGATCATTGGATCCTCATTTCTTTTGATTTATGTTATTAGTACTATTTATACATGTATTTCAATGTGTTTCAATGAATGAAATTTAGTTCTCTGATTGAAAAAAAAAAAAACAAAAATCTATAGAAATGATATTTAAAATCACTACCTAAACTTCGTAAAACTTTTCAATTTTGCATAAATTTTATACTCGATTAATGGAATTATCCTTGTAGATCGAGATGTAATGTTAGTGTCACAAGTTCTTCTAGCAGCTAGCTCTCATAGTCTTGTGTAATCTGATTGGGCCATAGTGGAATAATTCATAAACACAGATGGAATTCTTAAGGAGAGAGTGAAATCATGTATTAATTAATTAAGATTTTCCACTTTAGTTCTAGAAATTGAGATGGCTATTGTGACGGACAAAAATTTAACCCAAGCAATTGAAACAAAGGCCAATATTCTTGTTGATTATATTACAAGCCAATTGGACTTAGTCCAAGTTTCCAATCCCAAAGCTTATACCTCAAAACCTATAACATAACTTGGAACGGATGACTACATATATCTATGCTTCAAGGAAAAAAAGATTTAATAATATTAACACATCATGCGAATTGATGAATGTTATGTAAATACCAATAATAATGTCTAGTTCTTAAAAAACTAAAATTTACATTTTCACGTGTTAGAATTTTATTAATACTTATATATCATTAATTAATTCATGTAGCATATTAGTACTATTAAAACTTTTCTCATACTTTAGTCAGTCAAACGAAATTAAGTAACAGTATTGACAATAGTAGATAGGCTGGTTGAGCACCTATGCTGCTAGAAAATACGTAACCAATCCTAATCAATCTTAAGCATTTTTAAGCTATAGAGGACCTTGGAAGATAAACAATTATGATGCTATCAAGTACATCTTTAAGTTCTTTTAGAATGTGTATTATAGCAAAGAATAATCAAGGAAAATTTGGTAGATGGCGTGTGCCTGTAGAACTTAAGATTGTGATTATGCTAAAGTGACAAAGATAGTTGGGATTTTAGAAGGCATCAAATTTGAAATTAAATGAAAATGGAAAGAGTTAATTATTCAATTAGACAACAAAACTTAGTTTGTAGCTTGCACAATAATAAAATAGCACACATTGTTGATACGCATGCTATCTTTGGCTAGTAAGGATTTGTTAGTAGAACTAATTGACCAATTGGTTGAATGTGGAGATCAAGGTACCCTTGAGATTATTGTACCATGTTAAGGTTGCTTTTTTCAAGGTATCTAAGAATTTTTTACACATAATCGCCTTATGGTAGCCTTGGAGGTTCATATGTGAGAGGAAGTAGGCAAGGTGTAGAATTAGGTTGATGGTTCCATCATAGGAATCTAGGGTTAGGATGCGAATATATGGAGTAATGTCTCCTCTTAGATGTCCTTGATGAACGATGATTGACTTAGGGATGATAATTCCCGTGGCTTATGCTTTCGTGAATCTTAATGATTACCGAGTTGCTTAATGACTTAGTCGAGGTTGTTAGAATTGACACTCAATAATTATATTTTGTGAGTGAGCCTTAAAGTGCTTGGCCCTATCATCTTTAAGGGGCTTGACTTTGTTTCCCAAGGCCCCAAGGGGTTCATCACCCTGTGTAACATCATTTTGTGGTTAGGCATTGTCTTGGGGTGAGTGGATAGAGGCATAGTTGGTCATGTGCTTTGCTAATGTAATAGGAGCTCGCGATCTTTCCTGCTCAAGGTTGCCGAGGTGTGCGATCATGCCCTAAAGCAACTACTTGATGCAGTCATCATTATCCTAGGGCCTTGGTAGGGGATTTGGGTTGTTGGATGGCTTCTCTAGAGTAGGTAGCTGTTGGGTACTAGTCAAAGCAATTGGTGGCAGAGTAGGATAATCTACTTGCTTATATTTAGAGTTGTAGGTGTTTCCAGCCCTTAGGAATTGATTTGAATAGTGGTGTTTCATTGGGTCGATGAATGTAGGAATAATGTATTTAGGATTTTGTGAGTTGTTTTGATGTGCCACTCACATGGTGCACCCCATTTGGCAACTTCTTTATCTGGCTTGATATTAGGCTTGCAAAATAGTAAAGTTGTTAGGCTTTAGTGACATCATTCTGATGCTAGAGTCAATTATTGATTAAGAGAGTATATGAAGAGGCTAGTAAGTAAGGTAGGATCAGTATGTAATCACCTTCCTTTGATGGTATTTGGATGAGGGTATTTATACTTGATGCTTGTAGAGTTTGGATTCGTCGGCTAGGCTTAAGGCTTAGTAAGTCATCATTAGATAGGGTATGGGCCTGATGTGGCAACCTAATGATGGGCATGATTGTGTCCTACTCCATGACTGCCTCTTCACATTTAATGTGTTGCGATATCATAGGTCCCTTTAGGTATAGGAGGTCTAACAATGCATAGTGCTTAGGTACCAAACAATCTTATATTTAGTCGAGGTGTTATTCCTTTATGTTAGGCTTTGGGTTGTCATGCTAGGCTTTTTGCTAGTTTTGGGCTTTGAAACCCAAGTTGAGAATTAGTTATCAACCCACCTAGTCAATATTTCTTACCTCAAAACATGTGCCTTAAAACTTAGACCACAACTTGGAATGGATGGCTATATTATGTCTCCGTCTAATGAAATTAGGTATTGGTAGTGACAGTTGCATATGGATGGGTTGGGCACTAGTTGTGTTGGAAGAAAAGGACCCACCTAAACCTTGTCAGCACTAAGCATCGGTTATAGAGACCTTAAAAAAGAAACAAATATAACACTTTCAAATAAGTTTAGAGCGAGTGTTGTAGAAAGGAATAATTTGGGACAATTTGGTGGATGGTGCGTAGAACTTAAGATTATGACATAGTTAGGATTTCGGAAAGGATCAAACTTGCTATTAAATGATAATGGAAAGAGGTAGTTGTTGAATTAAACTCAATAAAACTTAGTTAATAGCTTGCATGATTGCTAAAATATTGTTGATGAGGTTCAAATTGGTTATATTTTATTTAGTGATTTTTGATAATCTTCCTTAAAATTTGAGTTTATTTTTATATAATAATACTTAATTGAGTAAAATTTTATTTTTTAGGTTTTAAAACGATTTATGAGAGAAAATGGGAAGATAGAAACAAATTTCACTTAAATTGAAACAAAAATAAGTAAATTATGAAGGTTTAAAGATCGACACAGTTGAATGCATGACTATGTCATTTCTTGGCAAAATTGGAGCTGATTTTTTACTGTTATAGCCTAAGATACAACCAAAAGACATGTCTATGTTGTTAATCATATCATTTCCAGTTAAAAAAAAAGGATAAACGTGAAGTACATGACCGAAAAGACAGTTGAATTTTTTTTTAGTTTCTTGGTGCAATCTTCACTAAATTTTCTATTTTCTTTAGTATAGTGTAGGACAAGAAGTTTGCTAAAGGATTTGATTAAAATTGATTGTGAGATTGAGAGAACAACTTTACGCAATTTAAGGCAATTATCTGTCAAAGAAACAGTGGAGGAGATAAACCAAGGATCTCTGATTAGATTGAAAGACAAAGTAGAGTTGTTAGAGAGTGAATTCAAGGATCAAGTGGTAGAACAAGAATCTGATCATGAGAGCTTACCTAATGACATCATGGTCAACAACGAGGAACATAATCGGACCATGTCAGACTACTCCCGATCGTCATTAGCTAGTACCCAATCCTGCATCAATCGACCAATTATTGCAGCCAATAACTTTGAGATCAAACCGAACATTATTTAGATGGTGCGGCAGTTTGTATAATTTTACGGTCTCTAAGACAAAGATCCCAATGCACATATTTCTAGTTTTTTGGAAACATGCGATACTTTCAAGATTAATAAGGTAACTAATGATGCTATCTAGCTATGCCTCTTTTCATTTTTTTTTTTTTGTTTGGTCGAGTTAAGTAATGGTTGAAATCCTTGGCAAGGAAAAGAATTTAATCACAACCTATAATGAATTGGCGGAAAAATTCTTAGAGAAGTACTTTTTGCTTGTGAAAATTGCAGAGCTCGGAGTTGACATCTCATCTTTTGCCTAAATAGAGGGTAAGACCTTATACGATACATGGGAGCACTTTAAGGACTTATTAAGGTAGTGTCTACATCACGACATCCCTTTTTGGATGGAAATGTAAACATTTTATAATGGTTTAAACCCTTTTATAAGGCAAATGATAAACACAGCAACTGGAGGTAAACTTAACACCAAGACGCTCGAAGAAGTCCAAGCTTTGATTGAAGGTATGGCTATGAATAATTACCAATGAGAGAGCCCAAGGGGGAAGCAAAAAGTTGTAGGCGTATTTGAGCTCAATATTGTACAGTCTCTAGCCACTCAAGTAGAGATGTTGAGTAAGGAAATTGAATCCCGTTTAACTAATTTGCACTAACTACAATTTAACCACAACAACTTCATCCAAGAGGGGATTGTAGGTTGTGAGCAAATAGAATAGGTTGATTTTCTAGAGAAATCTGCAAGACCCCAACATAATCCTTACAATAACACCTACAACCCGGGGTGAAGAGATCACCCTAATCTTTCATAGGGAGGTTAGGATCAAAGTCAAGGTCAGTAGTGGCAAGCAAGGAATTAGCCACAACAAAGATCAAATTTGCCTCTACCAGGATTTCAAATTGACAGTACCCCTACTTGCTTTAGAGAAGAAGTTAGAAAACCTCATGAAAAAATATATTCAATCTAATGAGGTTTAAATGCAATAAATAGAAGCTTCTTTAAGGAACCAAGAAGCTTCTATTCATAACTTAGAAAATCAAATTGGTAAAATTTCTAAGATGTTGAATGAGAGACAATAAGGATCATTGCCTAGGAACACCAAAATGAACCTTGAGGAACATGTCAATGCAGAGTGGTAGAGAGTTGCAAGTTGAGAAGAAGAAGAATAAGGAAACAATTGAGAAAGAAGTGGAGGCTAAAGGTAAGGAAAGTTCAGAACCACTGAGATCAAAAGAGAGTGTAGGGCTACCAAAAATCAAGGAGTATAAGCGGCCCATTCTATATCTACAACGCCTTAAATTAGATTGCCTTAATTTAGCTAAGAAATTCAAAGAATTCCTCAATCTTTTTAAACAACTACAAGTAAACTTACCTCTTGTTGATGTTTTATTGCATATGCTGAAATATGTAAAGTTCTTGAAAGATCTTTTATTGTACAAGCGCAAGTTAGAGGATCTTTCAACTGTTACATTGAATGAAGAATACTCTGCACTACTCCAGAAGAAGTTGGCAAAGAAATTACAAGATCTAGGGAGTTTTACTCTTCTTCATGTGCTTGGAAATTTGTTTGTAGATAATGCTTTGGTAGATCTAGGAGCTAGTATAAACCTGATCCATTCAAGTTGTTTAACAAGCTAGGGTTAGTAGAACCTAAACCGACACGTATGTGCATTTAATTAGTTGATAGGTCTACCACATACCATAGAGGCATCACAGAGGATGTTCTAATGTAAGTTGATAAATTCATTTTCTCTGTAGATTTTATTATCTTCAACATAGATGAAGATTTCGAGGTACTATTGATTCTTGGTAAACCCTTCCTAGCTACTGCTAGAGCTATGTTTGATATCAATAAGCATAAGCTCATCTTAAGGGTTGGAGATGAGGAAATTATTTTCTAGAATTCAAATTCAATACATAAGTCCCTTGACTTAGAGGACACAAGCTATGATGGTGATACTTCTAATGCTATTGTTACTGAATGCATGTAGGAAACACTTGTCAAAGAACTTATGAATGATTACTTAGAAAAGGGAAATGGAGAAATGGTGAAAACCTTTAATCATCAGAAGTTGTAGCATAGTTAGGAGCTAATGAACTCAATGTAGTGAAGATAGAGATTAAACCATTTTGTTGACTAAACGAAAGAAAGTTAGAAACTCTCAAAGTAAAATCACTAGTCTTGGAGCAAAAACACTTAGAAGATTGCTTAGAATATGCTTTTGTAGTGAGGAGCTTAAAGCTACGAACAACTACTCCATCTAAGAGAAAAGCGAATAAAAAGAAGACACTTGAGCAACACGAGTTTAATGAGTGGCGTGATAAGTAGAAACTCAGCAGCAGTTATGCAACTAGATAAGAGAATTTGCTATACTAATGGAAAAATAGTAAGTCAAGCCTTGTTTGGAGAGTTTGAAAATGAGATAAGGATGGAGATCTATCTCCACTTGGATGAAGGTAAGTAAACCATACATTTCGTTGAGCTATTGACGTTAAATATAGCGTTCTTAAGATGTAAACCAAGTTATATATTTATTTTTGTTATTTTCTAACTTGTAGGTTATTTTAGTAATTTTTATTGTTTATTTTAGCACTTTAATGCTTTTATTTTTCATTTTAGGGTTAAGTTTGCTTTTATGTTGCACTATGCATATAATAGTCCTGCTAACTGGTTAGCGGGCATAGGTTAAGGGGATATCATCCCCTATAGGGTTTCCGGGGTAGTGTACCAGAAGCTAAACAAAATTTTAAAATTGATAAGTACAACATAATAAGTTTTCCTTTTAGTTTAATTTTTGCATTAACTTTCTTTGATTCAAATTTTTTTTTTAGTTTAGTACTTTTGTTTCTTGAAGTTTTCTTTATTTTTTAATTCATGCATTTAGGATAGGTATGCATAAATTAAAATAAAAATAATAAAATTTAAAATTAAAAAAAGAAGAAGAGTGTAGTATGCAATCACAAGATACGGTTATATCCTAGAACGTGTGACCTCTAGGCGACTTTCATGATCGGACTACAGAAGGATACAAGGTCATGAGATACGGTTGTGTCTCTGACCGTGTCAATACTAAGTGTATTTTAGGGTTGTACCACATAAAGTTACACGATTGTAAGACACGGTCAGGTCGTGTCCAATATAAAAGCATACGACCCATATCCCCTTTTCCTCTCATCTGCTCTTTCACTCCTCACACAAACGCTTACACGATTTTATTTTCCTCTCGTTTGCTCTCTCACTTACACCCAATCACACAACAGCAAACACTCATAATCATTTTTGATTTACGATCCATCTTTCACGCTGATTCAATCTTTCCCTAAGTGCACTTCACTTTAAGTACTTTGAGAAACATGGTACCTAGAGCTAAATTACAAGTTAAGATGAAGGAGCAATGATAAAGAGGATGCTGAGGAAGAGGAGGAGGATGAAGAATACAAAGAGAATGGGGATGATTTCATGAATAATGCCTTTGATTAGGAGGATTGTGGAGTCGATTGAGTCTTATTATGAGTTCAAGGTTTTGGAACTTTAAAGCTCATGTGGAAAAATGTGTTTGATTTGGATTATTTGAAACTTTTGACTTCTTGCATGGATGAATCATGTTACTCAAATTTTCAGGAGAGTATAAGTTTTTCTTTCCCATTTTTATATCGTGTTACCTATGATTGTTTCGATTGATATATTTTTTATGTATGACTTAATTCGTACATTGGGGACCATGTATGGTTTTAAGTGTGGAGAAGGGGATATAGAAGCTTTTGCTACTTAGGAGATCAATTTTTTTCGCATTTAACTCGATTTTTTTTTTTGTATTTTATTGCGTTATTGACTTGCAATTATTTAGAAATTGATAACTTCCACTGTGTTGAATGTAATTTGAATACTTGATTTTTGATATTTGATTTACACGATGCTAGAGTTGATAGATAAAATCTTTGTGGAGTAAAGTTACAGGTTATTTAGCTTAGGATTTTAAGGATTTAGGATTAAAGTAACATCACTGGTTAGGAGTTAGTCATGATTATTTTAACATATACTTTCCTCTTAGATGACTTTAAAGCCTTATAATCTTTAGTAAATAAGTAAATGAAATTTGTCTTTTGAGAAACCCTAGAAAAGTTGAAATAGTTGGAGCTAGAAAGTGATATAAAATAAAAAAAAAGGAGAAAAATTGGTAAGAATTTGCCTTAGTCCCTCAAAAGAGTACGGTTGAATTCTATTGTCAATGCTAAAGTAAACTTAAAGAATAAGTTGGTATGAGTCGGTCTTAGTTCTTCAAAAGAGTAAGGTTTTTTTTTTTTTTTTTCCTATTATTAATATAAGGGCTAAGTTGGTATGGATCGGTCTTAGTCTGTTAGAAGAGAGAGATCCTTTTCTGCTATCAACATAATCATCCTTAATTAATGTGTTTAATTTACTGAATTTAAAGCTTTATAGATAAAACATGAACTAAAGGGAGGATCAAAGGATGAGTAGATGTAATATGTGTTTACTCTAAATTATAGTGCTTAGTGAGATTGAAAAGAGGGTTGTATACATTTTAGCTAAGTAGATTTAAAATTTTTAAGACTCTTTCTTGATTGGTGAGATGTTAAGTCTAATCTTGAATATAGATATCCTTGATTAAATGGTTTGGTTAAATTTTAATTTACATAAATTAGCTTGTGAACTTTGGTATTTTGTATCATTTGGACATTGGGAAAAAAGATCGAGTATAAGAGTTAATGAAGTTATTTAAAGAAAATTGATTGGATTTGCAAGTTGAGTATTTTTGAGTTAAGTGTAATTTTTGACTGGTTTCTTAGGTAGTGATTATTTTTTACTTAAGAATTCTTGTCCTAATTTTTCTTTACTTTATTTACTTGAGGATAAGCAAATTCTTAAGTGTGAAGAAGTTTGATAAGTTCCAAATTGGTTATATTTTATTTAGTGATTTTTGATGATTTTCTTTAATATTTGAGTTTATTTTTAGATAATAATACTTAATTGAGTAAATTTTTTTTTTTGTAAGTTTTGAAACAATCTATACAAGAAAACGAGAAGATAAAAACAAATTTTACTCAAATTGAAGTTAAAATAAGCAAGTTATGAATGTTTGAAGATTGACAAAGTCAAATAATACAATTGTGTCGTTTTCATGTAAAATTGGAGTTGATTTCTTACTATTATAACTTATGACACAACCAAAAGACATGACTATATTATCAGTCATGTAAAAAAAAAAGGATAAACATGAAGTATAGTTAATTACATGACTAAAAAGATACGATTGTGTCTCCGGCGGTGTCAGCTGACTTTATTTTTTATTTTTTTTATCTCTTCCCATATAAAGCCTTGTTAGAGTTTTTTTAAGAAAGCTTTTTTGCATAACTTTTAAGGAGTTTTTGAAATCAAGAACAATCAAGAAAGCAAGAAGAAAAGAAGATTTTAAGATTTAATTTTATTTGGATTTCATGATATTTTCGTCTACAATTTTCTACTTTTTGTTTTTAGATCTTTATTTTGCGATGTATAATGAGTATATTTTGGATATCTAGGTTTTGTGGAATCTAAATCTATTTATGTGATATGATTAGTATTTGATTAATTTAATTCTTTAGTCTTTTCTTGATTTAATTATGGTTGCTTCATGATTTAGGTTATTATTTTCGTGGATAGTAATCTAAAGTTTGATATTTTATAAGAAAATCGAGAGATTTTTTATAAGATTAGATCTAGCATAGTCGATGTAGGTTGTTGCAAGATTAGAGATAATTTGCAAGATTAGAGATAATTTATAATATTTTTCTGAAATTTCAAATTAAAGCGTAGAGAATTCATTGTTCAATAATGCAATTTTAGGCCATGCTATTGAGAAAAAATTTTAATAAGTGATTTTAAGATTAGGATTAATTAGCTTGAAAAAATAATTAACTTTAGTAGAGAATTGTCCTGATCAAGAAAAATTTAAAAATAAATTAAATGATCTTGAGGAAAATCATATGTTAGATCTAAGGGAAAAAAGACCTATGTACAATATTGAATTTTGAATTAATTTCCAATTAAGTTGTTTCTTGTTAATTCTTGAATTGCGTTTTAATTAATCTTTAAATTAGTTTTAGTAGTATAAGATTTATTTCTTTAAGTTTCTTGAAATTTAATTTGTTAATTACGTAATAAAGATCTAATGAGTACTAATAGTCAGAGTTTCAGAGTTTCTGTGGGATCAACATTTGTACTTATATCTATTATATTATAAACTGATAAGTATACTTATCTACATCAACTATACATTGGTCAAACTCTACCCTCGTACTACTCATATCTAATAGAATTAATTTTTCAATTGCTTCACTTTTGCCCGAAAGTATTAACACAGCATTCTCCCTAAATAGATTGGTCTTGTTAGATGCTCTAAGTTGTTGCAAGATAGCCATTACAAATTTTGACAATGGTGAATTAAGTTGATGTTCGAAATTGGATAGTATTCAATTAATAGAAGATTCTTCTATCATGGATTTATGTAAGAGGGAGAATGATCGAAATTTCAGAAAAACCTTGGAAAATGTACCGCATAATCTAGGATAATTTTGTCAACCATTCGACGGTGTGAAGCAAAATATTAAGTTTTTGTCAGGCCAGTAAAACATATCAAAATAATTTGTTAAGTAGATGATTTGAGCACGCTTGCAAGAGCATAACCACTCTACATAATCATTCTCTGCTATCTCTACTCGAACTTTTTGCTTTTTCTTCCCATACCGGTGCTACATTCTTCAGTCTCCATCATTTTCGATGGGTTCAAATAAATACAACAATGGAAAGTGAAGAGTGCAGGTAACAAAACCAATCAAATGCTACACTCCACTCCAGGGTATTAAATGGATAGACATTGCATGTTCGTTTACAGCAACGCATAGGAAATTCTAAGCATGTTAATAACATCGCATAATTATCAATTTTTATCAATTCACGCTGAGCCCTTTTGAAAAATATAAACACATATTAGAGTACTTTTATCAGCCTTGATCTTCTCTTCTTTTCACGATAGTTTGAAGCAATATGCATAATAAACCCTATTTCAGTTGCTGTTACATTACATAATAGATTCTTCAGATATTTATAACGTTTTAAGCTAAAAGTAGTAAATAAATTAAGCTAATAAACCCAAATAAGCTCATTAATCTCTCTCCCCTTCCTTAAAATATGAAATGTATGCCAAGAATCACTTTTCTCTAAGCTGGCACTAGACCCGAATTGTTCACCTATTAGCAGGGGGCAGCTCTAATTCCATTTATAGCATCTCAAGCTAAACATAGTGAATAAATTAAGTGAGTAAACAAAAATGAGCTCATTAACCACTTAATTCATGAGTTATATCCTTATGTTAACAAGATATTTACAATCATAACTTTAAAAACTAGTACCATAATTTCATACTATTTATGTAGGTATTTAATCATGGGCTATCACAACATTATTATTATACAGAGCCTCAAATTGCATAAGTTTTCATGCAGCAAAGGAAAAACCTGCAATGCAACCTTATCAACTAGGGAAGCTCTTTTTCTTCTGGATATGGGCAAGCGTACCTTCGAGACCATGCTTCACAACCGCTTCGTTTGCTAACTTAAATCCTGTACCATAAATTTCAGAAGTATCCGCTTCTATTTGATATTTGAAACAGTCGGCAAGCTTCTGCTGGACTTCTGACCATGTGCCATTCTTTGATGACAATGAAGATGATGATGCCGATGATGAAGCAGCACTATTACAGTTAGTGTTCTTGTCGATCTCATACTGCAGCCACAGGCGTGCCATAACTTGGCATATCCCTTCTTCCACCACAAGCCTCAAATTATGATAACCTGTCAATATGATCCACGACGATTCGAATATAATTTATCACCAGGAAACCTATGCTATATGCGCTGGAACTAGTTCAAAGAAATTAGAAAGGAAAGAGAATGAGTATGAAAACCTTTGAGGCGAAGCCATGAATGCATCATTTCATGGGCAAGGATATTCCCAAGCAACAACCTGAATAATTGAAAAATCTAATAAGATAGGCCCCCTTTTTATGGAAGTAAGAATAGATTGCTGTTACATGCCTTCACAATTCTATTAGAAAGAAGGTATGTGCTACCTGGGAAGACCTTTCAAAACAAGAATAGCTGTGACTTCATTTTCTTCAAACATGGTTAGTCCTCTTGTTGCGAGCAAGTCATGATTTCCCTACCCAGAATGAAGTTGACAAGCCGTTTATTGACATGAAAGTGAACAAAATAAATCCACATGGCCTTTAGGATCATATGGAATCACAAGTACAATCCTTACTTTCTTTTGTCCCCTCTTAGCTTCATTGAGCGCTTGTTCCTCGACTAAATACAGTGGTATATGTTGCTCCACTTTCATATCTAAATCTCCAAAAAATTCTTTTATTTCACGGTAAAGGGGCTCGCATTCAAATGTATCCATAATTGCAGTGTCTGAACACTCCTTGCATAGCTTTCGACCGTCATCAAGAGACAAGTACTTCATGTCTTTTGGCTGCAAGTTTCAATAGGTCTTTAGATAGGAAGCTCTGCCAATAACTATCATTTAATGGAAACCAACAAGGATTTTTATGACACCGCATAGATAAAGGGTTAACTTACCACCAATCTTTCACAGCTATAGCATTGTGGAGTCCCATCTTCATCATGTGATGGGCAGTATTTTCTCTCCCAGAAAGGATGATACCTAAACTGTGCATCAGTTGGGATCTTCAAAGAGATAAATAAAAGCAAGTGAGATCCAATATACATACACTTAATATGATTGCACTTCATATCAGTTTGTGATGCATATCTTAATCCCCACAGGAAACAGCACTTTTTTAATTTTTAAAGTTTGCTAGGAATCCACTGTGAAATTAGACCATCGCTATGACAGTCCAAACATCTCGATCCCATTGTCATCTTTTCAATCAATGATGACACAAGGATATAGAAACCAAACTATTTGAATATACATCAAATATGGCTTACTAAGGAGAGCGAACGACAAGTCCTAGACTACAAAAATTTGCATGAAATCTCTTAACTTACCATAACAGCAAAGAGCATATTCAAGATCATGTCCTACTATATTACTTTAGGCACTTTCGAAGGGTGTTCAAGTAACAAAAAGGATAAACCAAAAGAAAAGGTTACAAGAGAACCTTTCTGGAGTACTCTTGCATAGGTTGAACAACGGAAATACTTGAACAATATTTTACAAGCTCGAAGACGTCAGAAAAGAACAATTAGGATGCTGCATGCTCTTAGTATATTAGTACAAACATACTCATTCCAGATATTACTATTCCAGCATCGCAAAAGCCATTCTTGCAAAGCAGGCATGAGCTTCACTAGTTTTCACATCATAACCATTCCACTGGGAGTACAGAAGCATGTTTCATCATTGAGGATGAAAGGAGTGTATTTTCTGCAGTGAAGTTCAATATAACTTACAAAGTTCTTGCAAACTTCACATCTTGGATGAAAATGCTCTTCATAACAAGTTTTGTGATATGGCCTGTTTCCAT
The DNA here is from genome assembly GCA_024138015.1 of Lumnitzera littorea. Classification (NCBI taxonomy): domain Eukaryota; kingdom Viridiplantae; phylum Streptophyta; class Magnoliopsida; order Myrtales; family Combretaceae; genus Lumnitzera; species Lumnitzera littorea. The sequence continues at coordinate 29,070,332 of JAMXBB010000009.1, read as the reverse complement.
TGTCTGAAAACTACATCCAGACAGGAATATCATATTCAGTACATGCCATGAACTTGCAACAATAGATTGCCTCAACAACAAGGAAAATTAAAATAAAATCAAACCTCCACATTGCCAATTTCACGATGACACTTATTGCAGCGAAAGCATTCTGAGTGCCAATCAGCACCCATACGTTTTAAGAAGGGTCCATGACCAAAAGATTTACATCCAGCACAAATTCTGCAAGAAAATGCATATGAGTGTGTCTGTATTTCACTTTGAAGATCCTGTGTTGTTATAAATCAATCATCACTCGAGCTGATGCAGTAAGTCAATGATTGGTTGACACGAGAAAAGACCACATCTATAAGAAGTTCTAGCTTTAAACAAATAATCAGTAACAGATTAAAAAAGAAAATGCATGATTGGTCTGAGTAGATGTGATCTTTTATTAGAATTTTATTTTCTATTCTTGTGTTTACTTTGTATTTTACATTCTATTAAGCTTCCTTCACACCCCTATGGTTCTAAGTCGTTACACAATTGACAAAGGAAAGCTTTCGTTTAATCGGAGCTGAAAGATCTTATCACATGGTAATTATACATCGTTTAACTCACAGTACATTTGGTTCCATTATAGATATAGATTGACATCATCGTGTTTGCTTGGGTTTACTAACTTTGCTACTACTGGTGCCCCCTTTATAAAAACATCATGCTGAAATTCAACAGGTAACATGACTATTGAATTCTCATCAATAAAAGAGTGGAACCCATGTAGTTGAGTTGCATTTTGTGAGAGACCCGATCTCTTCTTAACTAGTGTTTCCTTTTAGATTATTTAGCAAATTTCTAAGAGATGCTTAGAATGAATTTGATATTTTTATAATATTAGTAGTTCTGTAGCTGTCTTCACATGTAACCTTTCAACATTTCCTATACAAACTGAGATGCTGATTCATGACTAATGGACATACACTTAATGCTTTAATATATTTCTGAGTTGCTAAACCTCAATACACCATAACCCATAGCCCTACCAAGAGTGACCACTCCCCCTCCATCTCCACGGTCCAGTTTCCTCTCTCCACCTGCCACGTCCACTACTTTTTACTACTAATCATACTTCTACTCCTTTGGTCCTACTGCTATTACTCCACAAGCTATGATTCTACCTGCTCCAGTTTGAGAAGAATTGTTTTCATATATAAACTCTTTATGAGATGTTTAAGATGTACTGAATATCATTATGATTTGGTAGCATTCTTTTAATTATGTCCATTATGGTTGCTGGTCTTCACTTACAGATCTTTTACCACCCTTTATATAAAGAGAGACGGTAATTCTTATATACCGCTCCCAAAACTTATCTGCTTCATATATTTCCTGAGTTTGAATTCAACTGAAGTTTTTGACTCTATTGCGATGTTTCCAGCATTGATAACCATTGTTTGAAACCTCGAAAGGCAATTCACACGTGAACAGAGGTTACTTTCTGCAGTCAATGTTAACTTCAGTTGCTTGCCAGAACTAATTCTGGCTAGATGAAATAAAAGATGCATTGGGTAGGAATAGAACTTACTTTTTGAGTTCAATCGAGGATTCTAGTATTAAACTTTCCTGAAGAGCCATGGCAAGTTGTCCATCTTCCGTGAACTGAGATGAGTGACGCCTCTCCACATTCTCTAATTGAGAAATACTCGCATTCTCATATTCAGGTAATGAAAACCTACACAATAATATTCAAATGTTCATCCATGATAGACCCATGGGAGAGCAATACACATGGCTGAACTTACCCTTGGCCAGAAGAAACTGAAGATTGATCTGGCCGAAAGATATCTCCTTTTCCAGTTTCTGCAGAAGAGTCTACCCAGAGAGACATTGCAAGCTCCTCATCTCTCATCAACTGCATCCTCCGTTGTTTTTCATCCTCTTCTAGCTGAGCTATAGTAGCCTTTTCCATTTCACTCAATTGAAACCTATAAAATTTAAACTGAATTATCAAAAATGTTCGAACATTCTTTTGGAGGAATAATAACTAATGCAAAGCATGCCTCTCTTCATTATCTTCTATCAACTGGATTCTGCCACTCCTACAACCTTCTTGTAATTGAGCTACAGTAACATCTTCATTTTCACTCAATCGAGACCTATAACATGGAATTTAAAACATCAACAGCTATCCAACCTTTCAACTGGAGGAAAGATAAGTAATGGCAATGTACCTCTGACCAGACAAAATATGATGTGGATATGACCAGGTTGTGAATCCATCTTCAGATCCAGTAAGAGATTCTATTTCCAAGCTTTCATGCAGAGTGATGGGAAACTCTTCATTTTCCTCTGTTTGAGCTTCAGCATATTCACAATCCTCAAACAGAGCTATTTCATTTTGTTCTGCATAGAATTGGTGATAGAAATAAATGATTCTGATTTGAAATCCCATGTGACACTGCTTTTCTCAAAGTTGGCGCATTCATTCACACCGTAATGAACATAAAATTGCAAAGCAGTGCTTAGTTCCATCACTCTATATCACTGATCATATTCACCCCAAACACCTTAGTTCCTAATACGTACAATAAATTGAATAGATCAAGTAAGTTCAAAAACTCCATCAAAGAAAGTAGTCTGAGAACAAAAACCAAGCAGAGGAAGTACCAATGAGTTCTGGTTGTTTGGTTCAAAAATTTCCTCGAAGAAATCTGGCCTAAATTCCTCAAGTTTGAATCATTAATTGATGAGATGAGTAAACAATCATAAAAGATACCCGCAATAATGTCTATTATATCAGGACAACTTACGATTTACTTTTCGCTGTTCTTCTTCTTGAAGAGAAAGGGCGATTGCGTAGTCCATTGCCTTTCTCTCATATTCTGACATTGCATCCTACATCCAGTAGAAAATCCATATGAATGTATCAAAAGGAAGTTTCTTCATAAGTTGTTGTGATGTACTTGTTGCTCTCAAGCAAAGAGCTTGCAATCTCTCCACCATATTCATAAATATATTGAAAAGAATCTAACCACTCATTACATGCGATCATTTTAACTAAATCTCATGACTAAAAACCGGCAGCATCGAGCAATGCATGGTTGTATATTCAGAAGGCGCATATACCGTGGGATTACGAGGTTGCCTACTCCTGCCAGAATCCTCAAGCATTTCAAATATCTGATCCATGAATCAAGGAGCTCTTTGTGTATTATTGGTTTCCTGTGATTTTGAGAAGAAAACTTACCAATTGATGAGATTGAAATCATAACTGCTTTGAAAACTATAAGCAAGAATCAACAGGATATACCTGTGGTAGAAGCAAGAATATGCTAGTGACCTTTTTTTTCCCCTTAATTTTCACTATCTCATAGAAAACTTGCAAAAACAATGATGGCGATCCTTTTATCTTTACACTTTTTGTTTTCTTAAAGGCATCGTTTTGGTACCAGTTTAAAACTGGGTAGTTAACTAACAAAATGCTAAAATAAAAAAAATAAAACTACACCAGCTCTATAAACTTAAAACTTTTTAAAAAGGGCTTTAGTCAAAATCTATAAGCAGGAGATCGGGGTTCAAATCCGTACAGTCTTCATCTACTTGACTTGATGGGCTTTATCAAAACCTTAATAAATATAAAATCTACACCAAATAAGGCTGTTATAGCGGTAACCTGACAGAAATTATTAGATAAATAACGAGCGTTGGCGAAGTCTTCAAAGCTTCATCCTGTTCTCCAATTTTTAGCTGAGACTTTGTTCCTCAAGTACTGTTCTTCATATACTGATGTGCTTAAGGGGAAAGAAAGAAGTGTCAGTGTTGATCAAAGGAGTAACGAGTACCAGCAACCATAAAGTTTTCCTATTAGCTTTACGCAACAAGAAGTATATAATCCACTAAATTTTTACCACTCTGGCTCAGATGAAGCTCCGAATTCCTTAATGTCTTAACAATCCCAAAACAGGGAAGGAAAAAAGAAAAAAAAAAGAAAAAAGAGAAAAAGATGAACAAAGGGCACAAAAAATAAGATGATAAAAGACAGTAACCTCGTACCTAGTTGCAGCAAGTGCTGAAAGCCTACGCTCTACCAGAATAACAAAAGCAGATAACAAATGTTGCCATTGTTCCGAGGAAAAATGTTTGAGTTTTGTCAGTGATGCCCATGATCGCGTCAAATTTATAATATTTTCTTTTTAGATCAACACACATGTTCCTCTAAAAAAAATTCTTAATAAAATTGTTTAAACAGTAAGTAAATATTAATAAAATTAAAAAATATAAAAAGTACGTAAAATATAAAATGATATATTTTTTTTTTTGAAAAATACCCATTATAACTATCAGATATTTATGCTTTATTAATATTTAACTTCTATATATACATATACGTGACGGATAATTATCGGTGAAAGAAAATAAAAAGGAAAGTTGGTGGAAGCAGGTGTAGTAGACTAGTCCATGTCCATGTTCTCTTTCCCTTTTGGTGGGTCCTTGTCTTTTGTGGATGATTAGAATTAACTAACAACTACTACAACCTTGAAAACATATACTAATGCTTTGAAAGTCGTGGAGCATCAATCATTCCCTGTCAATGTTGGCGCACCAAAACGAAGTTCCTTCGCAAGTGGGTTCCCTTCCGTACATGTATTATAGCATTGGAACACAGCGATTGCTGATGCCGATTGTTCTACGTACACGTGTACCGGCGTTTATTTTAACATTATGGACAAATTATTGTTGAATTTATCACCGTGTACCTGCGACTACATATCACTTTCTGTAATGCACACTAAATTAGGGACTTTCAATTTTAGTTTTAAATTAAAAATTCTTCCAATCAAAGAAGATCCTTTAAAAAAAAATAATAATAATAACCAAGGAAAAAGGACAAAAAATATCACATTTTATGAAAAACCCAATATACGGCTCTTTAAAATAAATAATAACATTCATTTTCTTAAAAATCATGAGTTTGAGACACCATTTTAAGACAAAATCAATAAAATCTTGTGTTGAATGTCATTGATTACAAACAAGTACAAGAACTGAAAAATTTTATAAGATCGTATCTCAGCGATGTGAACACCTTTTGTGGTTTTTTCTTTTTGTTTCTCTCTCTCTCTCTCTCTCTCTCTTTCTCTTTTAATATTAAACAAAAAGAATGGCAGTGCCAAAGGTGCCTTTCCATATAGCTTCTTAGAATTTTCAACTTTCTGGGGTGCATGCACTACATTATAAATTCTTCCTCTTGGTCGAAGATTTTGAAAACGGTCTTTGCACATGTCTACGTTTACATACATCCTCAACACTCCGAGTGAATATATCTTGGCAGCATCAACAGTGGAAGGAAAAGCCAATTAAAGCAATAAATTCAAGAAATATACTTTCCAAGAATTTATTGTTGCCTTCCTCCCTCTTTTTTTAATGGAAAAATTTAATTCACAATTTTTATGTATTTGAAATAAAGAGATAAACTAGGTATCTCCATTTTCCTTTCTATTTTATTGTTAAAACCATGTCTTCAACATATGATTTCAAGATATTATTAACATTAAGATTTTTCTTTTCGAAATGATCACATTTATTTTGTAAAACTATGATTATTTAAGCATATTCCCACAAATCAAGCCAAAACATTGAAAACAAAACTAAAACAAAATTTTCTATAGAAAACATATGTGAAAAATCAATTAAAATGATGATGAAAACTACAACGCTGTAATCTATTTGGCTATATCATAAACCAAAATCTCTTATTCAACTCTAAACCTTTAATAATATTGCTTAAAATTTAGGCCGTCTCAAGATATAATAAATGTAGGGAATTACAAACTTATATTCTCATTTTACCCCAAATTAAATCAAAATTTTTAATTGATTTCCTTTTGAATCCAACAAAAAGCACATGAAATAATAATAATAAACACAACCATATCATCTATATAAGCCAAATTACATGATTCAACTTTAAACTTTTAAAGGTAAGCAAGTATTAGATGGATATGGTATGAGATCCTTTCCATATCCTATTATACAAGTACATATTCATAAATTTTAAAATCAGAACCTACCTTATGGAACTTTAGAACACCGTGCAACTTGTGTCTTATTGAATTTACATAGTATCTTATGAAACCTATAAATCTTTTCTAAAATTTCATAATTTTCAACTTCACATGATTTTCCATGATAAATTTGGGTTATACTTTTTGTCTTCTATGCCTAAAGATTGATTTTCAAATATTATATAGAGCCTAAATGTTAGATGACATTATTTATTAGCAGAACAATTAAATAGCTAATGCACATGAATGCATGCATAAAATAAAAGAAGAAACAAGTTTTTTGGAATTGATAACAAATATTGCCTCTTAAAGTTTAAGTTACTACTTTTTGGTTTTAATTATTAATTTTAAATTTAGGTTTTATGTTATGTTTGGGCCAATTCTTTTTATAATATTATTTTCAATCTTTTCGTTTTCTTAACCAAAGAATAAATAAGAGTTTTTTTTTTCATTCGTTAATACATATTACTTCATTTGATGAATTTTAGAAGATCGTTATGGGACATTTGGAACTTTTACCTTATATATCTTAGAGTATAAATTGTAAGGTAGGTATAGGCTATGAAAATATCGTACTTGTAGCCCACCCAATAGGAGCATGTTTCAAAAAATTTATACCTAGAACTTATTATCTGATTCTCAATGCCCACCCAGCACCTATGTGGTTGAGCAAGATATGGGTTGATATATTGTACAACTGGGTTGCTTGTTCACCCCTACTTCATATATAAGAAATGTAAGGAGTTACAAAAATATCTTCTTCTTCTTTTTTCCTGTTTCTATTGTATATGCATATGTTTTGTGTTTGATTTATAATTGTTTAAAATCTAATATTTGAAATTTGTTTGTATTCGATAGTTTCTATTTAAAACCTCATATTTGTTTGCTTTTGTATCTTATCCTAATTATAATGAAATGGCGATAAGAGTTGAAAGGTGGAATTCTTGCATCTTTTAAGTGAAGAGGTTTAATAAATATAATTTATTCATTATAAAAAGGAAATCTTTTTTTTTTAGTTAAAATAAATAAAGGACAAGTCTTAACATTAGAAGGCTTTATTAGGTATATAATTTTAGTTAAATTATATCGACTACTCTTAAAGAACTTTTAAAAATACATCAATAATCATAGTCTTGAGATTCTTGATTTTCTCCTCTTGAATACATGGTTCTATTATTTTTACACGTGTGACTATTATCCGACTTAGCACATATTGGTTTTAAAATTTTCAACATTGACATGATAACGCATCTCATTAGCTTGATACATCAGATTTTCTCATTTACAAACCTAGATTCTAAAAATGCATACTCAATGCATTTAGGTCTTTCTTTGCATAACAAGTACAAATGTAGGTCTTTCCCTTCGATATCAAACTTTCTTTTGCAAAATTTGAAAATCAAATATAAATTTTAAAATATATTATATAAATAAATATATTTAATATGATTAATTTATTAAATTAACAATTTTAGCCCATTAGAAACTGATAGGTATCAAGGATAAAAACTTCCATATTATCATTGTCAATATGTTTGTTTTTTCCTAGATGTTCTAAAAAACCAATTACTCACCAACCAACTAATTGAAATTTTAATATCGAAGGGATGATAGGAATTAGTTAGCTAGATTGCTCACTCAAGCCAAAGTCAGAGGTCTAGAGAGTATGGCTTAGTAAATTCTTACCACCTGCCTTAGTGCAAGGAGTCCGACTCGTTATATGGACTCGATCTTCCTTACCTCTCTAATTATTCTAAACTTTACACCTTGACGGAGGTCGTAGAGTGCTGACTTGAAGATGATCCAACAACCACTCTAACAGCTTGACAAACTTAAACAATAGTTTGACCTTACTGATTTTGAGCTATCTCTACCAAGGTCTAAGTTGTTTGACCTTACTGACATATTTTAGACTACCACCTAGCGACAAACGATTATTTGCAAGATTTGACAACTGAACTTGCTGCACCAAACATTCTAAAGCCTTGTCTTTCTAACTCCAACCTAATTGGTGTGCCTAGAAACTCATAACCATTAAAATGAAGACACATACAGCTTGACATCTATACCAATATGGCTGTAACTTGAATATTCTCACTTTACATATTACAGTGTTGCCCCTTTCCCCATATATTCTTCTTAGTACTTTTCTATTTTAGGTAATATGCCCATTTTTGTCAATTGCCTAGTTGGTAGGTTACCAATAGTTGTATAGGTATAAATACCCCTATAAAAAAATGTAAGGGGCATCAGTTGTTCATCACTAAAATTTCTTTCTCCTTTGTAATTTGTTCTTGTTTATTATAAGTTTATTTTACTCCAAGCTCTCATCAATCCTTTTAGTAAGGATTATGGTGAACACCTGTAATTCTTTACATTGTGTATCATATCGGAGTGATACTTAAGTTGTATAGTGCTTGGTTGGTGCATTATATCTAGCTAAGTAGCTTGTGGATTTGCTAAAACCTCACATAAGACCCATTTTAATTTCATACATTTGATAGGTTCAAACCCATCCTGATGTCGCCACTCTTGTCAATTCTTAGCGTAACATATCATCTTAGTATCAAGGCAAAAGTTCATGAGACAAAGAGATAGCACTTATGTTTTGTGGTGGTTGCGTATGTGTATGAAGTTGAGGGGAAAGTGTTGTTGGTTAGAGAGATTTGAGTATGTTATTGAGTATTTAGAGTTACTACGAGTAATTGTGTGAAGCGGTGAGGAGTGTTTCAGAGAAGTGGCAATAAACTCTATTCTCCCCTATTTTTAAACTTAGAAAATAGAGCAATTAGTAGCAATCATAGTTTCTAGGCTTAGTTGATTCAAGTTTGAAGTTGTTATGGCTTGGGTTATGTTGGATTGAACACCTTGGTTGTATGCTTGTGTTTAGGTTCGATTGTGTGTGTTTGAAGAAGTAGAAGCTTATACGTATTGTGGTTGTCATTAGCATTGGGATTCACTTGGTAAAAGTTTGGGCTTTTATTGAACAAGATGATTAACTCGAGTGTGACTGCTGGTATTGGGGATAATGAAAGCAATGTTTGATACCATGTTAAGAAGACTCTAGCCACCCCTAAAAGTATGGATGAGCATTTTGTTGAAATGGTCACAATGATCACCAAATTAACCTAAGTTGTTCATGTTGAGGTCATTTACGATGCTCCTTGAGTAGTACTTGGAGTTGGGGAAGCAGCCCATGAAGCTTGGTAAGATTGAAGACAGTTCTTAACTCAACAAGCCCAAGGTGGAGGAGTAGGAAGGTAGACTTGTCGCATGATAAATTTAAAAGATGTACAAGAAGGAGAAGAAGAGGAGTATTATGAAGCAGACAAGAGAGCTTGTATGTTGCAATCTACCGACCATATGCGGCTCCAGATTCCAACATTTAATGGTACCGGTGATACTGATGAGTACCTTTATTGGAAAGAGAAGATTGAAAGAATTTTTTATTACTAATAGCATGAGAATTACAATAAAGTTAGAATGGTTGCCCTTGAATTTTCGCAATATGCTATGATGTGGTAGAAGAATTTTTAAGCCATAAGAAGATGAGAAGGATATCGTGAAATTAGAACTTAGCTAAGAATGAAGAGAATCATGAGGGTAAGGTTCATTCTTGATCTTTACTTGTAAGATACATTTGCTTGACTACAAGAGTTAAAATAGGGAACCCATAATGTTAATGAATATGTATGAGAGTTTCAAGTGCTCATGATCTTATGTGAGGTCAATGAGCTAGGAGCTTAAATAGTGTTAAGATTCCTTATCAGTTTAAGTTATAAGATCCAAGATATTTTTGAACTTAAAAAATTCACTAAATGAGGCTATAAGGATTTCCCAGTGCGTTGAAAGATAGAGAAGGAATAGATTGAGCTGAGCTCCAACGAATCGACTTGTTCTATCCACCCAACCTGTTCAAGGTAGTAATCGAGCCTAACCTAGTATCTAGCTGAGTAAGAGAGAGGAGGTTTAATCTAATTAGAAGGGCTATACTATTGAAAAGGGATCACTGAGGAGGGTTAAATCTTAAGAAGAAAGATAAGAGAGATTAAGTGCTTTAAATGCTAAGGTTTCGAGCATATGACTATATAGTATCCAAACTGACGTATCATGGCTATTAAGGGAGAAGTTTTTACCTTTAAATTGACAACACCGATGAAGAGCTTAAGGAGAAAATTGAAGGGCCAAAGGCTACCAAGAAGGTAGAAGGCAAGCTTATTGAAGAAGAAGTTTATGTTGAGGACCTAGACAAGCTAACTTTAGTTGTTTACCATGCTACGAGCTTGGAGTTGTCCATTGAGGATGAGCAAAGGAAGAATTTGTTCCACATCACTTGCAAAGTTAAAGACTAAGTATGCGCATTGATTGTAGATAGTGGAAGTTACAACCAATGTTGTGTTTGTTGGCCTAGTTCAAAAGTTGAAACTGTTGACCTTGATGCATTCGAGGTCCTACAAATTGCACTAGTTAAACGAGAAGGCTGTACTCCATGTATCTTAGCAACTACTTCTATCGATCTCCATAGGTAACTATTCTGATGACCTCCTTTGCAATGTCTTGCCCATCTATACCTTACACATGTTGTTAGGCGAACCTTGGCTATTCGATTGAAAGGTCATGCATGATGGGTATAAGAACACCTATTCATTCGAAAAGGATGAAAGGAAGGTTACCCTGAACCCAATGACCCCAAGCCAACTTGGCAAGTTTTAAGCTAAGCTTGATTGAAGTTCAAAGAAGGTGCTAGTCTTCAGTCGGTATGATCTAAGCTATGAAGCCAGATGTGCCAACATTCTTATTGATAAGGAGGTTATTAGAGTTTAGGGGATAGAGTAATCTGCCTGAAGAGGCCAAAGAGCTGATTGAAGAGTTTATTAATCTATTTCCAAAGAATTGCTCTAAGGTTTACCTCCATTTCAAGGAGTAGGGCATCGCATTGACTTAGTGCAGGTATTGCATGTCGAACAAGTTAGCTTACAGGATGAACCTTAAACAAGCAACCGAATTACAAAGGCAAGTTAATGAGTTAATTGAAAGTGTCTATTTGAGAGAGAGCCTTAGTCTATGTGTAGTCTTGGCATTGCTTATGCCGACGAAAGATGGGACTTCAAGAATGTGTGTAGATAGTCAAATTGTTAACAAAATTACGATCAAGTATCGATGATATGCTAGATGAGTTGCATAAAGCTTACATTTTCAGTAAAGATCGACCTTAAATCAATTTATCATTGGATCGGGATGAGGTCAGGTTGTTAACAAAATTACGATTAAGTATCGATGGCAGTGTTCAAGACTCTTCATGGATTGTATGAGTGGTTGGTTATGCTGTTTAGCTTATCCAATGCCCTTACTACTTTCATGAGGTTGATGAACCACATGCTTCGAAATTAGATCGGAAAGTTTGTTGTGGTCTATTTTGATGATATCCTAATCTATAGTCCCAATATGTAGAGCTACTTGGATCACCTCCGAGCTATATTTGATGTGTTGCGATTTGAGAGGTTGTTCAACAATTTAAAGAGATGTTGTTTCTATTAGGAAGAAGTGGTCTTCCTAGGGTGCATCATTAGTGGAGGAGGCTTACAAGTAGATAGTGAGAAGGTTCGAGCTATTAGTAAATGTCCTACTTTGACCTTCTATATCGAGAGTAGGGATGGTAAATGAGCAGCCCACTTACATTCGCATGCCTAAAAATTGCATGCCAAGCATGCTCGTACTTTTCTTGTGCTGAGCTCAACATGTTCGTGTGCTTGGAGCTTGCATGCCAGTGGCTCATTTATTATGTGTACCCCCCTGTGTACCTATAAATAGGCTCAGTAGTTTTTGGCATATACATAATTTTGAGTTGCGGATTTTTTCTTAAACAGTTACTTGTTTGTATTATATTATTACTATGTATTGAAACGTTAATCTAGGAAACTATTACCTTTTTGAAAAAAATTAAATAAGAAAAAAATATTATTGCTGTTATTATGCATTAGCACATTAAATTTAATTATGCATTTATTTGTGTGTATTAATATTTATGATGCTGGTGACGGTGGTAGTGATAGTTGGCTAAAAAGATGATGGTGTTGGTGGTGGCAGAGGTCGAGGTGGCAACGGCGGCGGCGGCAGCGGCGGTTATAGAGGTGGTATTAATGGTGGTGTTGTGGCTCAAGCGATCATAGTGGTGGCGACGATGATTGATGGTGGTATCGGTAGTGAGGTGGTGATGGTGGTGAGGGCAATGGCTAATGGTAGATGTGGCGATGGTTAATGGTGGATGTGGTGGTGGTAGTGGAAGCAGTTGGAGGTGGTCAACGGCCGGTGGTGAGATGGTTGTTGTTGATAGAGGCAGTGGTCAGTGGTGGTTGACAATGTCAGGGTGGTCTTTGGTAGTGGTAGCTAATGGTGGTGACGGTGTTCCTTGTAGCAGTGGTGGTCAGGGGTTGTGGCAATGGTTGGGGATGGTAGGTGAAGGCAATAATAGTTGGTGGTTGTTTGTGATGGTTGGTGGTTATAGGCGGCAGTGGTCAATGGCGGTGGCGGTAGTTACTAGGGCCAGTGGTGGTAATGGTATTAGGTGGTGGTTGTGTACAGAGGCAACGGTGGTGTTGATTGATAATGGTGGTGATCAATGGTGGTGTCGGTCGTCCATGGTTATTCGTAGTGGCAGCAATGGTTAGTAGTGGAGAGGGTGGTTGGTAGCAATGGTTATGGGCGGTAGCAATGGTGGTTAGCAATGAAGGTGGCAGTAGTAGTGTCGACAGTGGTGTTTGTGTTACTTAGTGGTAGTGTTGGCGGTTGGTAGTAGTAGTGGTAATAGTTTGAATGGTTATGTACGCTAGCGATAGTGTTGTTGATTGTTAGCGGTCGTAGACTATGGTTGATGGTGGTATTGGTGGTCCGTGGTTTTTTGTAGTAGTGGTATTGATTGGTAGCGAAGGTGGTGGTTAACGGACAATGGTAGTGGTGGTCAGCGAACAATGGTAGATGTGGTGGTCCATGGTGTTGGTGGTGGTGGTGGTTGACGACGATGTCAGTGTTCTACGGTGGCAGTGGTAGTGATCGGTAGTGGTGGTGGTGGTGGTTTGAGTGGTTGCGGTAGCGATGGTGGTGATTGTCCTTAAATTTATATAAGGTTATTTTTTAGGAAAACTAAATTAGTTAGTATAAATATAACGATATTTTTACTAAGTAATATAAATCTTATTCATATAATATAATATATATGTGGTGTATTTAATATATGTTTTATACATGAGAATTAATATGTGACAATGTAATTAATGAAAGAATAAAAAGAAAGAAAAGAAATGAAAATCAAAGTTCAAAAGGTATGAAAAGAATTAGAACAAGGATACTATATTAGATATTTGATTCTTTTCCTTTATAAGTGACTAACACGATGTTTGATAAAAACTTAACAGGGAAAATAAAAACCCTAAATTTCTCCAAAAGGTATATGTAGAGAAGTCGATGATTGACCCTATCTTTGGTTCCTATTAAGGGGAGGTTGTTGTTGTGGAGATTGGAAGACATAGCCAACTGATTGGTAGTATGCCTGTTGGTGCTGTTACATTTTCATCAATATAATGGCCTTGTTGTTGTTGCTCCTCTCTAAGCTCCTGGAGATCAATCCTGCACCTCTTCATTATTTCATACATCTCCTGTTTCCTAACAGATCTAGTGATATCCTTCTCGTACATTTCATTAATATGCGGGTACATCTATTGTATGCTAAAAGGAACATTTGATCTAGGGACCTCTTGATGATCGTATGCTTTTTCATGTCCTATCTTACCTTATTGACCTTGCCAGTCGAGGAGTACATCAATAAGAAGCTCATCATCTCCCTGTTGTTGATGGTGTGCTTACCATTGTTGTTGTTGCTCTTGTCCAACCCTATATCACTTACTCATCTCTTCATTCTTTTTAATGTGAAGCTTTTGCTTCAACATATCTAGTTTGAATGGCTTTGCTCTATTGTTTGCATAGTAATTCAAATAAATTCCTTCAGATATGAGCAAGTGTGAGAGGAAGTGCCTGTATCCCAATTGACTATCCTTCTTTGAGTGTATTCGCATCATGCAACATTAGATGATGGTCCCAACATCGACTCGTCTTTCGTAGAAGATGGAGTCGATAAGCTACAAATTCTCTTTTGAAAAAAATGAAGTTTTGGCACGTAGGGGTAATAGAGTTGGTAATTATATGATGGAGAAGTTGCACCATGATGAGCAGATTACTGGACTTCAAGTGCCTAAGATGCTGGGTAGTATTCTCTCCTTGACATATAGGTAGTCCAAATACTTGGATGAAAGCTCTTGCAGTGTCCCATCCTCTAGACTTAAAGATTTCGTCGCCAGAAGGAAGTTGCCACAATTCATTTACCTATTCCGGATGAACCATCAAAATCCGGCCAAACATATAAGTTGAGGTATACCCGACTTCGATATCCATCACATTCCATGGCTCATTATCATCACCTTCATAAATCAATTTGGTTGTCACATTCGAATAGAATATGCAAACCAAGTTGGGATATGTATCATTATCCAAGTCCAACAACCGTTGGAGGTCCATTTGTTGAAGTAGCTCTTTGAAGGTCTTAACGTCAAGCAACTCATCCTAATCATACAACCGTGTGACTAAAAACATTTCACTAGTAGAAGTTATGACTGAATCAGTTATGCATTTTGATCACTACAAGATGTTTACCATTAAACGCATGGGCATCGATTGGAGTTGGTGGAGGGGGTGTGGGAGAACAAGATCGAGGATACTTTTTCCTAGATTTACTTTGGCGATCGCTTTTCTTAGATCATGCACGAGATGAAGATTCCATGGTAATTGGCTTGGGAAGGGATTAAGTAACTTAAAGAGTGAAATGGAGGATTTTGGAACGTGGGCATAGTTATTTTTGGACATGGGAACATTGTGAGTGGAAAATGACTTTATATAGTCATTCTCCAGGCCACAACCTACAAAGTGCCCATGTTAGCATGTTGGGCCGTAACATGGCCATGTTGGACATAACGTTGGCATGTTGGGCAATAATGTGCCCACATTAGCCATGATGTTGGCACGTTGGGCAGCAACGTGCCCATTGTTTGGTCAACATGGGTATGTTGTGGCCTAAATCGGTTGAAAAATTTTTCAACTTTGGAGTAACAACGTCCCCTTGTTGGCCCCAAAGTGGGCATGTTGTAACCTTAACGTTGAATTTTTTTTATACTGTTTTAGGCCATAACATAGGCACGTTGTAACCTTAATGTGGGAAATTATTTTTCTTTTAGGCTATGATATGCCAATGTTGGTGTAGCATAGGGATGTTGTTGCCCCAGTGGCGAGCGACCCATTGTTCAAGTCAAGACATACATTGAGTTCAACTAGGTACATTAGAGTCTAATTGAAGGCCAATTTGTAGCGAGACTGGTCCTATAAATACCCATACATTGCCAATTGAGAAATGTGATTTCTCTATATGCATTTATTACTACCTTACTGGCGCGGTCACACTACTCTCTTTATTTCTCATTTTTTTTGTCCAACGTATGCATGTAGACGTAGATCAAGACTACAAGGATTATCCTTATTTCAAGCTCTAGTTCACTACTAACTAATTCATTTTTTGCATATTTCCATGTTCGGACATCTTGAGAAAAGAGACATTTGGAAATTTTTCGTTAAATTGCTAGGGTAATGTGCAACACGTGTATCACCAGCAAGCCTAGTAGAGGTATAGGTCACTTTTCACGACATTTATAGTTACATTAATCTAGAGGAGTAAAATTGATAATGGTGCAGTCAATGCAAGAATAGAATGCTGTGTTTATTGCGGGATTGTTGAATAATGAGGAGATGGATAATGATGAGCCTAATGTGGTTGACTAGGTCATTTTGAACTTTTGATATATAAATAGAATACAACAGATATAAATGAGTGAAAATTTTAGTCTTATGCAAGTTAGTAACATTGGTGCGTTCCATGCAACATGCCTACGTTGCTTTTCGACCTAAAGGAAAATTTTTAGGTAGCAAGCCTGACGCTAACAACGTGCCAACATTAGGCTTCTCACCAAAAGATTTTCCTTTGGGTAGGATGCCAATGTGAGGATGTTGGGTCCAAGGTCCTCACGAGCTTCCCTACATTAGCTCTAGTAACATCTCCTCTCCTTAAGCTTATAAAAATGGGTTACACCATAATGTTGGCCACATTCCTCCCAACATTCCCTTTGTTTCATTTCTTAAGTTTACTGGAATTTTTAGCCCTTTTAGTCTTTACTCTCCAAAATCTTATCTTCGTTTATAGACGTTTAATAATGCAATGAAGTGGAAGTGGAAATGGAAATCCTTATGACAACTTATCGGCAATTAATGAATATGATGATTTGTGGATCTTCGGTTAAGGGAATCTAGGCTAGAGGTATACACATTTGTTGAATACAGTTGTACAACCAGTCTCAAGTTATCCATCTTATACTGTTCCTATTGTTACCTACGCCAATTCGATTGGGGACGTCCCTCTGCCCATAATGCAACGGCTACCTTCAATGGCTAGCGGGAATACGGATGACTACAAGGATTATGATGTGGTATGTGTCCTTTGGATTATCTTCCGTTAGTGAAAGTGAATTTATGTCTTTAGTTGGTGTAGATATCGATTATGAAATAATTAACTGAACATATTATAATTATATTTGTCTCCTTATGGCTAAGAGGATTACATAGAAGACCCCTTTTAGAGCTAGCCGCATGGGGGATTACTAAGCAATATTGGTTTTGCTATGGCTGAGGGTTCATCCAGAAGACAGTAGAGGTAGACAAGCAACGTCTGGAATTATTTTGTCATTATAGCCGAGGAAGATGTTGCTAGGTGTATGATATGCAACAAACCATTATCGGGAAAGTCTAAGTTGAGAATGGGCTACCTTAACGAACATTTAAAGAGGCATTAGAAGAAAAACGAACCATTGGTTAGAGTCCCAAATGCTTAATCGATAGGAACTTCATCAACTATCGAGGAAAGCGACGCATTGTTTGTATTCAACCAAGAGGAGGCACAAGAAACTCTTGTTTAGATAATGGCAACTGTTAGCATATCGTTTCATACAGTGGGCTATGAAGACTCTAGAGAATGGGCATTAGGCTCATTGCAACCAGAATATAAGCATGCAAGGTGGCAAACATTGTGAAATAAAACCATCGAATTGTTCTTATGTAAATGTAAAGAGTTAAAGGCCCAGCTATATAGTTTTGAATTCGGAGAACAGGAATTCGAATATTTCCCTCAAAATTATTTGGATTACCGTTTGATGAGTTCCTGATTACACATATTTTATTAAGTGATTTTTGATGATTTTCCTCAATATTTGAGGTAAAATTTTGTTTTCTAGGTTTTGAAATAATCTACGAGTGAAAACGAGAACATAGAAACAAATTTCACTCAAAACAAAGCTAAAATGAGCAAGTTATGAAGGTTTAAAGATTTATACAGCTGAATGATATGAACTGTGTCGTTTCTAGGCGAAATTGGAGCTGTTTTTCAACTATTATAACCTAGGACACGACTAAAAGACACAATCATATCGTTGGTCATATTGTTTCTAAGTTTGAAAAAAAAGAAGAAGACAAACATGAAGCATAGATTGTTATACAACCAAAAGACACGGTTGTGTCTCCAGTTGTGTCTTTTTCAGCCTACCTATTTTTTTATAAGTTTTTCATATATAAAGCCTTGTTAGGGTTTATTTTAAAAGAATTTTCTAGCATGACTTTGAGAGAGTTTTTGAAGCCCAGAACAACCAAGAAAGCGAGGAGAAGTGAAGATTTCGAGATTCAATTTTGTTTGGATTTCATGATGATTATTTCTATTATTTTCTATACTTTGATTCTAGATCATTATTTTAGGATGTGTAGTGAGTAGAATCTTGGTACCTAGGTTTTGTGGAATTTAGATCTATTCATGTGATATTTTAATTACTTGATTAATTTAGTTCTTTATTCTTTTCTTGAGTTTGATACTTTATAAGAGAATCGAGAGATTTCTAATAGGATTAGATTTATGCATAGTTGATGAGAATTTTTTCAAGATTAGAGATAATTTGGAAGATTCTTTTGAATTTCAAATTAAAGTATAGAGAATTCATTGTTCAATAATGCGATTTTAGGTCATGTTATTGAGAAAAGATTCTAATGGGTGATTCTAGGGTTAGGGTGGCTTGAGAAAGTAGTTAACTGTAGTAGGGAATTCTCCCGATCAAGAAAGATTAAAGAATAAATTAAATTATTTTTAGAAAAATCACATGTTAGATTTAGGGGAAATAAGATCTAAGTACAGTGTTGAATCTTGAATTAATTAAATGGCTTTCTTGTTAATTCTTGAATTACATCTTAGTTAATCTTTAAATTAGTTTTAGCAAAAATTTAGATTTAAATCTTTAAAGTTTCTTGAAATTGAAGTTACCGGTTAGATGATAGAGACCTAGTGAGTACTAGAAGTCAAAATCTCCGAGGGATCGACATTTAGACTTAATTTGCTATATTATAAACTGATAGGTGCACTTACCTATGTTAAGTTTTTGGTGCTATTGCTGGGGACTTTTGATATTAAGAAAGCTAGTAGATTTATTAATCTAACTATTTTTTTTCTTATCTTTCTCGATTTATTTTCCTTTTCTTGAATTGTTTTTATTTTCTTGGTGCGATCTTGACTAAATTCTCTATTTTCTTTAGTGTAGTACATGATAAGAAGTCAATCAAAAGATTCAATTAAAATCGATCTAAGATTAAGAGGATGACTTTACACAATTTGAGGCAATTATCTGTTAAGGAAATAGTAGAGGCGATAAACCAAGGATCCTAGATTAGATTAAAAGACGAGGTGGAGTTATTAGAGGGCGAGGTCAAGAATCAAGCGATAGAACAAGAATTTAACCACGAGAGCTTACTTGACGACATCATGGCCAACAACGGGGAACATAATCGGACCATGTTGGACTACTCCGGACCATCATTAACTGATACCTAGTCAGGCCATCAAATACGACACATGGGAGTGCTTTAAGGACTTGTTAAGGTGCTGTCCACAATACAGTCTCCCTCTCTAGATGGAAATGCAAACGTTCTATAATGGTCTGAACCCCTCTACTAGACAAACGATAGATGCAGCAGTTGGAGGAACACTCAATATCAAGACACCAGAAGAAGTCCAAGCTCTGATTGAAGGAATGGCCATGAATAACTACCAGCGGGAGAACCTAGGGGGGAAGCAAAAAGTCGCAGAAGTATTTAAGCTCAACGTTGTACAATCTTTAGCCACTCAAGTAGAGATGTTGAGTAAGAAAATTGAATCCCTCTCGACAGTGTTGTGAACTATGACCAAAAATAAATAAAGCCGGTCGTTGGACGAGTTTGAGCTTACATGAAGCTCAAAAAGGATTAATGGGGAAAGTGCAAAAAGAGTGACAATGATGAATGAAACAGTAAGTAAAAACCTACGAATAGCACCAGAGGATATGATGCATCAATGGAACTTCTGAGAACTCAGGGTACAATTTGATATGACGTACGAATCAGTTCGATGAGGTTAATTGCCACCCAACCTTGCTTAAGGGAAATGATAAGAGTGATGCTAAAAGTAAACAAACAGTGTTTACACAAGGAAGAAAGTACTCAAAAGTGTATATTGAAGATTATATGCCCTTTACAGTTACAAGTACAAGGGTATTTATACCCGTAAGGGAAGAGACAATAAGAGCATTTCCTAAAGAAACAATGTACAGAGGTAAAAGGGTAAAAATGAGTATACAAGGAAAATAATTATTAGTGCTATAGATTCTACATATAATACTATACATATGGTGATGCTACATTGGTAAGGTTGTTAGGAGATGTTGACAAAAAGTACGGACAGATGGGCTTATTCGAATAAGGATGGCATAATCAATCTAGACTCTCTCTCTTGGCTTCTTAGTAAGGATGAAGCCGAATGATTGGACGACTTGGCATTAACCATAGAATAATGGGTAGTCATACGACATGGTATTAAAGGTGACTCAGTAAGAAAGTATTTGGCTTCGGCAGGGGTTGGTTGGAGCATAAGGATTCGACGTACTAGCCCCTTCAGTTCTCAGGCTTGGTTGCAAGTTAGGGGTCCCGTTGCTTGATTCCAATCATTCTTTTCGGGTTGTTTTGGATTTTGGATCAAATCCGAATGGTGTTTGCTCAGTCTTCTGTCAGGGTGATATGGATTGAGGTTAGCAATGTTGAAGGCGTTAGAAACCCCATAGTCCTTAGGTAGTTTTAACTTGTAGGCGTTGTCACTGATTTTTTGGAGGATTTTGAAAGGTTCTTTCGCCATTGTAGATAACTTGTTCTTCCTTTTGTTTGGGAATCGCTCCTTACTGAGATGTAGCCATACCAAGTCTCCTAACTAAATTGTTTGGCTGACCGACCCTTAGTCTTTTTATGCATTCTTCTAACAGCTTGGTCGATGTGCTGAGTGACCTTAACATAGATGTGCTGAAGAGATTATACTTTGGTTGAGGCGTTAGGATCTTCTTGCGTAGGTGCTGTTATAGGGGTGTAGTCAAGGGGCAACTTGGGATTGAATTCATAAACCACCTCGAAGGGAGTTTTCTTGGTGGTGGTTTCATATACGGTTCAGTTATAGGCGAATTCAATTATTGGTAGGCAGACGTCCCAATCAGCTAAGTTGTTGCCTATGGCAGCTCGGAGTAGTGACCCCAAAGTGTGATTAACCACATCTATTTGGTTGTTGGTTTAGGGGTGACATGTGACACGAAGTACTAAAGAGTAATTTGGTTCCCAGCCAGTGCTATAGGGTTCTCCAGAAATGACTTAAGAACTTTGAGTCTTTATCGGAGACTACACTTCTTGGTATGCCGTGTATCTACATAATCTTCTATAAGAAAAGAGAAGTAATAGTCGAAGCATCGTTAGTTTTGGTGCAGGGTACGAAGTGTGCCATCTTACTAAACCAATCCATGATGATCATTACAACATCTTTTCCCCGGGCAGTTCTCAATAGTCCAAGGACAAAGTCTATGCTTAGTTTGGTCCATAGTCTCGTTGGAATAGGTAGGGGCATTGCTTTCCCTTGTTCGGTTCGACACTTGGCCTTTTTGTACATAGCACAACTTTCGACCACTCGGTGCACATCTCTTCGCATTCTTGGGTAAAAGAATTGGCCATTCAATAGTTCATAGGTCCTCCTCTCTCTAAAGTGTTTGGAGAGTCCACCGCTGTGGACTTCTCTGATTAATAATTCCCATAGGGAACAAGTTAGCATGTATAGTTTCCCCCTTTAGAACAGATAGCCATCCTCCACATAATATTCGTCTATTGTCCTCCCATTTATGCATTACAAAATTATTGGTTCAAAGTGTGGATCCTTGGAGTATTGTTCTTTGATACTCGTAAAACCAAACAGTCTGGTTTGCAGTTCTAATAAGAGCGCATACCTCCTTGAAAGAGCATCTACAATTACGTTAATCTTTCCTTGCTTGTATTTGATCACAAAATTGAATCCCTTAAGGAATTTAACTCATTTTGCTTACTGCTTGAATAGTTCGGTTTAACTTCGGAGGTACTGCAGTGAATCATGGTCAGTATATATGATAAATTCTTTGGGCAGTGGATAGTGTTGCTGTAAGCCCCTAAAATTGAGTATAGAACAACTGAACCTAAATTTATGGCTTTTAGGAAAAGTTAACCGATTGAGTCCAAACTTTACGATTAAGATAGAAAAGTTAGACAAAGTGACAAAGTGGAGTTAGATATTATAAATAATGACCTAAAATCTCAATTTTTCCCTTAGAAGTAAAATTATTCAATATAGTACTAAAATGTTTAGAATTCTTAAAATCGAGCTCGAAATGCGATAAGAATTTAGAGATAAGCCAATTAAGCTCCAAAATGAGATAATATAGTATAATTTGCTATATGAATATACACGTATTTTTATGAGTATACCCGGTATAAATAATAATTATACTTGTAAATTATTCCTAAATTAAGTAATTATATATATATATTGCATTGAATTCATAAAATTAATTAAGAGAATATATCCTAAAAATAAAAAAATATGTTAGAAACTTAATTATATGAGTAAAGTTATATATTACATATGTTATTTACATAAGGTATATGCTTATATACTAATTAAATAACTAAATACTAACATATAATATCCATATTTAAGTAAATATTTAATAACACTTATCTAAATGCATTGAAGCTTGATGGAAAAAGTTGCCTAGCAGAAATTTGGGATTCATATTGCTGATTCAAAAGTGAAAATATAAGAATAAGACACCTCTTGCTTGGCTCAATTAAGATGAAAGAGGAAAAAATATAAAATAATTAGAGGAAAAATTATTCAATCGACTTTGAGGCCCTATAAAAGGGCAAGAACTCCAGATATGTAAAGTTTAGTAGTTTGGAATTAGAAACACTTAGAGGAAAAAATTAGAAAAAATCGTGGGAAAATAGAAAGAAATTAAGAAAAACAAGGGAAAACTCATATTAGGCTAGAACCCAAGCCTACCTTGAAGACCCACCGGTACTCGAGTTGAAGCTGTTGCCAGATTACTTAAAGTACGCCTTCTTAGAAAAGGATTTGAAATTACTGGTAATAATCGCCTCAGATTTGGGAGAGGATCGAAAGGATAAATTTTTGGAAGTGTTGAGAAAGCACAAGAAGGCATTGGTATGGAAAATTTCAAACATCAAGGGGATAAGTCCCTCTTTTTGCACCTGTAAAATTTTGATGGAAGAAAATCATAAAACAGTGGTGTAACCCCAATGGCAACTTAACTTGAACATGAAAGAAGTGGTTAAGGTGAAGGTAATTAAGTTGCTGGACGCAGGAATGATATATCCCATATCTGACAGTGCATGAGTAAGTCCAATTCAAGTAGTCCTGAAGAAGGGTGGCATGACCATTGTTCCTAATGAGAAGAATGAGTTAATTCTAATGAGAACGGTGACTGGGTGGCGTGTATGCATTGATTATTGAAAATTAAACGATGCTACATGAAAAGATCATTTTCCCCTTTCATTTGTAGATTAGCTGCTAAAAACATTGGCTAAGCACATGTATTATTGCTTCTTGGATGGTTTATCGGGATATTTTCAAATACCAATTGCGCTAGAAGATCAAGAAAAGACTACATTTACATGCCCATATGGCACATTTACTTATAGGTGAATGCCGTTCGGGCTCTACAATGGACCAAACACTTTTCAGAGGTGTATGATGGCCATTTTTGAAGACTTAGTTGAGGATATTATGGAAGTATTTATGGATGATTTTTCAGTGTTTGGGGACTTGTTTGAGCACTACATACAGAATCTAGAGAAGGTCTTAATACAGTGCAAAGAAACTAATTTGGTTCTTAGTTGGGAAAAATGCCATTTTATGGTTTAAAAAGGCATTATTCTTGAGCATAAGATTTCATAAAGAGGTATTGAGGTAGATAATGCAAAGATTGACACTATTGCCAAGCTACCACCCCTAACTTCAGTGAAGGCAATCAGAAGTTTTCTTAGACATGCAAGGTTTTATAGGTGATTTATCAAGGATTTCTCCAAGATCGCCAGACCATTAACTCGATTGCTGGAGAAGGGTGTACCTTTTGAATTTTCTTAGGAATGCATTTGGCACCCTTAAGGATAAGCTCACAAATGCTCCGATAATGGTGGCCCCCAATTGGAGTCTTCCTTTTGAGTTAATGTATGATGCTAACAACAATGTGGTAGGAGCTATCTTGGGTCAAAGAAAGAATAAGCACTTCTAACCTATTTACTATGCTAGGAAAACTTTAACGGAAGCTCAAGAAAACTATATGACAATTGAAAAAGAATTGCTAGTTGTTGTTTTTACTTTTGAAAAATTCTATTCTTATTTGATCTTATCTAAAGTAATCATTTATACTAACCACTTTGCTCTTAGGTATTTGCTAACCAAGACAGACGCCAATCCACGCTTGATCAGGTGGTTCTTGATCCTTCAGGAGTTTGATATAAAGATCCAGGATAAGAAGGGCGTAGAAAACCTAGTGGCGAATTAACTATCGAGCTTGGAGAATCTAAATCTAGAAAAGCTATTGGAGCATGAGATTAATGATGAGTTTCCTAAAGAAAGGCTATATGTCATCAATAAGGTTATTGATCTTAATACTCCATGGTTTGCTAACTTTGCGAATTATTTAGTTGTCAAAATTCATCCCAAAGGTTTTCACATTAGCAGAAGAAGAAATTCTTTTCTGGCTTGAAATACTACTGTTGGGAAGACCCTTATCTTTTTCAAGTATGTGTAGATCATATGATTAGAAGGTGTGTTTTGCACCTTGAGGGATGGCAAATACTTGCATTGCTATGTGAGGCCGATTGGAGGACATCATAGTGTTAATCGTACGGCTTGTAGAGTTTTAGAGGTAGGATTTTATTGGCTTACTATCTTAAAGGATGCTCAGAAGTTTGTTGAGCTTTGTGAAAGTTGTAAAAAATCAGGTAACATCTCTCGAAGGCATGAGAAGCCACAAAACCCCATCTTAGTATGTGAAATTTTTGACATATGGGGCATAGACTTTATGAGGCCCATTCCCAAATTCGAATGGCAATAAATACATTTTAGTGGCTATTAATTATGTTTCTAAGTGAGTTGAGGCTTAGGCCTTACCCACCAATGATGTTAAGGTAGTCACTAAATTCTTGAAGAAACTCTTCTCCTAATTTGGCGCTCTTAGAGTAATAACTAGTGATTGGGGTACACACTTTTGTATCCTTCAGCTTGATAAGGTGTTGAAGCGTTACAGCGTAATTCATAAGATAGTGACTTTGTATCACCTACAGATAAGTGACCAAATGAAAGTAACCAATAGGGACTTAAAGAGAATTTTAGAAAAGACAATAGAGCATCACAGAAGGGATTGGTCAGATAAGTTAGACGATGCTCTCTAGGCCCATAAGACAGCTTACAAAACACCAATTGGCACTATTCCGTATAGACTTGTGTATGGAAAAGCATGTCATCTTCTAGTAGAGATAGAGTATAAAGCATTTTGGGCTATTAAAAACGTTAACCTAGGTTTTGAGCTTGTAGGAAGTCATAGGAAACTCCAGCTGAACGACCTTAGTGAATGGCGTAATTTAGCCTAGTAAAATTCCCGAATCTATAAAGAGAGGACTAAGAGATATCATGATCAACGGATAAAGGGAAGAAGGACTTTTTAAGAAGGGGACTAAGTACTTTTATACAATTCTCGACTCTATCTATTCCCTGGTAAGTTGAAGTCTAGGTGGTCCGAGCCATTCATGATCACAAGGGTTTTTCCTCATGGAATGTTTGAAGTTACACATCCCAAAAAAGGTACGTTTAAAGTTAATGGTCAACGTTTGAAGTTTTATATAGGAGGGCAGCTTAAAAGCCATGAACTCGAGGAGTTGCGACTCCTTGATACTATCTATAAGTAAGTTCATTTTTCTCATCCCTTTGAGCTATCGACGTTAAACATAGCGCTGTTGGGAGGCAACCTGAGTTATTTGTACTTTTTAGTTGGTAGGTTATTTTAGTAGTTTTTATTGTTTCTCTTAGTACTTTAACAATTTTACTTTTCATTTTTAGGGTCAAGTTTGCTTTTATGTTGTGCTACGTATACGGTAGTCCCGCTAGCTAGTTAGTAGGTAGGGGTCAAGGGGACAATGTCTCTTGAGGGGTTTCCAGGGTATCGCCCCAAAAGCTAAACAAAATTTCAAAATTGATAAGTGCAACATAATAAGTTTTCCTTTTAGTTTAATCTTTTGCATTAGATTTATTTGGTTCATTTTTTTTAGTTTAATACTTTTGTTTCTTTAAGTTTTTTTTTTTTTTTTTGAATTCATGCATTTAGGTTAGGCATGCATAATAAAAAATAAAAATAAAAAACAAAAAAAAAATAATAATAATAAAAAATGTAAAAGTAAAAAAAAAGAAGAGATTGTTACATGTTCATAGGACATGATCATATCCTAGACCATGTGAATTCTAGGCTATTTTTGCGTGCGCCTATAGAATGTTACACGGTCATGAGACATGATCGTATCTCAATCGTGTTGTTACCAGACCCCCAAATAGCCTACAGCACAGATTGTTACATGACCATGAGATACGATTGTGTCTCGAGTCATGTTAATGCCTTTATAAATATACACAAACTTACGTCCAACACATTCGTCCCCTCTTGCTTACATGTTCTTCATCCCTCATATTTTCTTTCACACACAACACACAAACCTACATCAAATCAAGGGTCTCTACTACTTTCACTACTTCAAGAATTCAAGTAAGTTCTTGATTCATCTTTTTCTCTAATTTTTCTGAAAAATTTATTTGGATTAGACTTTTATGCATGTTGGAGTAAGTTAGAAGTTAAAACTTTTTGCATATGGCAATCTTAGAGTGTATTCATGACTTATGTTTGAGAAGATGGGTAGAACACGATCATGCTCTTAATTGGGCGCTCAACTAGGATTTTAAAAGACACGATTGTTAACATGATCATGTAGATTATTATGATGTCAAGTGTAGAAAACTTTCTTTACCATGATAGGACTTTACTTTCTTGTGCACATGGTGTTAGTTCTTGCAAATTACTTTGTTAAGGTTTTGAATTAATGTTAAGATCTTGCACTTTAGATGTTGGAAAATGTAGGAATCATCAATTCACCATGTTTAAATCTCTTTGTATAATATGGGTTTATGTGAGTATGAAAAAAATCCCTTTAAATTCTCAAAGAAAATGGTATGCCCACCATGTGTTTGATAAAATGCCCAAATGAGTTTTTTTTTTTGTTTTCTTCTACAATTGTGCTTAGCTTTTACATTATTTGTTAGTCTAAGCATGGGGAAAGCATTGGTATCCATTTCTTGAGTATTAGTTTCCTTCTTTCTCTTGTAGAAAATGGCACTAAAGCAAAAGTTGGATGTGAGGCGCAAGGGCAAAGAGCTTGCTTCATCTTCGTCTCACTTGTCGCCATCTTTGAGCCCACTAGCAGCCATCGATCCTCCTATTCATCTGATGTTGCATTTTACCTCAAAAGTCACCCGAGATTGATTTTGACATCTCCAACCATGTACATTTGGTGAAACATTATATCTTGATTGGAGTGTTATTAAGGAACTCGACTTACTTAAGCAAATCCAAGGCATGGTTTTCATTGAGCCATGGGAATAACTATTCACATGCCAAGCTCCTATTTACTATGAGCTCGCACTCGAGTTCCTTTGCTCATACCAAATGGATAAGCCTTCAGATAGTTTTGGACCGTAAAGGAAAATACATTTTTGGATGAACAACCATTTGTACTTAATTATCGATTGTTGCGTTTGGAGCTTCTTTAGGATTATATTAGGAAGAGTATGTGCGTATTGAAGAGTTTCTTCAGCTTTTGATTAAGTTACCTCGTGTAGTTTCCCTGTTCACGTTTTGGCAAAATATTGATAGTGGAAGACCTTATCAAGCTAAGTCTTGTAAAGTGTCTTGCTTGTAATGTCTCGAGTACTGCATAATTCACTGGGTGATATCCTATAGATTGCGAGACAAGGGAAGAGCACTGGAGTAGTTGGTAAACTTGGGTCGTTGGCTCTTTATAGCATGATTGAGAAGTACCCTGTTAATGTTGCTATGTTGTTAGCTAATTACCTACTAAAGTAAGCAACCAACATTCGTGTGCATGGGCAAATATGTTGTGGACCTTATGTCACTTTATTAGGTCGTAGAACGGGGGTTTTGGTGAGAAGATTACTTGACATGACTTTGGTTGGGGAAACGAGGCCAATAAGGAAAGAGACGTTTAAAAACATGCATATGAACTTAGGTACACCTAATGGGCATGAAAGAGCTAGTTCTAGTGTGAGTTAAGGGTTAGACACCTAGCTTGATCGGATTGAAAAAATGTTGGAAGATATGAGTATTAGGCAAACTAAGTTAGAGTCTAAGATGACCAAGGTCATGGTCAAGCAAAGTTGCCTTCTACGATTCTTCTGTAATGTAGTTAGCATGAACAACTTGAAAGTTCTTGATGTTTTTGACGTTGATGTCTCATCATCTTTAGAAGATAATGCCGCCCGAGAGTTCAACAACTGTAAGACCCACAACCAACTACTCGGGGTTCCAATTGGTTAAAGAATCCAATTGAGCTTAAATTATAAAATAAAGCTAGAAATATTAGTAAAAATGATCCCATAAGTTTGAATTTAAGAAAATAAGTAATAAAATAAAATAATATAAAATTTTCAAATCTTAAGTATATTACTCGTTATTTATCGAAAATGTGTAAAATACATTCCTATAATTAACGAATTACTAGAGATAAATTATATGTACATTAAAACTCATAAAATAACTTAAATAATATTTAGGAATATTTATTTGTACTATATATGAATTTACATGTAGGTAGAAATATGCGTAATTGCTTAAAATACGTGAAATGTGCTAAAATAATACTAAACAATTAAAGAAAATTCATAATTAATTAAGGAAAAATAAAGAAAAATCAGAAAAAATAAGAAATGATCCAAATTTGAGTCTTGGCAACTGGGGAAAAGAAGAAAAAATTTAGCCAATTAAATTGGAATAACAAAAAAGACAAATTGGAAGAAGATAAGGTAATTATCTAATCAAATTAATGCACAATAATTTCCTAAGGCCCCTATAAATAGCCCAAATTTTTCAGAAACTTATTTTGGATGTTTGAAATTTTTGAAAATTAGAAAGAGGCGAAATTGAGAGGAAATTAGGGTTTTACAAAAAATTACAAAAAAACTGCACAGTTGGGACTTCTAAGGAGAACCCAGACGCAACGAGCACTTAGGAGTGGACGGCCACCACCATTACATAGTGGTAGCAGTGTCCAGACCGGTCGACAAGGCTACGGCGGTCGGAGCCACCCACATAGGTGAGTTCAATTTTTAACCCGATTTTGTTTAATTTTGTAAAAATATTAAATATTCTTAGAAAATTATGAAACTTGTTATTCTACAATATTTTTGTATGTAGTTTTTAGGAAAAATATTATTTTGATAAAAATATGTCTCGTGATATACTGTCCTTAAAAAACTATGCAAACCTGAGCTTTGTATGACCTTAAGAGTGTAGTTTTAAATTCAAAATTTTTCTGTAGACTACTAGAGTAATATAGAATAGTTCCACAAAGCCCTTTTCCAAAAATGAATTTTCGAAATTTTTAGGCCTTCAAATGATGCATAAAATGGGTTATTTTTGGTTAATTAAATGGTTAATTATTGATTTAGTAAATCATTATATGTTTTAAGATGTTCAAATCTGATAAAGTATGATATTTTTATCCTTAAGGGTGTTAGATGTAATTATTGGGGTGATTATGTAGTAAATAAGTAATAGGGAAAAATAGTAAATTTTAAGTTAATTTTGTAAATTAGGGTAATTAGGTGAAAAATCTGATTTGGGATGAATTTAGATATTTTGAAATGTTAATTAATGTTGAGAGATGGTAATTAGAGTGATAGAAATATTAGATGTGTATTATGTACATAACAAGTGATAATACATAATATGTAATTATTGTAAATATAATAAATATAAGATATTAGGATAAAAATTGATATTATATAAGTAATAGGAATATATAATAAATTTGATAGAAAGCTTAAATTTAGGTAATTATATGAAAAATGTAAAAAATTTTCATATCAGGAGTAAATTTGGTACACTAATAAAGATTTAAGTGTATCGGGTGGAATAAAATATTGACTAGGGATAATTATGATATTTAGATTACTCGAAAATAATGTAATTAATTTCACATTATGGGTTGAAACGAGTTTCTAGGGTTTGTGTATAAAATTGTACTTAGAAACTGAACTAAAATCTAATTTAAAAATCGATACGGAAACTGAACCTGAACCCGAACTCGAACCCAAACCTAGCTACAAACTGAGAATAATTGTAAAAGATTTGATAACTTAGATAATTAGATATGTTAAACCCTGTACAAAAGATAACAATAAACGTTATAAGAGAAAACCAACCTATAATAGTTATATGAAAAATTGATACCATGTTTGTATTATAGGGATGATCGGCGATAGTTTGAGTGAGTTGGACCACGAGTGAGTGAGTGAGGAGTCCAGGTAAGTTGGGATTAATACGTTGCTGTATTTTGGAGGCTTGAGATTATACTTAGTTATGCTTATTAGATAGTTGGCTATGTGTATGTGCTTGATTATAAGTGATGCCATGATTCTATTTATTATTCTGACTTGTATTGTATCAAATGATTGACCACCTTAAACTGAATGGTAACCTATTAGGGGAAACTTAGGATTCTCCGGCCAAATACCAACTCTTTCGAAAGGGATAGTGTTGGATAGCGTAATGGGTCCCTTCTTCATCCTTAATCGAACTAAGTGACAGGAGAGAAGGTCGCAGTAAGGGTGAAGTCAATGGTTCTAAGGTAGTCGCGGGAAGAGCAGTGTCTTCATTGCACAAGCCTAGGTTTGGTCGTAAGCTGTCGCATTAACGGAAACTCCTCTACCCAGATTAGAGTGAGCGTAATTTCTCTAATCTCATGATAGATTGGATAACGTCGTGTGATGGCATTTGCTTGAACATGCATTGCATCTAATAATTTGGTTGATAACTTTATTTGTGTTTGTAGTATAGTTTTAATTCTCAGTCTTAACTTACTGAGCTGTGGTTGATGATTAGGGGAGATGCAGTTATTTGTATTTTCCTTTTTGATTGCTTGGGATGCATTGAAGTCCATACGGCTAGATTTCTTTTCCAAGCTTTCTCATTTCGTTTTACTTTAGGATTTGCTTTTGTTTTTCTTTGTTTTGTTTTGTTTTTTTTTTTTCTTTTTGTTGTTTTGATGGAATGATAGTCTTGGTTGTTTCTTCATGCTGGAACTAAAGGTTAAAGCTTTTACATGGACATGTTCAGTTTTTGCGTTTGCAAATTTGGTGTGGTTACTTCATAACTTATGGCTTTTGTGCATTTGTGTTTGCTCAAATTTTTAGGGGAGTATAAGTTTTTTTTTCTCACTTTTATATTGTCTTACCTATGGTTGTTTTGATTGATGTTTTTTCTATTATGTGACTTCATTCGTACATTGGGGATAATGTATGGTTTTAAGTGTGGGGAAGAAGATATAGAAATTTTTTGAAACTTTTGCTACTTAGAAGACCAATTTTTTCATATTTAACCCAATTTTATTGTTTTATTAACTTGCAATTATTTGAAAATTGATAACTTCCACTAAATTGAATGTAATTTGAATACTTGATCTTTGATGTTTGATTTATATGATGCCAGAATTGATAGGTGAAATCTTTGTGGAGTGAAATTAATGGTTATTTAGCCTAGGATTTTAGAACTTAGGATTAGAGTAATATCATTGGATAGGAGTTAGTTATGATTATTTTCGAAGCTTACTTCGATGTATACTTTCTTTTTAGATGACTTTAGAGTTTTATAATTCTTAATAAACAAACAAATGAAATTTATCTTTTGAGAAACCCTTGAAATGAAATAGTTGGAGGTAGAAAGTGATATAAATGAAAAAAAAGGGCAAAATTGGTAAGAATTTGCCTTGGTCCCTCAGAAGAGTTAGGTTAAATTCCACTACTAATACTAAAGTAAATTTAAAGAATAAGTTGGTATGGATTAACCTTGTTCTCTTAGAAGAGCAAGGTTTTCTCCTACTACCAATATAAGGACTAGGTTGGTATGGATTGATGTTGGTCTATCAGAAGAGCGAAATCCTTTCTCAGTTGCCAATACAATTGTCCTTGAATAATGTGCTTAATTAATAACATAAATTCAATGAATTTGAAGCCTTCCAGCCAAAGTATAAACTAAGGGGATGATCAGAGGATGAGTGGATGTAATATGTGTTTACTCTGAATTATAGTGCTTAGAGAGATTAAAGAGAGGGTGGTATACATTTTAGTTAAGTAGGTTAAAGTTTTTATGACTCTTTCTTGATTGGCGAGATGTTAAATTTGATCTTGAGTACATAATCTTTGATTAAATGATCTAGTTAAACTTTAATTTACATAGATTAACTTGTGAACTCTAGTACTTTGTGTCCTTTAGACATTGGAAAAAAGATTGAGTATAAGAGTTAAGGAAGTTATTTAAAGAAAATTGATTGGCTTTCCGAGTTGAGTCTTTTCGGGTTAAGTGTAAATTTTGACCGGTTTGCAAGCAACGATAGTTTTTAACTTAAGA
Source organism: Lumnitzera littorea (assembly GCA_024138015.1). NCBI lineage: Eukaryota > Viridiplantae > Streptophyta > Magnoliopsida > Myrtales > Combretaceae > Lumnitzera > Lumnitzera littorea. The sequence continues at coordinate 29,038,021 of JAMXBB010000009.1, read as the reverse complement.
ATTCTTATCCTAGTTTTTCTTTGATTTATTTGCTTGAGGACAAGAAAATTCTTAAGTATGGGAACGTTTGATGAGTTCCTAATTGCATATATTTTATTAAGTGATTTTTGATTATTTTCCTTGATATTTGAGTTTATTTTCAGATAATAATACTTAATTGAGTAAAATTTTGTTTTCTAGGTTTTTAAATAATCGACACGTGAAAACGAGAAGATAGAAACAGATTTTACTCAAATCGAAGCTAAAATGAGCAAGTTATGAAGGTCTAAAGATCGACATAGTTGAACAATACAAATTGTGTTATTTCTAGGGAAAATTGGAGCTATTTTTTAACAGTTTTAGCCTAGGACATGACCAAAAGACATGATCATGTCATCGGTCGTTTCATTTCTAGGTTTAAAAAAATAAAGAAGAAGACAAACATGGAGCACATAATGTTACATGACCAAAAGATACGGTTATGTTCTCAGTCATGCCTTTTTCAGCCGACCTATTTTGTTAAACTCTTCATATATAAAACCTTGTAAGAGCTTATTTTCAAAGAACTTTCTAACACGATTTTAAGGGAGTTTTTGAAGCCAAAAACAACCAAGAAAGCGAGGAGAAGTGAAGATTTCAAGATTCAATTTTGTTTGGATTTTATGATGATTATTTCTATTATTTCCTATACTTTGATTCTAGATCATTATTTTAGGATGTATAGTAAGTAGAATGTTAGTATCTAGGTTTTGTAGAACCTAGATTTATTCATGTGATATTTTAATTGCTTGATTAACTTAGTTTTGTATTCTTTTCACGATTCAATTATGTATGCTTCATGATTTAGGTTATTATTTTCATGAGTAATAATTTAGAGTTTGATACCTTGTAAGAGAATTGAGAGATTTCTTATAGGATTAGATCTAGGCATAGTTGATGAGAATTTCCATAAGATTAGAGATAGTTTGCAAGATTATTTTGGATTTCAAATTAAAGCATAGAGAATTCATGTTCAATAATGCAATATTAGGTCATGCTATTGAGAAGAGATTCTAATAAGTGATTCTAAGGCTAGGGTTAATTGGCTTGAGAAGGTAGTTAATTGCAGTAGAGAATTCTTTCGGTCAAGAAAGATTAAAGAATAAATTAAATTATTTTTAGAAAAATCACATGTTAGATTTAAGGGAAATAAGATATAGGTACAACGTTGAATCTTGAATTAATTAAATTGCTTTCTTGTTAATTCTTGAATTACATTTTAGTTAATCTTTGAATTAGTTATAACAATAATTTAGATTTACATCTTTAAAGTTTCTTGAAATTTAAGTTGCCGGTTAAATAATAGAGACCTAGTGAGTACTAATATAAAAAGTCTCTGAGGGATCGACATTCGGACTTAATCCACTATATTATAAACTGATAGGTGCACTTACCTATATCATTGTTGTTACAAAATTCTTGTTGTTCTTATTGCCATTCATATTGTTGTACAGTGTTTCTTTTACATCGGACATATGGAAGTCACCACTCATTGACATTGATGACAGTTATATGTGTGTCACAGCATACTAGATTAACAAAAATTGGGTGGTGTAGAAGCAAATCATCGCATTCATGCTATTCTTGGAAGCTCACACGAGTTTGGTAATCATGTCTAATATCTTGGACACCATTCGAACCTACGAAATTTGTAGGTTATTTAGTATTGCCTTTGATAATGCATCCGTAAACATGACAATGATACAGCTATTGAATCAACAACTCAACTTGATTTACGAAGGGAAGCTTTTCTATGTCCATTACGTGTGCCACATTCTAAATCTTGTAGTGCAAGATGATATGTATGCTTGTAGGATTGCGGATCACTTTATCAAGATTTGGTTTACAGTAAATTGTATCCATCATAGCAAACGGAAACACTTAGAGTATACTAGTTGCTACCAAAATGAAAACCATGAGTTATTCATCCCACCGCGCAACATCATCACACAATGGAATTCCATACACAAGATGTTAGATAAATTGTTGAAGGTTAGCAATTTGCATTACATAAAATTATTATTACATTCATTTGGGTCTAATGTTTATTTAGAGACATAATTTATTCTTACCTTACAGTAATACTTTATATTTAACACTTTATTAATTGGTAATATAGGTTTGGAAGGCCTTGACCACTTTTTACAACTCTCACATCCATCGGAAAGTATGCCAAGAGCCTAAGCTTAGCCAAATTCATATAGAGGATTGGAAGAAAACAGGTAGCTTGTATAAGTTGTTGAGTGCATTCATTGAACTGATGATGATTCTATCTGGCTGCTATTATCTTACCAGCAATGCTGTACTCCCAAATCTCGTTGATATTGTTTATACGTAGGTAAACTTTACAGATGAGCCGTTGCTCTTTCCTATCGTTGCAACGATGGAGGCTAAATTGCTTGCATACTTTTGCCCCTTTCTTCTCTTATTTTATGTTACCACAATGTTGTATTCATGTTACAAGTTTCATAGTACTTATAATTTACTAGAGGAATTTTACCGAAACATTAGCATGGAAGATGCTACTACTGAAGCCGTGAGACTCAATACGGAAGTTGAAGCGTGCTCGAATTCCTATTCCTCTATCATAGGGGTAGAACGCAACCTTTGTCTCAATCATCTTGATTCAACGCTCAAACTAGTAGTTCTCATGTTACGTCTACAAAGAGGAGCAGGCAGATCTCTTAGAGAAGCTGGAGTTTGAGGACTATTAGCGATACTACCAGTAAAACTTTCAATGAACTATTGGTTTACCAAGTCCAACACTTATGGGGAGATGAGGCTAATGTGGATGTCCTTGAGTGATGGGTAGCAAAATCCTACATGATGCCTATCTTATTAATTGTTGTAAGGGATGTTTGGGGGCCTCTATCTTTGACAGTGTTGTCTGAATCGGCTTTTAGCTTAGATGGTCGAGTTTTTAGCCCTCATCGCCTTTCACTTAAGGTTGAAACCATCAAAGCTACTGTATGCCTCAAGGACTGGAGGTATGCTTAGAAGAGGAGATAAGGAGGTGTGGAATCGATTTTTGGCTGTAAGGAAAACGATGAAGCCGCGCGGTCATTCCAGGCGATGGAAAGGGGAGAGGAGATGCGATGGATTGATGATGATGACGATGAGTACTGATTGGAATGCGTTTTGTTCCATTCCATGGTAAATATTAGTTTTGTTGGATTGTTGTATATATACATTATTGGAGGTTTCAAATTTCAGGTACCTCAACTCAATTACTTAGTATTAAATTAATATGTTTTAAATATAATTTAAAAACCTGTCTTAAAATACAATAGAACATCAAAAGATTAATTACATTGTTTCCTACAAGCAAAGGCATTGGTTATTAGATTCAACATGAAGATATATTGGACCTTGAGGTGAACGAGTAAGGTCTTCATCAAAGCGTAGTGATAGGCATAACGTTCTAACATATTGATTCTTTGAATGATTGACTCATTTGTGCTTCCTTAAATTTGATCTATATCTTCTAATAATTAAATTTATATTTACGCCCATCTATTTATCATATTAATTCTTTGTCTCCATGCGTCGAGAATGTGTTTTGACTTTAGGCCTATCTGATGAACTTGTTCAAGTCTTAGTATACCCACTTTAAGTTAGGTTCATACAATTTATGTTGCTTTGATCCAACAATCCAATTTCATATAATATTTAGCTACTTTGCTTCAAGAATGTAGTGTTACTTCAATTAATTTAAAATAGATTTGCCTAATTAAATAAGGTATAGTAATTTATTAAACCATTCATTTATATCTTACTCAAGCTCAATTTACTTTTTCAAATCAAAACAAGTAGATTGGTTAAATGAAATTGTATAAAGAAATTACAATAATTATTATGGTTTTTTGTCTATTTAATATAATATTTAAAATTTCAAATTAGGTACATGTTATACTTACTTATATAATATAATTCTAGCAAAAAAAAAAAAAGCAACTGATTAACAAATAAATTATTACATCAAATAAACTTTTTGTCAATTTAATATAATATGTAAAATTGAAAATTATATACAAGATACACTAACTGTTATAATTACAATAAGAAAAGTCAATTGATTAATATATTAAACAAATAAATTAACACATCAAATATATTACTAAATTAAAAATACTTAAAATACCAATTTTATTTACATTTCCCAAAAAAGAAAAAAAAAAGACGGCTTAACGTGTTACCTATGTGCTTTCATGCTTATGCCTAGGAAGCCCACCAACCTTATCGTGCTTGGCAGGCCTGTGCATGCAATGTGCCCATGCTTGCATGCATAGGCCCAGGCTCACCCGTGCTTGTGCCTTTTATGATTCTCGCGTGCTCGTGCTTGGGTAGCCTATAGAATAGGCCCAATCGTGCTCGTGCTCGAGTGCCTAGACCATTTACCATCCCTAGTTGAAAGTAGAAGTTTTCATGGTTTGGCTTCCTTTTATCACAGGTTTATTTAAGGTTTCAGTATAATTGTGGCACCTTTTCTTGGGCTAACCATGAAGAACATAGAGTTCAAATAGATAGAGAAAGAATAAAAGAGTTTTGCTAAGGTGAGAAGAAGTTAATTTCCGCCCTTGTTTTGGCTTTACCACACTTTGAGAAGGTCTTTGAACTAAAATACATTGCTTAAAGAGTTAGCATTGTCATCATCTGCATACAAAAAGGCCGACCTGTTACATACTATAGTGAGAAGCTCAAAAAAGTCCAATTGATCTACTTCGTATATGATAAAGAACTTCATGCACTGATTTGAGCTCTTTATGCGTGGTAGCATTACCTCTTGCTTAAGGAGTTTGTTATCTATACCAACTATGAGTCTTTAAGATACTTGAGAAGTCGGCCAAAACTTTTAAGGTGATAAGTTTAGTAGGTAGAATTCCTAGAAGGTTTTACTTTTGTTATAAAGTATGAGCATAGCAATGTGAATGTGGTTATTGATGCTTTGTTTATTAGGGACACCCTCCTTTCTAACCTTCAAACTAGATTGCTAGGATTTATGAGCATAAAGGAGTAGTACAATCTCAACCCCACTTTGATCTTGTTTCTGTGTAATGTAGACGAATGAGAAGTAGATGAATACTTTGTAGAGGATGGGTACTTGTTTTGAAGCAACAAACTTTATGTGCCAACTTATTTGATAAGAAAGTTGTTGGTGAAAGAAGCTCACAATGGAGGTCTCTCCAAACACTTTAGAGGGAGGAAGACTTATGAGTTGTTGAGTACTTGATTCTTTTGGCTTAAAATGAGAAGGGAGATCGTAGAAAGGTATGCGACTTGTCACAAACCAAAGAGCCGAGCTAAATAAGGATGAGTTATATGTTTGCTTATCCCAACCAGACCTTAGGTTAAGCTTAGCATAGACTTTGTTCTCGACCTATCTCGAATGACCCGAAGCAAGAATTTTATCTTAGTCCTCGTAGATAGATTTAGTAAGATGGTATACTTTGTGCATTGCACCAAAACTAACAATATTTCGGCTTTTTCTTTTCTTTTTTTACAAAAGTTTGTTAGATTCTACGGTATGTTGAGGAGTATTGTCTCTAATAGAGACATAAAGTTCCTAAGCTACTTTTGGAAGACTCTCTAGCATTAGTTGTGAACTAAGTTGCTCTTTAGTATATCATATCACTTATAAACCGATAAGGTCAGACATAGGTTGTTAACCGCAATTTGGGATCATTACTTGAACTATTGTTGGAAAAAACTTAACTAACTAGGATGTATGCTTACCTGCATTGATTTTGCTTACAATCAATCTGTTTATAGCACCATGGGCCAAACTCCATTTGAGGTCTCTATGGTTTCAACCTCGAGTTGCCCTTGACCATGTACTAGTGCTTGCACTTGATCAAGAAGACCTTGAGGCAAGAGACTAAGCTAAAGTCCTCTAAAAGATCTATGTAAGGTAGTCGAGCTACATAAAGATCAGAGAAAAAAGGCTAAGGGAGGAGGAAAAAGCAATTCTCGTCGAGTGGCTTAGTATGGTTACACTTGAGCCGAGGTAGAATTCCCAGCAAAAAGAAGAGCAAGCTATCTGCCTAAGCCAATGGACCATTCAAGATACTTTACAAGATCAATGACAATACATATCAATTATAGCTACCCGACTACTACGGAGCATCCAACGTGATTAATATTGCTAACTTGAGTTGATATACTCCTAAAGGAATGATAAACTAGATGCCATTTAGATTTGAGCCTAAATCTTGACCAACCTAGAAGGGATGATAAGGATCGTCCAACCATATTGCTTACTTAAGCCCAAGCTTAAGGTCTAGAGAGTATGGCTTAGCAAATTCTCACTGCCCACTCTAGTGTCAAGGAGTCCAACCTGTTATATGGACTTAACTTTCCTTGCCTCTTTATTCTAAACTTTACACCTTAACAGAGGTCGTAAAGTGCTAACCTGAATATGATCCAACAACCACTCTAATAGCTTCATAGACTTGACCAACAATTTGGTCTCATTAATTTCGAGTTATCTCTACAAAGATTCGAGCTATTTAACCTTATTGATGTGTTTTGGATTGCTACCTAGTGACTGATAATTATTCGCAAGATTTGATAACCGAACTTGCTATGCCAAACTCCTCGGAAGCCTTATCTCTTTAACTCTAACATGACCAATGTGCCTAGAAACACATAACCATTAAAATGAGGACATGTGTACCTTGACATCTATACTCGTACAGATGTAGCTCGAATATTCCTACTTTGCATATTATAGTTTTACCCCTTTCCTTGTATATTCTTCTTAGTACTTTTCTATTTTGGGTAATATGCCTATTTTTGTAACTTGTCCTAATTGATAGGTTACTCTAATTGCATAAGTATAATTACTCATATAAAATAAAATGTAAGGGACATCAATTGTTCATCAATAGAACCCTTTCTCCTCTATGATTTCTTCTTGTTCATTATAATTTCATTTTACTCCCAACTCTTATCAATCCTTTTAGCAAAGATTGTGGCAAGACCGTAATTCATTGCTTTATGTGTTGTATTGGAGTGATAGTTAGGTTATGTAGTGCTTAGTTAGTGCATCATATCTGGGTAGGTAGCTTATGGATTTGCTAAAACCCCACATAAGACCCATTCGAATTTCACAACTTTAATAGATTTGGGCTCACCCCAATATCACCACTCTTGTTAGTTCTTGGCACAGCATATCAGTAGCTATAGGGCTTAGCAAAGTCGCATGCTATTACGTGTCGTTAGTGGCAACTAACCTAACTTGAATTGGAAGAACATAATCAAAAATTGATTTATGACCTTGGTCATCTCCTGCACAATCCGCATCATTTGTATGACTTTAAGAGGACCTTCTTGATCTGAATCATCTTAGTTGCAAGCATCTTACTTATCTCCTTCCTAAAGGGTGCCCTCCTTTGTAGTAAGAGGGTTGATTAGCTAAACTGAGAAGGTGGTGCTTTGCTGTGTAGCAATGGTAGGGCTTAGCAAAGCCATATCATTTTATGCTTCAATAATGGTAGCTAACCCTAGCATGAACCAAGAGAACATAGCTATGGATTAATTCTCCATCCTTATGGTATCCTATGTAGTTTGCATCATTTATGTGACTTTAGAATAACTCTCAGGTGCTAAATTGTCGTTGGTGGTGAAAGTAGGTTCTACTAAATAGCTTCAATTTTAGCTTCCTTTTATTGGGAGGTAGTATCAAGTAATCTAGTCATTCTCTTCCTAGTAGTTAGCATCACTCCCTATCAATTTAGTTTAGACCTTGATGGAGTCACTAAAATATAGATGCAAAGGGTCTTGATTGACGTATTTTCGTATCGATCAAGCGAGTCTTACGTTACATGTAGCCTTGATGTAGTGTTGTAGAGATAACTCTTAGTGAGTTGACTAAGAAATAATGATAAAGAGATGGAACAGTTAATCTCGGAGTTTCAAGTGCACAACTGATAGATAAAGAAGCATAAGGAACCTCAAATGTCATCATTGTAGCTTGAGTAAGTTAGCTTGACTTTTTGCTTGTACTAACTTGTTTGATCTTAGAGAATAGAGTTCTCATAGTGTAATACTACTTTCCTAATCTCTCTAAAAATTGCAAATGAGGAGGAATGACTAGAAGTGAGTAGGTATAAGGCCTTATTCATACCCTATCCTATAAGTACAGGTTCTCGAAATTTCAAAATCGGAACCTACCCCGTTGTACCATGGAATCACCTTGGAACCTATGCCCTATAAAATTTATAACATACATGATACTCTATAGAATTTGTAGATTTTTTCTATCTTTCCATAATTTTTAACTACATAAAAAAATTTTGATTAAATATTTTCTTTTTGATAAAAAAAATTACTTTTAAAACATTACATAAAACCTAAATGTTAAATAGCAACCTTGATTAGCAAAACATTTAAATGACAAATATATAGAGATGCATGTATAAAAGAAAAGAAGATATAGGTTCTTTAGAAATAACAATATATATTGCTTTTTTACGTTTAAAAAGCTACTATTTTTAGGTTTTGATTATTAACTTTACATTTGTCATATGTATTGGGTTTAAGTAGTGGTTTCCTTTTAACATCAATATAGTATTGTTTTTATTCATTCAATCTAATAAAAAAAATATAAGGTACTTTTTTCATAAATTTATATATATTATATTATTTAATAATTTTAAAGGATAGGTATAGGTTACATTAGAAATTGTACTCTATATACCTTAGAGTATAGGTTCCAAGGTAGATATAAGGTATGAAGATATCATACCGATATCATATCGATATCCTACCTTATAAGAGCAGGTTCTGCAAAATTACTTCCCCGAACCTACCTTGTGACCCTCAATATCTACCCATAACCTACTTGGTTAAGTAGAGTTCAGATTGGTACCTTGCACAACTGTATTGCCCACATACCCTTAGGAAGGACTGAGTATGTATATACTCCTAGACTTAATAAGATTCGTTGAACCATCTTTGTAAGTAACAAATGAGATGAGGCTTGCTTAGTTTATTGCTATTCCAAATGAGCTTCTTAAAAGGCTCAAGGCTAGAAGCCTTTCTCATAGTGTATGGACTTGTTGAAGAAAGGTTGGAGGTAGATGGAATAGACTGGACCATTGATTCGTATTTTCCAAAGCCAACAAGCCAATTATACTTGAGTCATCCTAAATATATTGATCAGACTCTTTGAATCCTATCACTTAGCTCAAAGAGTTGAATTTAAATAAATAGTGAACTTAGTTCAATATGTTAACAAAGCCTCTATAAATATATAAAAGATATATTTACATAATTAAATAATAAATCAATACATATACAATATTTATGACAAAAACATTACTTGTGAAAATCACTTAAGTAATTTAATTTTTTAGTTTTAGATGCTATTACTTAATTATATGAACAATATAATACATCAAAGTTTTTTATGTAGGAATGGATATAGAATCAAGTCAATATTGCAATTATTCACATGAAAAGATTCACTTATTGTTACAATTATATTGTATCCTATATGTATAAAATAATTCTATTAGTGATTGCATTAACAATACTTTCCAAAATTCAATAAGATGGAAAAATTCTTTCAATAAATGATTAAGGATGCTTACTGCATTTTGTAAAAGGTTAAAAGAATAAAAATTTTATATATTCATTGTGAGTATGTATTATTTGAAAATAACTATCAATTTATGAAAATAAAATACAATTAATATATAAAATTGGTGCAAGTATTGTTTTCAACACAAATAAATTAGGGAAAAAAAATATTTGAATTGGGAACTACAAATAGAGTGAGAAGAAGTAACATGACATAAATATTAGTATTCTACGATTTATTTTCACATTGACTTTGTAAGATTGTTTCATTAGCAATGCTACAAAATATCATTTTAAATATAAATTATTAGGCAATCAGTTGTTCAATAATCTATATTTATTTCATAATATTAACTGTAAAAAAAAGTTAGTAAATCAAGTCATGTGATTAGTATTATGTACTAATACTTTATGTGATAAGATCAACACATATGTAGTATGAAGAATGTAATTATTATTTATGATGTATCATTAATAAATAAATAACAGTTTGCAAGAATTTATTTGATTAATGTACTTTTGCAATCAATGATTGTTAACATTATTAGTTATTTGAAAAAAAAAAGGAAAAATACAATGTCACTTAAGCAATAAATTTATGATATTGAAATGATTTTATTGAGATTCAAACTCATGACTTTATGATTATAAAAACAAATGCTTAACCATTAAGCTATAACTAATATTATATTAAAACTTGCTCTCTAACATATGTATATACTGCAAATTTTTCTTCTTTGTTAATAAATTTTAACAATCAAATTCTTTCCAAGCGACCTGGCCCTAGGTTTGTCAATTGTTTTATGTGACTATTAATGGTTTTCCATGAAACAATGAATCATTTTGTAACACCCAACATAAAAATAAAATAAAGTCATATGGTTAAAAAAAGGAGTTATTACTATGGAGGGTGACTAGGTAAATAATAAAAGTGCTAAGGGCAAGTTTGGACTCATCCATCCATAGCAAACCTAACAAACCTTAAAGGTAAGACATATGGTTCCTAGGACTTTATTGGTTTCGTTGAAATCACCATCTAATGGTAAATCTTTTAGTAGTGCAAAAAGAAAATGTTCGTAAAGGTTGAACTCATGAGTCTAGTTATAACCCTAGGAGGATTTGTTAGTAAGTGTCATAAAAATTGTGGATTTTTAGAATTTGATTGATTATAAAGAGTGCACTTGTGATTTCTAAGGTTTTGACAATCGAATTGTTGAGGAAAAAAAAAAGGTTCTAAAGAACTCAAGGAAACACTTAGGATTTCCTCAATCCATAATGTAATACATTCCTACCTTTGCAATTATTTACTTTTTATGAAAGGTTTTGGATTAAGAAGTGTTGTGCAAATGTTTTGTTGCATTTTGGGTTGAAAAGAGCAAGGATTTCGATATTTTTGGGTTAAGGTTAAGATTGGATGTTAGATCTAGGATGTGTGGTTATGTTTTTAGTGAAAAAAGGGGAAGAAAATTTGAAGAAGCAAGATCACAGTCTAAGACCATGGACATGGTCTTGATTGTAATCCTCTTTAAAGAGTTGGATGTAAAGAAATTTAAAGCAAAAATAAGGCTAAGAAGATCATGACTAAAGTTTATAGTCGTAATCTAGGGCGTCGTCATTCTATAGTGAATCATGGCTAAGCTCGTGGCCATGATTTAGGGCGTGAACTTGTACTTCACCTTTTACAAAGGATCATGGGCATGATTCTCAATAGTGATCCTTGTAGTTGCTTCCTTCAATTTTTCTAATCTAAATTTAATTGTATTCACCTAAGATTCTCATCTAGAACCCTTAGAAAGTCTATAGGAAGCTGTAGAGTAATTTCTATTTGTTGTTTTCTTTTACAAGCTTATCTTTCTAAAATAGAGTAGATTAAGTTCTTTTAATGGACTCTAGGTATGTGACACTTGTGTGTTACTTATAATTGCTAGGTTAGATTTTATATTTGTATATATGCTCAAAATGACTAATTGATTATGCAGCTTAAGCTATCTTTGCTTGTTGCTTATGTATGGCTCGGCATAGGAGCCTAGAGTAGCAGATCATTAGGGGGTAACCTTGATGATTCATGTGAGGTGTTGTCCTTAGTGGAGTCTTGCATGGAAACGATTTACAGTAAACTTAAGTTGAAGTAGATGGGTCCTAAAGTAGCATGGCTAAACATAGAATTGTAGAGGGGCTTGAGGTAGCATGCACAACCGTAGGTTGTAGAGGGGTTTAAAGAGGCTCGCCTAACTATTGGGAAGATGACTCGGACTATGTTGTGATGGAAGTTATGAGAACCTTCATTGTATGATGTGTGTTTGGCTAATATAAAGATAAATAAATTATTGTGTGTGATATATTTGCCTAGATTCAATGTATGTGATTATGTACAGTTGCTAACGTACATGTGTATGTATGTTATGTATTGAGCATCGGCTTACCCTTCTTTTTCCTACAATTGTAGGTTAGAATGATAATTTTGGAGATATAGCCATTTATGTTTTTCAAGTTGATTATAAGGGTTATGTTGGTTATGAGGATTTGGGAGACATTTATTATCAAGATCTTTATGCGGAGAATTACTATTACAATGACTACTACCAATATTAGGAGTAGATATTTGATTTCAGTTCAACAACTATTTTTTGGGATAATATTTTATTTATTTTCATGTTACATTGAGGAGATCCTCAAATGTCATTAAGTTGTTATTTTCTTTTTATGAAGTACATTTATGGAGACATTTGAGTACCTATAAGTGGTTTTAGTATTTCGTAAAGTCAATGGAAGTTATTTAATTTGTAACTTAGAGATTTTAGCATTTAAATTATAGCTTGATGTGTCAATGGAAGATTAGGGATACATGAAGGTTTGTGGCATCCTAAGTTTAGGGTATTACACATTTATATGGTCATAGTCATTGAAAATATGAAAATTCAATATCATCATGCAAAGAGTTGTGATGTTTTATCCATAAAAATTTAGGTTACTAAAACATTCAAATAATTCATGTAAAATATATAAAAGACTCATGATCAAATTAATCCATCAAATCAAGCCTTATCCTATACAAATGCATACTTCTCTCATAGTACAACACCCTACAAATAAAGAAACCCCTCACAAAATTGAAGCAAAGGAGAAGAAAGCATCTAATTGGAGAAGGGATTCAATAGGTAATACATGCCATGTGGAAGTATATGTAGTGTCTAGCTCCAATTAGATTCAAAGTGGATTGTTAGTTAAAAATGTATTGTCCATTTTGTCACATGTCTAAGCATAATTGGTAGTTACACACTATGTATACTTACACGTGGCGTGTACTATCTATTGAATTTTCTTTTTGTCTAATTGAGAATGTAGTTGCTACAATCCATCATGTAAAATGGCTTTTACACAACTAAAATTTTAGGATAATGAAGGAAAGAAAGAAAAAGTGAAAGCTGTGTCTATTTTGTCAAAGGCTACTATGTGTAGTTGCTAAAGGAATTTTGGACTAACAAAGTTCATACTTTTTGCTCTAGGGTTTTGCCACTCAATTTCAATAAAATATGAGCCCATTCTAATGAAGTGAGGCAGTAGCTTCAATTTAGTACCAACTAGGCTTTATTCAAGCAACTATACATGTCATTGAAATGAAATCATGCAGTGGCTCGAAATTCCTTAAGGGTAAAAGTGATTTCACCTTTCTAAAGAACAAAGTATTGCTATCTTATCAACAAGGGAAAAAAATCAACTTAAGATTTGAAATGAATTTTCGATTCTCCACAACATTTCTTTTTATTTTCTTTGTTTTTCAAAGAGTAAGGATACAAACAAAAAGAATAAACTATGCTTTCTAGAAGTTCAAACCTTCCTCATTTAAGAAAGTGGGAATGATCATCTCTTGACAATAAAGCACTTTTGCTAGTGCTGCTTACAAAACTAATCAAACAAAACCACAAAATATAATTTTTTATATTATACTTTGGTTCGTGGTTCGATTTACTGAACCACTTTATACTTAAAAATAAAATTTTAGAATTAGTAAATTGTACCTTTTTAATGACTAACCATTGGGAAAAGGAAATTAATATTATATTTTTTAAAAAATCCAAAAATTGGGCTATTTGAGAAATGACCTCAAGAATACTACACTTGAAATTGGTGCTTGAAAAGAAGATTTTAAAATGAACTACAATCGCCTCATCAAAAGATGAACTTAGTTAAGTTGTGAAATCGGCTTTTGAAGAGCCACTTTTAGCACCAGCCATGAAATTGCCTCCTAAAGAGTCAATATCAGCACTAGCCATGAAATTGACTCTTCAATAACCAATTTCAATAGCTAAACTAAAATTGGCTCTTCAACAGTTGATTGAGCTAATTTTAGTAGTAAAGCTAACGTAAACCTCGGATGTTAACTATGTCAATAGCTACCACTACAATTTCGGTTAAGGAAAGCTTAACACGATGCCCAGATACAACATAATCAATCACCTGTAAAACAACAAATAACTCAACAGCAAACATACCAACCTGACCTCAAATACCAATATCCAAACTCCTCGAGACCTGTGAAAACAAAAACTTCAACACTTTTTAAACTTGTCAACACCTATAAATGGAAGAAAAAAATATCTAAACTTCTCAACTATTCCTTAGTGGCAAGTCATTTGCATTCTCATTAACCATAAATAGATCTTCATAACTATGATATAGATAGGAAAAGGAAGTAACATAGGAACACAACTCAAACAAGAAATGCAAAAGTTTTACTACTTAATATATTTAGTATATTTTTACAAATGGTATACAAAGAGTTCTTTAATTACAAATATGGGCATCTATTGACATATTCATTGTTAGTGCATATAGATACATGTGTCTTGAGCATCTGGATAAGGTTAAGGCTATACTGTTTGATTTAGATCTATCTATGTAATTTGTGTGTCGTCTTAACATGTACCTAATGGGTTATGTTATGGGGTCATGTACATAGGTATTAAAGTAAGTTCAATCTACATGAGCCCCTCACCTATGTCTTCACTCTAATCACTAAGTTGCCTCTTAATGATGTAAGAAGAGTATGAGTATAACTGTTGAAGCACTCCCTAATGGGCATCTAATAGTAGGATACATTCATTATAAGAGATGCATGAGGCAAGAAATGTTAGGGCGAGCAGTGCTAAAGCAAGCAATTGTCAATGTCCATCTCTTCCCTTATGCAACCTTGTCCTCTACCCTAATCACATCCTTGTCCTTGATGGTATCTTCTATGGTGTGGCTCGAGTGGTGGGGAGTTGTCATGCTTAACATTAGGTCTTGGTGGAGGTGTATCGTTTATATAGATGCCTTTGAGGTGTTGAACGTTGTTGTCTACCTACGGTTACTCAGTATTCTCCAAGTGTTTAGATGTATCAGTATAAGCAAGTATCATTTAAATCCTACCAAACTGTTAACTGACATAATCTAGGAAATAGAGCTTTATGATGTGGAAGCAAATTGGTGTAACCCTTTTCCAAAATATAGAGACATGTTAAAAGTCCTTGCTTCTTAGCATTCTAAGTATCTATGCTAAAAAGAAGTATTTTTTAAATGTCTTGATTTTAGTTATAGATATAATTTTTTTTTTCATTTACTCTTTACCATATGATTTATGTCCCCTCCTTATTTGTCTCTTTATCTTAAAACTTTATAACAAACACTAGGATAGGAGATCTCAATATCTATATATTTACTTATATTGTTTTTGTCACGCCCCGAAGCGGCAGAGTCGTAACAGCTCCCGCCGTGTAAACCATCCTAAGATAGAAGTTGGCCTTACAACCGCTATCTTAGACCTAATCTACACAAGGCGTCCACGACTAACCCGCTTTGAAGGAAACAGTTTATAATTTAAATAAATCATTTCTTCAAGAAAGTGAGGAAAGATATATATATGATAATACAGTTATTACAATTAAGGTTTACAAGATTTCTCCGTAATACATTTCCTAGTTATTACATTATTCAAAAATGAGAAGTTCTAAAGTAAAAGCTTAAACCTTAAAAATATATTTATTCTTCACATGTTTTTCCTCACTCCCCAAGATCCAGCAGTTGCTAGCTTCAGAGTAATTGGAATCCGCTTCTTAGCCAGCACCTGCACGACGTCTATAGGGATGTGAGCAACCACAGCTCAGTAAGTTAGGACGGAGGACTTAAAACTATATTAGAAACACAACAAGGTTTTCAATCACTTATTAGATGCAATGCATGTACAAGCAAATGCCATCGCACGACGTTGTCCGACCCGTCGTGAGATTAGAGAAATTGCACCCGCTCTAATCCGGGTTGAGGAGTTACCGTTAATGCAACAGCTCACGACCAAACCCAGGCTTGTGTAATGGAGACCTTGCTCCTCCCGCGACTACCTTCGAACCACTGTCTTCACCCCCGCCACGACCTCCTCTCCTGTCACTTAGTTCGACTGAGGATGAAGAAGGGACCATTTTGCAATCCTGCGCTATCCCTTCCGAAGGGGTCGGTATTTGGCCGGAGAGTCTTAAATCCCTTAACGGGTTGCCATGCATGTTCGATTAAGATTACTGGTCGTATATTTGATTAAGTCCAATTTAGGGTGATCAATCATTACATACAATTCATACAATATGCGCCAAAGCAACAAACATAATCATAGCATCACCCATAATCAAGCACATGCACGCATTCAATTATCTAACAAGCACAACCAAGCATAATCTTAAGCCTCCAAAATACAGCGTCGTATTAATCCCAACTTACCTCGACTCCTCGCTCGCTCACTCGAGGTCTGATCTGCTCAGGCCATCGCCGGTTATCCCTATAACACG
This sequence comes from Lumnitzera littorea, assembly GCA_024138015.1. Taxonomy (NCBI): domain Eukaryota; kingdom Viridiplantae; phylum Streptophyta; class Magnoliopsida; order Myrtales; family Combretaceae; genus Lumnitzera; species Lumnitzera littorea. The sequence continues at coordinate 29,021,609 of JAMXBB010000009.1, read as the reverse complement.
AACGTGGTTTCAGCTTTTCATATAACCGTTATAGGTTCGTTTTATCCTATAATGCTTATTGTTAGGTTTTGTTTACGGTTTAATATGCCTAATTATCTAGGTATTAAGTCTTTTATAATTATTCTAGGTTTAGGTTTAGGTTTGGGTTCGGTCTCGGTTTCCGCATCAATTTCCAAATTAGGTTTTGGTTCGATTTTTAAATCCTAAACATGCTCGAATCCTAATGTGAAATTAATTACATTAAGCTCGGGTTTCCAAATATCCTATTGGGTCTTAATTTAGTATTCTAAGCTATTTGGTACACGCTAGTCCTAATTAGGGTATCAGATTTATCCTCGATGTGAGAAAATCTTACTTGTTTATATAATTACCTAAAATTCAATCTTAATTCAGATTTAATATTATTCTAATTTTTACTCTAATATTATCTAAATAACCCTAATTTTTCCATATTTATTAATTTACAATTTCACATATTACTAATTTCTTATATTACTTACCAAATTTCCTTAATTAACTATACTTAGTACCTAAATGCTAGGATTAGGGTTCCACTGCAAAGATTAACTTCCTTAAACATCTAATTAAGATCCAAATCAGTAATTAACATCCTAATCACCTAATTAACTCCAAATTACCCAATTTTTCCATCATTTTAGGGCTAAAAATTAACTTAAAAATTTTGAAAATTAATTTTAAAAAAATGGCTTCATAGCACTATTCTATGTCACATGAGCATCCTATAGAAAAATTTTGAGCCCCAAACTACATCCCTAAGCCTATTTAATTTCCGGTTTAATCATGCTCGGTTTTGAACAATTTGTTAAGGACCCTATATTTCCAGACATAATTAAACTAAATCAACATTTTTCCCTAAATCTACATACAATAAAACCTCAGAATAACAAGTTTCATAATTTTCTGGGCAAAATAACTAATTTTACAAAATTATACAAGAATCGGGTTGGAATTTGGACTCACCGGTTCAGGTGGCTCCGGCCACCGCGGGCCGCCGTGGCCTTGTCGGCCGGCCTGGGCGCTGCCACCACCGTGTGGTGGTGGTGGCCGTCCACTCCCAGCTCCTCGTTTGGTGTGGGTTCCCTTTAAAACCCCTAACTGCACAGTTTTTCTTATTTTTTTTTATTTTCTGGATTTTCTCTCGAATTTTTGACTCTCCCTAATTTTCTCACTTTCCAAACTGTCCAAATGAGCTCTGTAAATTTTTTTTCCTATTTATAGACATTTGCTGTAATTAATATGCATTAATTTGACAAGACTTTATCCAAATTCCTTGATTTTTGGCTTTTAAGTTGTTCAATTTTTATTGGCTAATTTTTATTTTGCAGCTTTGGACCTGCCACGACCTTATCTTGCTTCAGTTATCCACTTCTGATTTTTTTCTGATTTTTATATAATTATTTTGTATTTTTATTTAATTATTTACTTAATTTTCAGCCTATTTCACTAATTACGCGTATTTTTATCTATACGTAAATACATGTAGGGTGTACGTGAACATTCCTAAATATTATTTTGGTCATTCTAAAATTTTTAGTATACATATAATCTATCTCTAATAATTTATTAGTTATTATATTACACTTTTTGCCTTTTTGATAATTAGCAGTTATTATGCTTAAAATTTGAAAATTTTATAATCTCCTATTTTACTACTTATTTTCTTAAATTTAAGTTTACAGGGTGATTTTTACTGATATCTTGTTAAATAGTTTATAATTTGGGTGTGATCGGATCCTTTAGCCGATCGTCCTAAACCTTGGATTCTAAATTCAATCCTACGGTTACTTGGCTGAACTTTGGGGCTTACAGTTTTCAGATATGTTATTATTTTATCATTTTTATCATCATTGATCCATTAATATCATATTTCCACCACCATAAGTTTACTTTCTAGAAATTTGATGAGCTTAAAATGTATGGTGATCAAGTCGATATTAATTTATAATGTCATTTGAAATAAGTAGTCTTATAATATTTTTGCCCTTTTTTTTTTCTCTTGGTTTCTGCATCTTATGTATGATTATACCATCCTTTTCATGAGATTTATTGTATCAGCTGGATATGTGAGTTTTGTTCTTTTGGGAGAAATCATGGTATCCCTAGTGTAACATTTTGAGTTTTCAAGAGTTATACTCATCTATTCGGTTTGGTCTTTTTACCCCAATTTTTTGTCTATTAGTCCTCATGTACCTATCAATTTTATTTGATATAAGTAATCTAAGTAAATTGCAAATACACCTCTCTATTTCCTCTAAGTGCACTTACATCCTTTTATTGGAAATGGAGCATTTAGACTCTCAAGTCTTCAATAGAAGTGCCTTTTAGTCCCCTGGCAATAATTTTGCTCCTTAAAAGTAAGGAAACACGATTTTAATAGTTTCTTTATATATTTTATTTGAAGGCAAAATAGTAAATAGAGTTTAAGAACACATTTTTTAAAAGTTTGAAGTTCAGATGCTCAATTCAAAAACTAAGGAGTCTAAGCATATATGAGAGAAAATATAAGGGAGCATATAAGGGTAATATCAAAGATACTATTTGAACTTTTTATATTTTTTCCATATCCATATGTAAAATTTAAAGTTAATAAATATTATACTTAATTAAACTTTTGCCTCTTAAAGTTTATACCTAAAATTTGAAAAGTTGTTAAATATCAGACCTAATTGTATTTTTACTTGTCAAGTTCCTCTTTTATCTTGAGAAAAATGACACGACAACTGCTCTATTGAATAAAAAGTATAAGTATAAAACGATTAGAGGTCAGGAAGTATATTTGATAAGTAAAAATTTAATTGCTTATGGAATCTAGCAATTTCAAAGTTTTGGAAGGAAAATTCAAGAAATTTTCTAAGTTTAGATAGTGATTTTGCCATTATTCATTTGCAATTTACCTTTTTCCAAAATGAAATTCATCATTGGTGATAAAGGAAATAGATATATTGAAATTCTACACTAAGAACCTAAGAAGTGAGGGGTAGGGGTGAATTGGGTTTAATTGTTAGGTTTCACAAGTTAACAATCTTTAGTTCAAAATTACAAATAAATAAAATGGTGACTATATAAATAAATTGTTGGAAATTAAAAGAGATATAAAAGAGAAGATATAATATGGAGTTTTTGTTACCCCTTAGTCTCTACAAATGCACAATCATCTTTAGTTGAATACTTCATACACCACTTTATTAATCAAGATATCAAATAGCCTATGAGCCGATACAAGTTTTATATACTCTCAATTAAAGGTATAGGACCTATAGAGTTGCAAATGAATAGCTTAGCACTATGCTAGGACTTACAAGAAATTTACAGATTCAATTGTAGTTTTATAGCTCAACAGTTATCTTCTTTCTACCCCTTGACTTGTATTTTTTCATCCGGAAAAAGTTTTTCTATTGGCCCCTTCTTCCCTACGATGTGCACTCCAATAGCTAGTTGCTGTTGGGACCAGCAGCACGGTTCACGAGGGACCAGCCACACGGTCAGTTCAAAAGGGGTAACAAGCCGGACGGTTCTTGAAGAACCAGCCGATTGGTAGCCTCACTACCAAGGGTTGGAAAGGCATTTGGCTTGTTGCAACAAGCGGAATGGTTCACACATAAACCAGCTAGCTTGTTAGCAGCAAAACAACAGAACATCATATTTCACACGCACAAACCTTCACCACTTTAACCAAATCAAGCACAACTTAAGGGACATATATTGATCAAGTTACACCACCAAATTAAATTTATTAAGATGATTTGATTTCTCGCGAATTATTGTCAACATTAGTTCAAACTTACGATTAATTCAAGTTTCTATTAGGCATGGTTTTATTATCTTCAAAATCACCTCAAAACCTATTAGTTGAACTTTAATATATATACACCATTTACATTTAAAAATAAGCTTTCCGGGACTTTTGAACTGTGGGATATTGTGTAGCCTTCACTTATATGGTCAGCGAATAAAAATTTAAAAGAATATGTTTCATAAAGATCTTAGTGATCGGAACACGTGCTCAAACATTAACGTATAGAATACTTAACCCATGATAACGACGAGGGAGATAACTTCAAACAAGCATCAGACAAATATTTAATTATAACTTGTCCGAACTGAATTCAAGAAGCATTGATCGGGAATATTCATCGAATCCGTTCCAACCGTAAATCGAATTATTCTAAACTAAGCTATAGATTACAAATATCTTTATTTGTTGGTGGTTTGTTTGGTTTAAAGAGTATTTTCATACTTCAAACATTTACTTACTTTTAGTTTCATCTGAGTACAAGTGAGTCAATCCGATTTGAAAATTAACTTTGATTTTGATTAGGAAAAACGATTTATGTCTTGAATTGGATTTTAATAAACTTTATCAAAGAAGGCATATTTAGATTTTGTGCTCATATTATTTTTATTTATTATTTAAGGATAAGGTTTTGTAACCTAATTGGCACAAACGTTGCTGTGTTATAACCGGTACTTAAAAAAAAAAAAAAAAAATTCAAATCGGTATTGTTTCAAAGTGAATTCTATTTTGGCTGCATCTAATACATCCTATGGTTTGCTGAAAAATATATCATTGTTTAGACGACCCTCACAAAAGGAATTCGTAATTCTGAAAAACTCATTCCACCAGGCAACTTTATCACTTCATGACTCATTTTTCCTTTACTTATAGAGAAATTAAAAAAAAAAAAAAAAATCCCCCAAACTAGAACGATGCTGTATGCACAAAAAAGAGAGGAAAAGGAAATAAAAAAGACAAAGCATGGTCCAGAAAAAAAGTTAACAAGCACGCACAAAGAGCATAAACCCGGCAGCAAATCCCAAGCTGAGTGGAACCACACAAGATCCGTGTTCCAAAGTATGAATGTGTATACAAATGAAAAGATCAATAAAGTGCTAAGTCCAGTGTAGAAATGTACATTTGATTGGAACATCTATTTAACTTTTGTACCCAAGTTTCAAGCATGATTAGACACGAGCTTCTTCTGGTTGCACATCCTTGGCCTTGAGGGGCACATACTCCTGGAGAAGATAAACCTCCAGGTGATCCGATAGGGATGACTTATCGATGTTCTCGTGATGATACGACTTGCACACGAAGTAGATAACAGTCTGGATAACAAGCCCAAAGAGAATCAACTTGAACAGAGCCAACAAACACGCAATTCCAATCCCCAATCTGGCCATTCCCAATCTCCATCCATGCACCACGTACGTCTCGAACACGATTTGGATGGCCATCAGCCCCAGGAATATCAAAAGAAACACTGCCACAGCGATCTTTTTCTTACCCTTTATCAGATTCTTACTCTTCATCATTGCTTGAAGCCCATATTTGTCCTCTAGGACTGATATCACGCTAGCCAGGTGCCAAATCACACTGATGTAGACAAGTACCGCGATGTGTAGTATCAACAGAATGATCAGCACGTATGGACCAACAGAAGTAGGATTTATGAATTCAGCCCACACGAAGTATATTGCGAGAGCGAAAGCATTGAAGACGATTACGATCACAGAGCTCCATAGGAATGTTACCATGAGCCTTTTCCAAACTTTCGGCACCACGCTCATGACCCTTTTGAACGTTATGGGCTTGGCAGTGTATATGCAAGCGATCGTGTAAACAATTGCTGATGTTGAGAGCAGGGACAGGACTGTGGAGAAGATGTAATAGGCTATTTTGAATAGCCAGTACCCGATTTCTTCGGACGTCAAGTGACCGGAAATCTTGCCGTAATTAGCAGTTCCTGGTGGAGTGATACCCAAAACGATTTCCTCATGGCGGATTTCTCTGAATAGAAGGTGGGAAACTTGTAGATGAGCTAACATGATGAAGGATAGAGGAAGGATAAAGGCAAGTGTGATTTTGCTGAAAATTTTCCTCCATATGAAGATGATTTTGAAGGATTCGTTAAAGGTGCCAAAGAACCCAAGAAACTGAATTTCCTCTTGTTCCCTATCCATCCTTGTGTTTTGCAAATGAAGTCGAAGTTGTCTTTTAAATATGTCTCAATGAGAATGAAAACTTGACGTTATAAGAAACAGGTAGCCAATTTTTTTTTTTTTTTTTTAATTTAAATCTGTCAATGGAACTAGGACTCTAATTAACGAGTCTTAAAAGAAAACTTTGTCCTTTATGGCTGACTACACAATTTTAAAAAAGAAAAAAGTCTTGGAAAATTGTAAAACTTTATTTTTCAGCTGTTAGCAAGTGATTGGGTTTATTTCTTAAACTTTTTTTCTTTTCAGTTTTTAATTAAGAAAAATTAGTGCCTAAAGGTTTAGGTGAGTTTTGAGTTGATCATATTCATATTAAGTAATCTAAATTTGCTTTTGGCCGACAACAAAGGCCTTTTTTTCTTTTTTTTTCATCCATGCACCAAAATACTTGGTGAGAGAAACTTCTAAACCATTTCTTGAAAGATTGATAAATCTATTTTTCTCTCACAAGGCAATGACTGTGAAGTAGCAAATTAAATGCGTGCACTGAAATGAAATTTAGACCAATCACAACTCACATATTGTCCTAGCAGACGAAAGATATTGTAGTTTGAGATATTAGCTTTCTCTTCGGAAAAAAAAAAAATGATGAATCTATGGCTTCTATGAATAGCCATAGAAGTTAAGGCTAATCTTCTTGATTATATTAATTAAAACGTGGAATTATATCAAAACTACCATCTGAATTTTAGTTGTTCTTTCAATTTTGTGCCTCAAATTTAAAATTTATAATTGTCACACATAATTGAACTTCCACTTATCAAATTTACAATCTTCATCATCTTTAAAATGATGATGTAGCTAATAATGTTAATTGGTAAAAAAAAAAAAAAAATACAACTATCAAGTGAGTTAGTAAATTTAATAAATAAAAGTTTAATTAGAATTGACATTCAATAGCTTAAAGCTTTATTTTGAAAAAATATGTAAAGTTTAGATAGTAATTTTAATATTGTCACTTAAAACTTTCAACTTAATATCGATGCATCTCATTTCAAATATATCCTTTTTATAGAGTGGAAAAGAATAAAGTTACATTAAGTTCATCCTAACTAAAATTTATAAATTCTTTTATAATAGGAAGCAATTATATCATACTATTAATATAATATAATATAAACTATGTACTGGATATTAGGGATTGGGTAATATTGGCGTATATTAAAAGTTATAAGATAGGTTTCAAGTACAATTTTCAATAACCTGCTCCCATATGGTAAAGTACAAGAATAACATAATTCTACCTGATACCCGCATTATAACTTATACCTATTACATATATAATATAGGCTCTAAGATGAAACATACCTATCTAGTAAAAATTATTAAATAATAATAGTAAATATAAGACAATATTATATTTTTACTTATATTTTCTCTATTCAAGAGAAAATAAAAAAAGAAAACATATAGATGAAAGCTCAAATCCATCTTTCATAAGAAACCTTAAATTTTAAGTATTTCATTTTTGGTATTTCTCTCCTCAATTGTACATTTTTATTTTTTACCTCTTGTTCTATTTCTTCTCTATTACTAACCTTACCTAATACTATCAATTTCTACAACCCTCTTGTTGGACTTCTTTCCGTTATTAACTTCTTTTCTACCTCAGGAAGGAACCACAATAACTTCTCATAAGAATTGGAATTTTATCTTTACCTCCATATTTTAATTCATGGCAAATGGAAACTTTAAACTTCATCTTTTTTTTTTTTTGGTTATTATCTTATTTTTGCCTATAAATAAGTAGAGTCTTGATATGATGGAATTCTAATTGAATAAATAAAATTACTTTCTTCTCAAAATTGGTGGGATTCTCTTTTTTCGTTAATGGTAAATTCCATTATAGATCATTGTATGGTATGAGGTTATATAAATCATCCGTTTTGTGGGGTGATTTTAGTAGTGTATAACTATTAGATATATCTTTTCATGTTCTTATTTCTTTCTAAATATATCAAAAAAATTTATTTTATTTATTTCATAGTAATTTGTTAGCATTCTTAATATATTTATTATTTAGATTATTTTTTCTCATTGATTTTCGTATTCTTTTATGATTATCATCATATCTTACATGCCATTCCCATTCTCTCTATAATTTTTGCTTCTACAGCCCTACATCATATTGATATTAGAGCCTACCATTAGGTTTCTTTTTAAAGCCTAAATTTTGCATTCAATTCTTGGATCGAAATTTTGAACAAGTTGTTTATAAAATTCTCTTTAATGAATATGTCTAGGTAGGAAGGAGTTATTACTATATTATGCAAAATGAGTCCCCAACTTGAATATATCGACCGGCTTTGATGACCTAGGATTTCTTGTATTGCCCCATGGTCGAAAACATATGGAAACTAAATCTCAGTATCTCGCACGATATCTAAGGAAATAACATCAAGTACAATTCTCTTGAAATGGAGCTAGATCATGAAAACCCACAAAATAGTGAATTTGAGATGGAGGAGGAAGTTTGTGGGACTTTTGATTTTGCTCCTAAGGAAGATGTTAGTGAAATCCTCTCCTTGCAAAATATCCGAGAAAACAACATAGCGTACAATTCCCCTAAAATTCGTATCATTAAAACTCTCGAAATGGTGCAGCTAAGGAATTAGATAAAGAAGTTCATAATTTCTCTTATCCTATTCCTAAGAAAGATGCTTCAATCTTTAAGCACCATCGGTCAATTCTCGTTCAAACTCATGAAAAGTCTATGGAAATTTAAAAGCAAATTAATGTAAAAAATGAATTCGTAAGTTTGCTATAAAATATCATGACAGGGATTTATATTGTTCAGAAGAAATTATGGATAAAGAGGTTAGAGCCATCATGATTGAAGAAAAAAGTAGTTATTACACACATGCACCAAAACTAAAACTTTTCAAACTAGAGAGGATTGATGGGAATCATGAAATCTGCTCTGTTATGAACAAAAGCTAGATCGGATTAAGGAGAAACTTTAAAGATTTGAGGTTGAATTTTTTTTTTTTTTTAAGAGAGTGGGAATAATACAGATTACAAAATAAAAAAAAAAAGAAAAATTTTAGATATGATTTTTCATTTTCTAATATAGCAAATATTTTATTTTTCTATTTCATTATTTTCTTAATTTCTTGAATATAGGGTCTTATATTAGCCTATAAATATATAGAGCTACGATACGGTAAAATCATGATTTGGTGAACAAAAATATTTTCTCTCAAAAATTGGTGTGATGCTTTTTTTTTTTCTTAAATGGTGTGATTCCATGATAGATTATCATATTGTGAAAGGCCACATAAAATCTAGGGTACGTGGCTGCTATATATATCATTGTAGGCTGTTGTTTCTTTTCGTAAAAAAATGCAAAAGAAAACATATTTTATTTATTGCATATTGGTTTCCCAGCATTTTTAGTATATTATTGTTCAGATTATTTTTCTTGTTGATATTTATGTTCTTTTGCAATTTTCACATCTTGAAATCTCTCTACGATTTCCGCTTCCGTTATCCTAACATCAAATCATACCCGCATCTGACTTCTATGTCTATGTAATTTGAATCTTCAAGCTCACGAGTTAATTTAACTCAATAATTATCTATGTTCGCGTACCCATACCCTGTTTACGTAGTCCAATGGAATTCCCAAACTTCAATCTTCAATCCAAAACACACAATCTCCTTTCTCACAATAAGGTTGAAGGAAACTCTAAAATTTTAATTTGAAACTAAGAATAATCCAAGTTGATCCGTTGAGTATGGTGTACAATGTAACCAATGGTATATATATATATAATATGATGGTGTTAAAACCGGCATAACGATGGCGCAATTACTTAGGTGGTTTAGTACTAAAAATCTCATCTTTGTTCTTTCAAATGTCTTTTTTCTTGCAAAAATAACTTCCTTTTTTTATAAATACAAGCTTATTATAAAATTGGGTCATCAAAGATCTAATCTTTTATTTAAAACTCAACATTCGCTCTTCACCGATCACGTATAACCATATGTTTATCCTGTTTCTCTACGATCCATCTTCCAGGTATCTGTTTAACCTGTGAAACTCAAATATAATACCTAAAGGATAAATCATTATAGGTAAGGATAAGGCTAGCTAAAAATTTGGACCTATACTTATTTTCACCAATATAAAATATAAAACATTTCATAAGTATTTAAAAAAACATTCAAAACCAACGCCTTTTTAAGAATTATAGCGCATATCCAAACGCTTAACCTATAATCAAAGCCTTGTGTAATGATGCATGCCCTGTCAAGAGCTTTTACTCGACATGTGTACGTACCCGTGAACATTCTCTATATCTCATCAATAGTTGTCATCTAGCATAAACCTATTCAAAATACTACCGCGGTGTTTTCTCACAACATGTTTCACCATTATTTATTCATAACCTGTTTATCACGATCAACTTAGGTATGTCACATAGGATGAAATTACTCAGCCCACTTATGCTACTTTATTCCCATGACACCCCAGTTCCAAGCAATTAAATTAGGGCACGGATAAATGAATTGATTTTATTGTAAATACTAAATAATAATTTGAAACATTATATACTAGAAACTTGAATATCACGGTTCAACGGATAATGAGATACTAAGAATATATGGTTTAATTAACCTATAATATCAATGAAAGTATGTCATTAAAGCTTTGTAAGGGGTCAAATATATAGTATAGACGATATTACAAATAGGTTAGGTATATTCATATTTAACAAATTCACAAATAAATTTGAAGAAAAAAAAAAAGCACAACACACACATACACTATGTAGTCTCTTTATAGATTAACCAGCTGGAAAAGGAACAAGATATTCTTATATATATATAGTGGCCAAAGACATATATGTCGGTGAGGTTGATTTCTCGTTTAATTTTGATAATTAGATTATAAATATTCATTAGTGTCAGATAATTTTGGAAAAATTCATTATAAGCTAATTTTTTATGTTGATTATGGATATAATTTTTATTCTACAAAGTTCAAAGGGTAAGATATATGTGCTTAAGAAATCCTCTATTTTGATTGCCGATTCAATCTTATTTTTGGAACCCCTAGTAATGTAATTTCGGCTTGATTTTTAATATATAGGTTCTTAGTATATTATAGTTTATTTAAATAGAAAAAATTATAGTTAACTAGCATGTTGATATTTATTACAATTATTTCACTTTTATGCATTGCTTTGGAAATTGAATATTCAACGGGTTTCTAGGGAAATTTGTGATGAATTTTATTTTAAGTAGTTCCCGGAAGTTAATGATAATTCATGGAAGGATTAGTTCTGATTTTTTTTCGTAAGTTCGATTATCTAAGCAATTTTCTTGGAGATTTAAGGCTAAAAATGGCAATTTTGAAAAATATACGTGATTGTCTAACCTAGCATTTGCTATAGGTAGAATTGAAAGTATGTATTTTTGTAAGATTTCATAATTTCCATAGATTTATTTAAACACATATACTATTTATTATGTAAATAGTTTATATCTAGTTAATTTTTGGCTAAATTGGTAAAGTATAGTTAATATTATAACAATTTAAATAATGGCATGGGATTAAGATGATGCTAACAAGATTTATGTATGTTGATCAATTTAGATTCGAAGTGTATTTGATGGTAAGCAATTGATTTTATGGGTAATTCCGACTGAATATAAAACTCTTTATAGGAGTAACCAAGATAAGGGTAAATTAATATCACTAAAAAGGATAATTTGGTAAATTAAGAAAAATTGATTAAGTTCATATCCTAACATATGCATAGTTCTTGAAATGACAAACATGACAACATAAAATTTATTTTGAATGGATAAGAAGTGAACAAGATACGACAATTTAAAGTCGATGGTATAATTTGATAATCCTCCATAGTATATTAGTACAATTGTAACTGAATTGGAATAAATCCTATTGAGTTGTACGTATAGATAAAGCATATGAGTGAGTACTTAGGATCCTTTGTTTAGCTACAATTGTAAGTCAATGATGTGCATGTTCCTTATATGGCTAGTCATAGTGTGTGGTTGGTCATCAATTGAGATTCCACTATAGATTGATATTATTGTAAGGGTATATGTTTTAGAAGAGAAATAGGTTGTTCAACTTAGGGATAATGTGAAATGAGTGGCATCGGCAATCGATTTAATCTTAAGGCTGGGTATTCTATCAAGATAGGGTTAGCCTCTCATGAATAAATTTATTTAGAACTGATACCACTCTCCTGATGATGGCCATGACAGATCGAAACCAGTTGATAAGTTGAGCCTTCCAATTATATAGAGGATGGTGACAATATTGATTAGTACTCCTAAAGCTAGAAAGGACTTAAAAAAATCCTGGGAAAGAAAAAAGAGAAAAGGCTAGCTCGTCAGCTATAATGAGAGCAAATATGATGAGCCAAAGGATGGTCAAGCGTTATACAAACACATCAAGAGGGGATAAACCTCCCATTTTGTGACAAATGGTATGAGAGTGCAAAAGTTCCAGCCTGGATGAGCCACCTAAATACTACCTGATGTGCTTAAAGGAAAATATAGTTCTTGTTGATAACTACGCTCATGTAGATGAAGCTCGAAAGGAGGAGCAGGTACTAGGTAGAGAACATTATTGCCAAAAGGGGCAGCTATGTCATAAACAACATTATGACAAGACTTTACCCTAATCTTAAAAAAGTGAAATGTACTTAAGAGGATTGACATTATCATTGAGCCACTCAACAAGAGGCAATATCGGATGACAAGAGGAGATGATGAAGGTAAAGGAATGCCTATAGAAGCCTTAAATCTTAGCAGAGATGATTTTGGTATAGAGTTGGAAAATGTAGGATTAGAGTCGATAATTTTAAGGAGAAAGGTAGTAGTGAAGAGTTGGACCCATGATGAGGGTATTACGCATTTAGGTAGGGAAGAATGTCATAATTTGTGTTTTGGATGGGGAGTGGGGGTGTTTAACTTGGGGCTAATGTGAAGTGAGTGGCATTAGTAAACGATTTATTCATAGGGTTAAGTATTCTCTTAAGGTGAGATTGACCTCCCATGAGCAAATTGATTGGGAGTTGATGCCACTCTCTTGATGATGGCTATGGTAGGCCAAAATTCAATTGAAAAGTTGAGTCTTCTAATCATATGGATGTCGATTAGTGCTCCTAAAGCTAGAAAGGCTTATAATGGTCTTAGGAAAGTAGGAATGGAAAAAGCTCGCTCATCATCCATAATGAGAGCAAATATGATAATCAAAGGATGATCAAGCGTCACATAGGCACATTAAGAGAGGGTGAACCTCCTGTCCTGTGACACTATGATGAAGGGATGTTAATGAGGGATGAGTAAATGATTGATTGATGGTGATTATGTTGGTGATAGAGGAGTAAATTAGTTAAACTACTCATAAGTTACTCAAATTAAATTGAGTATAGTTGAGTTGAGCTCGAGCTCAAACTCGAACTTGAACTCGAGCTATTCAAGTAGGTAATCAAGTCGAGCTTAAGCTTCATAGTGTTTAGCTCAATTAACTTATGAGCCTAATCGAATTGAAGTTGAATGTGAATATTATTTTAGTTTGAGACAAGTTTCAATATTAATATTAGTATAATTAGAAGAAAATAAATTTTTAGGTAAATCAAGTATAAACAAGCTTAATTAAGTTAATTTAAGCTTGTTGAACACCACTTCAAGTCAAGCTTGAGCCTAAATTTCTAAGCTTAACTAAGTTTGAGTCAAGTTTGAGCTTTGAGATTTCGGTCTAAGCTCAAGTCAACATCATATCATTTTAATTCAACTCATTTACCTCCCTAATTAGTGATGGAATGTAAGTTTTATGTTGTGTTTACCTTCTCAAATGTCTATTTTCATTGGATTTTACTTAAGTGAAATCTTATGTGAGATTTTTATTAGTATTTAACAAGTTGTGCGTATGTCTGCTTAGTTATAGTTATGCCTTTACTATTATCCTCTAAATAAAACCTATCTTTGATTACTTAGAATAAGTGTGCTCAGGAACTTTGTCATTCTCACTTGGTTAAAACATAGTATCCTTTGATTACCTTTGTTATAAATTACTTTCCAATCATGATCATTTGATTTTCTCATATATGAGATGCCTTTAGTTACATGATTTACTTTGAATATGTGCTTAGATGTTGCATTACTTCATTCATATCATGGCATAAAGACTTGAGGGTTGTCGTTTTCATAAATCTAGTGCTTGAATGGAGAAGGATCTTGGTTTAAGAGCTCGATTTTCATCATATAGATTGCATGAGTCTTTTGTGACTTTTGAGGTCTTGAGTCTTGTGACTCTTCAAGTTAAGTATTTTGAGTCCTTTTTGCAACTATCCATATTAACTTTCCACATCAATTTCTTTGATTCTTCTATTAGTCTTTAGGATTTAAGGTTTTGGCTAGTGCATTTTAGTTTCATATACATTAGAATGGCATGAGCATGTGGTAAAGACATTTGTGATTATACTTGTGATTCAAGATGAAAGTTTAGATATGTAATTACTTAGCTCGTCTATAATTGTTTTCTTATTCTTCATTTTGTTTTAGTTGTACTCACTCAGTTCAAAATATAAGTTAAGTTGTTAGTTTTCTAACCTCAAGTATTGAAGAGTAGATTTGAAGAATCTTACAAGGCATGGGCTTAGGAATCATAATGTACTTAAGCGTTGCTTTTGGAACGCATTTTACCATAAATTTTGAATTGTGTATAAACGTTTCAACATTTGTAAATTTGTAATCATGTATTACTTTGTCGAAAGCACTTTCAACTTATAAACCAGTAAATGTATGAAGTTTGGTTAAGTAAGATTGTTAAGTAACTAATGCAAAGACATAGGTCTTGAAGTGGAAAAAGGCATATGATGATTATTATATTTACTATATGAATATGGCTTTGATGATGTGCTTAGGTATATGGATTGAGTAGTTCCATTCAATGTTATATGTATGATTTGGTATGATAAACAAGTTTGAGTATGTCATGCTTGAAATAGTTTGCAAATGACCATATCATATTAGTATGTTTTGAATAGGTTTATGTATAAAAAAGTTATTGTTGTTATATGAAGTATGTAATGGGTGTGATTTAAATTAGAACTTTTGATAGAGTTTGCATTACATTTGGTTTTCATTAAGGGAATTAAGTGCTTGGTTACACTATAATTCTTGAACGAGTGCTTTTGTTAATAATTCTCAATATGGTGATAAATGTTTATGCTTGTGGAAAGCATATTTGTCCAAAAATTTTTAGGTGGCCTTATCCCATCTTGAGGATGGCATAATAATTTGACTTCTAAACACATCATTGTAAAGGATAGATGGATTTGTATAGGAAGGTAAAACATTACAATTTCACCATAGTGCAACTTATTTAGCAAATATACAATTAACCTTGTCTGAATATATTTTGCCTTGCTTTTAAACCTATGACTAGCTTCCTAAAATGTCCTACTTAACAACTTACATACTTAACGAGCCTTTTTTTTTTTCCCTTTCCTAACTAGCTTTACAAGTTATCCTATAGAAAACATATTACATGAACTCCATGTAACATCCATATTCACATACGTACATAGTCTAGAAGTCATAGCAACTAACTTTCAAAAGCAAATCCTAGTGCTCTCTATTTCTAGACCCATGTCTTAGAAGATTCTTCAAATATGTCCTTTGGTACATGACATTAGAAAATTAATGCCTTAGGTTTTGTAGAGCTATGTGAATAAAACATGATAAAGTAAACAATAGCAAAACAAAACTTATGCTTAAACATATACTCAAGTAGGTTGAGTAAATTATTTTTAATCGAATAATGGAAATCCAAGTATAAACCAACATAAGAAATATAATCAAGACATCCAATGATATTCATCACTTTTACAATGGAAACTCAAGCATATACCTTTATATTTGAACAACATATGGATGTCATGCTTATATACATGATATACACTAGCTTGTATCCCACAACGAGCAACATTTGTAGTTCAATTTGATGTTAAGATAAGTATCAGCACTTGGTGACTTAGCTCTAAAGGCAAAATAGTGAGTGGCACTTTTTAGCTTAATTCTAAATAGTCTAAAGAATGCAATTTATCTGCAGTAAACTGAAGTGTTTTGCTTCCAAAGTTGAATTCCAAAGAAAAATGACCATAAGTCTTTTCATTTTATGCTACGAATGCAAACAACCAATTTTTAAAGGTAAATCTAAAGGAGCTCAATCATTAGGTAAGCTCACAAATCTAAGGAAACATAGGAATCATTATTGCATACCAAAATTGATATATCCAAAAACAAAATAAACAACAACATAGCAAGACATAACTTGTCAACTATATTCATTCAACAAAAGTAAATACCAAGTCCAAGATATCTCTAAGGATGTAGTCTTTCATATACGTAATTCTAAGCTGGAATAAACTAACATGTGGAGTTAATATCCCATACCCTACTCCACATATATGATGCCAATAAACATTTAACAAGTAAATTTATATGTTTTTATTCCAGTTGACCATACTTATGTGTGTGTGTGTCTATATATATATATATATATATATTATAGAAAGATTTTATGGATCTTGAAAATACACTATTCAGGTATATGAATTATGTGCAAAATGGATCAAAGGCCTTGGTCTCAAGCACTTTAGGAAGCTTGCCAGAAAAGCTCTATGTTGAAGCCCATGGCATGGAGCATGTCATATTCATTCAATTGCCATGCACATCCTAGCCTTCATATTGAGTGCAGACACATGTCCAAGCTCGTAGGCGTACACGCTATAGCCCATCACCGGCAAATATTAAGAGAGCCCATGTTCCATAAATTTGTGAGTGATTGCAAGTCCAGCCAAGAAGTTGAAGCCCACATCCCATTTAATTGTTCGAGCCCACTTGTTCTGGGCTCCTTCCCAGCCATTCACGCCCAAAGCATCCAACACGTCAGTATATCATAAGAAAAGTCAAGGGGAGATATTAAGGATAAGAGAATTTGTATCTTCAAATCAGGAAAAGAGGTTTTGTTTTGAAATATATATATATGCGAGACGCCGTGAGAGAGATTGGAGGCTTAGGCTTTATTTCTCTTTTGGTTTCGTATTTTATTTGGAGAGTCTCTGTTGAATTGTTTTGAGTGATAAGGCACAAGGAAATTAAAAAATACGTAATCATAAAATGAATTATGCTCCAAAAATTTATTCTAGTTCTACTATCCTTTCGGCTTTGAATGTATTATCATGTTCTTCAAATTTTCTTGTGTTGTTCTTGCATTTATCATTAACTAGATTTATTATTATGAGATTTTGGCATTGCTCAATTATTTAGTTCCGTGTGATTTTATTATATCTTAGTATTTAATTAGTTGTAATTTTTAATCATTCGATTCCATTTTTATGACTCATATTTTATTCTTTAGCCAACGATATTTTTGTAAATATAATTTGACAAACTCGAAAGCAAATGTATAATTTATATGGAATTGGTCTAAAATTAATTTTAATTATCGACATGAACACATGTTCTTTAAATTAATTTTAAGATTCACATGCTTAATGTAATTGATATTAAATTTTGTAACGTAAATATATGCATGACTTTTGATATCAATTAGGGTACTAATATTTGTAAGAGAAATTTATTATGTAACTGAAGATTATATTTAAACTACTCGAAATAGATGTTTCTATTATAATTAAAACAACAATAACTTGAAAGGAAAATAAGTCCTTACAAATCTAATTAAAAAATAATTTATTAGTACATTGATTGATTATATGGCATAGTTAAAATCTCGTACAATTGAATTAGTGAATTTATGCTTAGTGACATTCCCCATTTTACTTTAATTATTTCTTTCATTTTAATTTGCTTTAACATGACATTTTGATCATCTAATTAAAGACAAAATTGAAATAGTCTAGTAATCAATTTTTCAGTCATTGATGATCACTTGTTTTTCATTGGTTTTACTACTACAATGTACGATGAAGTTTACTTATCAAACTATTTTTATTGAAAAATTAAAAGTTAAAGAAATTGTAAACATCAACATTCAAATTAATCATCCTGCAACAGAACATTATCTGTACCAAAACCAACAAGTAGACTCAACAACTAGTGGTAAATCCAACAATCAGCAAGTGTATGGTCTACAAGTTTCACCAACAACATGTCATAAGCAGTAAAAGGAAAAGGGGACTCATCTCGATAAGCAGAAGTTACATGCAAACCAATCTATGGATCCAAAGATCAATTCGTATGCTCAAAGTTACCTGAATGCACTTTAATAAGCCAGTAACTAAATCAAGATAAAGCACACAACGATGCTTGATAGTTTCCTTATTTTTCACTTTTATCCTTCTACTAGCCGTATCTTGTCCATTACCTATCCATTTTTATTAATCTATGTACTGTTGAACTCCTTGTTTCATGAACTGCAAACGTGTTAAGATATGAGTCTGGTCATGAGTGATAAAGTCTAAATTACCCTTCTAAAGATATTAATTTGCTCCTAAGCCATAGTATGTTGTCAGCCTATCTTAAGTCCGGTTCTCACCCCAAAATCAAACAGGTTCTTTCTTTTCAAAAATACCCATGGATGGAATCTTTTAGGATCAATTTGAAGTAACCTAACTGGCAAAATTAATACGAAATCAATTACGATTTGCTTTTAGCGAATATATAGCTAAATACCTACTAAATTACGTAATGAATAGCAAACGGAACTGATTAACTCTCAGACATATACCATGAACTCGGGGCAAATGTGTACTTCCAGTTCTGCCCGTTACAAATGCAAAACTCACTCTTCTGATATATTTTCTAAAATAACTGTTTTACTCCTAGATTACATAATTAACCTAATTTACATTCCCAATAGAGGTTGAATTCCTTCGTATATATGTAACAGAAATCATCACAAAATTCCCTAGATAATACACTTTTGAGAAAAGGCAGATTCACTAATAAATTTCAATAATTTCAAACCATTTTTCAAATTCAGAGTTCTCACTATGTAAGCCTAATATTATTATACACTAGGAGTTTATAGGCCGATTTCTTAAACACCTACTATAAACATCACAAATTTGGCAGAATAAAAAAAAAAAATACTTACATTAAATTACTCGAACTAATCCAAAATAGATTTTCTTAGAATTAACTAATAACGTTTAGTATTTTTAGTTAATTTTGCAATTTCGAATGAAAATTAAGACTTAACCCCCAACCACTGTCGGCCGGTTTCGGATTCCTCATTGGCCTAAACTTTAGACCCCAGCTCGGTTCAGCAACGACCCACGAACCGCCAATCGTCCATATCAGTGCACTCCTTCTATTTTCTTTCATTTTTTCTTGCTTTTACCTTCTAAAGAGTATTTCTCAAGGTTCACTATTGGGTGCAACTTTATAATATACAGTTTTTAGAAATTTATTTGCTTTTTCCTATCAGCTTGAGTGCTAGAGAGTAGGTATGATTTTTAAATTAACATCCAATTTGATTTAAAAATAATAATAATGATTGATGAGAGAATTTCATCCCTTTGCATCATGGATTTAACAAACTTCAATAAAGAATACGAATTTAGTATTCATATTTATACTATTTTTATTTATTTATTAAGGTCAACACTTATAATTTAATTGATATCGACTCTCTCTGATCCAGTATAGAAGGTATATGTTTGAGTTCCCAGCTCCTGTTGTTGTACGATGAAAAATTGTTTCAAAGTGAATTTTATTTTGGCCGCATCCAATACGCAAACTTGAAGATGATCACCCCCTTCTCAACATTTTAATGATCACAATATTTGCAGCAAAACAGATCACTTCACTATTTGGACGACCACGCTCAGGCCCCAAGGTTCATTATTCTGATAAATACGATGGGAGTCCATTTCTCAAGGAATCGTTTTTCCTTTACCTGCTGCAATTTCCAAGGGCGAAATATATATATATCTCTTCAAGACTAGAACACAACTGTATGCAGACAAACAGCACACAGAACAATGGAGAAAGTAGAAAATAATTTAAAAAAGAAGAAGAAGATGAAACCAGCAATTCCCAAGCTGCTTTGTTATATATTAATAGAGTAAGGGTGGAACCACAACAGACATGTTCCAGACTATGAATATGTGTACAAATAACAAAGATCACTAAGTGCTAAAGACTAGCGTAAGATTGTATATTGGAACATCTAATTAACAATGTTCCTAAAGTTTTAAGCATGGCTACACACGAGCCTCTTCTAACTGCACATCCTTGGCCTCAAGAGGCACATACTCCTGGAGAAGATAAACCTCCAGGTGATCTGCCAGGGACGACTTATCGATGTTCTCGTGATGATACGACTTGCACACGAAGTAGATAACAGTCTGGATAACAAGTCCAAAGAGAATCAAATCGACCAAAGCCAACAAACATACAAGTCCAATCCCCCTCCTGGCTTCTAATCCTAATCCCCATCCATGCACCACATACATCTCGAAAACGATTTGGATGGTCATCAGCCCCAGAAACAGCAAAAGAAACACTGCCACAGCCATCCATTGCTTGCCCTTTATCAGATTCCTGCTCTTGATCATTGCTTGAAGCCCATATGTGTCCTCCAGGACAGAGATCACACTGGCCAAGTGCCAAATCACACTGATATAGACAAGTACCGCGATATATAGTATCAATAGAAAGCGCTGCACGTAATGACCAGCAGGAGTACCATCCACGAAGACAACCAGCATGAATTTTAATACTGCGAGACTAAGAACATTAACGGCTAATACGATTTTAAAGTACCAAAGGAATGTTACCATGAGCCTTTTCCAAACTTTCGGCACCACGCTCATGACCCTTCTGAACGTTACGGGCTTGGCAGTGTATATGCAAGAGATCGTGTAAACAACAGCTGATGTCGACAGTAGGGACAGGATTAGGGAGAAGATGTAAGAGGCTATCTTGAATAGCCAAAACTCGATTTCTTCGGACTTCAAGCGATCGGAAAGCTTGCTGTATTTGGGAGTTCCATGCAGAGTGTGGTCCAAAGCAGTTTCCTCATGGCGGATTTCTCCGAGCAAAAGATGGGAAATTGGTAAATGAGCTAATAAGATGAAGGACAGAGGAAGGATAAGGGCAAGTGTGATCTGGCTGAAAATTTTCTTCCATGTCAAGGTGATTCTGAAGGATTCTTTGAAGATGCCAAAGAACCCAAGAAACTGAATCTCCTCTTGTTCTGTATCCATCTCTGTGTCTCGCAAATGAAGTGAAAACTGTGTTAAGTATGACTGAGGACGAATGACTTCAAGTTACATGAAACAGGTTGCACGTAATTCTCTCTCCCTCTTTTTTTTTTTTTTTTTCCTTTTTTTTTAAGGGTGTTAAAACGCATTATTAAGACAATAGTTAACAAGCTTATACTAATAAAAAAAAATTATCTTTTTAAAATTGATTACACACTTATAATAAGTGTATGAAAAGATGTAAGGATTTTTTTTTTTAAGTAGTTGATACGGTCTATAAACACATATTAATATTATTTTCCTAATTTTTAACCCTAGATATAGGTTTAGGTAAGTTTTAAATTCATATATCTACATCATCGATGAGATGATGATGTTCATATTAAGTAATCCGGTTAAGCTTTTGATTAACATCAAAGTTGATTTTTCTACCTATGTGCAGAAAAACTTGGTGAGAGAAACTTCAAAACAATTTCTTTAAAAATAGACAAAGTCATTTTGCTCTGCTAAGGCAATGGCTGTGAAGTAGCAAATTCAATGCGTGTCCCCATATTGGAACCGGCCAACAAGTTGTACCCGTAAACCAAAAGAACTTGTAGTTTGAGAAATAAGTTCTCTCTTGGAAAAAAATTAATGCACAGAAATGTCCACCTTTGGAGGTTCTATGAATAGCTACAGAAGTTAATGCCAAAGTCTTCTCGATTATATTAATTAAAATTTTCAATCTTATATTGATGCATCCAATTTAACAGAGATCCTTTTTCTTCGTTTCTTTTCTATTTTTTTTTCCAAGAATAAGGGCAGAAATAAAGGAAGAAATATTTTAGTTTCATTAAGAAACAACTATATGTACAAAACCGTGAATAATATAGTATAATATAATCATATGTATTATCAAACTATGTAATCAACACATAATTTTATACTTTTTAAAGTTCTCTATTCTTATTTAACCCCTCATATCATTACATAAGGTAGAGTTTGTAATTGTATGATCGATTTATCAAATATATTGTTTTTAATAGTTATATTAATATATTACATGTTTGCAAAAACCTATTTGACTTGTGTAGCAATGTGTCAAGTGTGGAATATACAAGTATCATAACATGCCAAGAGAAACTTCATTTATTAGTTGCATATTTGTCATCACTCGAATGGACTTATTCAACATAACGCGTAGAAAATTAAAAAGTAACCAAAAAAGAAAAACGTATGGAACAATCGACTCATGATAATGACTTGGCAAAAATCTCCAAGGAAGAAAAGTGACAAATATTTTATTACATTTGAGAGTTCACCTAATTGGATATCATTTGTGTGGAGGCATGTAGTTTCCATGGTAAACCTGGAGATAATCACCTAAGGACGACTTATCAATAATTTCTTGGTGATCACATTTACAGAAGAAATGGATGACTATTAGGTTGCCCGTACCGAAGAGAATCATTATTGACGATAACAGGGGCGCACGACTATAGTTCCAATCTTGATCCATCTTCTCGGTGCAATGCCTAGAACTACGAAGAGCACCGAAGCTAACTGGATTACCGTATGCAAATAAATAAACACGCAGAAAACCGACCCGGTAATCGCGAAATTCCCCTTCAGGAGAGATTTACTCTTGACTAGGGCTTTAAAACCACAGTTGTCTTCTTCTAACAGTGAAACCACGTTAACCATGTTCTGGAGCATGAATAAGTATACAGACAAAAGTATAACCAGAAGTGAGATAAGTGTAAATATGAATAAAGAAAAATCAGGGCCTTGGACAACAATCCTACAACTAACAGTGCCAAACTCCACATGAAGGTGAAGATAAGTTTCTTCAAAAGTTTCGGTATCGAACAAATTATTAACCTGCAATTGATTACTTAGAATAAGTTTGCTCGGGAATTTCATCATATTCGCTTGGTTGAAAATACAGTATCCTTTGATTGCCTTAGTTCTAAATTACTTTTTAATCATTATCATTTGATTGCCTCAGGTACGAGTTATTTTTAGTTACTTGATTTACTTTGAATATGTGCTCGAAAATCACATTATTTCATTCATATCATGGCATGAAAGACTCGAGGGTTGTGTTTTTCAAAGTTCTGGCACTTGAATGGCAAAGGATCTTGGTTTGAGAGCTCAATGTTCATCATATAGGCTGTACGAGTCTTTTGCAACTTTTGAGCTGTTGAGCCTCTCGTGACTCTTTTAAGTTAAGTATTTTGAGTCTTATGCAACTATCCGGATTAAACCCATTAAGTCTTTCACAACTTTCCATATCAATTTCTTGGATTCTTTTGCGGCTCTCCAGGATTTAAGAGTTGAGCTGGCACATTTCAGTCCCATATGTATTAGAATGGCATGAGCATGTAGTATAGACATCTATGATTGTGCTTGTGATATTAGGATGTAAGTTTAGATATGTAATTACTTGGCTTGGCTGTTATTGTTTTCTTAATCTTTATTTTCTTTTGGTTGTACTCACTTAGTTCAAAATATAAGCTAAGTAGTTAGTTTTCTAACCTAAAGTATCGAAGAGAAGATTTGAAGAATCATATAGGGCATAGGCTTGGGAATCATAATGTGCTTAGGAGTTGTATTTGGAAGGCATTCTACCATAAATTTTGAATTGTGTATAAATATTCTAAGGTCAATAAGTATGTAATCATGTATTAATTTGTTGGAAGTACTTAAAGCATGTAAAATAGCATAGGTATAGAGTGTTGTTAAGCAAGTTCTTTGAGAAATTAATGCCAAGACACAAGTCTTAAAGTGGGAAAGGCATATGGTGATCGTATATTTCCTAAATGAATAAGGCTCTGAGGATGTGCTTGGGTATATGGAATGAGTAATTCCATTCAATGTTATGTGTATGATTAGTTTGATATACAGGTTTGATTATGTTACACTTGAAATAATTTGAAAATGACTGTGAGCCCCATAAACTTATGTAACAAATTCCGAGATCCCTTTATCTCATGCGTTAGAATTCTGAGCAAATAATTTAGGGCATACTTGAAAGCTAACTGATTAGGGTAATATTTCACATGTAAATCATAAGAATTAGACGATAGTACGTCAAGAGTCCGAAATATTGAAATATAATAAAATAATAGAAATATAGCTAAAAATAGATAATTTTACTAACTTACATTATATTGTAATTTACCTCTCGTAAACACGTAAATTGGATAACGAAAAAATAAGCAATCATTAGAAATAAATTATTTATATACAAAAATTATAAGATGATATAAAATAATATGTAAAAATAGTACATGTACCCTAAGTATAATTATTATATATATATATATATCTGAAAAATGCTTAAAATACCTAAACTAAGTGTAATTAATTAAAAGAAAAATCATAAAAATTTCTAAAAAAATCACAAAAACTAATGGAAACTTCTTAGATAGGCATGGCTCAATTAGGATAGTTGTTAGCTAAAAACATAATCCAATTGACACACAATAGGTTAGATTTAAGAGTATTTATGGGCTAATGAGAGAGAAAATTATTATTTGTAATCTAGTTACCAAGGATTTATCACCAACTCCTCTCTCAAAACCTCAATTGAGTCTTGAAAACCTAGAAAAAATTCAATAAAGGAAAGGTCAGTAAAAGAAAAAAATCAAGGAAAAATATAAAGGAAATAGGCAAAATCAAGCTTGATCTGCGAACACTAGTCTAAGGAGCACCTGGGCGTAAACCACCACGACCACCACCATTGCTTGACAATGGTGGCCACACCTAACTTAACCAACAACCAGGGAATGGTTGTTGGAGGCCAGACTGCCACCATTCCGGTGAGTCAATTTTGTACCCAATTTTCTGTAAAATTGTAAAAATATTAGATTAACTCCGAAAACTATATGAAATTTTATTTGTATATATTTATATATATAATTTTAGGGAAAAATATTAGATTGAAAAATTTTGAAGTGGATATAATACTTCCTTAAAAAACCGAGCAAAACTGATCAATTTTCGAGACCAAATTAAATGACCTTAATGGTGTAGTTTCAATGCCAAATTTTTTCTTGAGAATCCTTATACTATATATGAATATTGTATGAAGAGTATTTGGACAAAAATTATTTCTATAATTTTTATGGATTTTTGGGCCTTTAAATTGGACAAAAAATGCAATTATCTTGAGGATTTTGTGTATGGAGTTTAATGAAACTCTTGGTGTTAAGTTCTGAGGTGTATTTGGATCACATTCCATTGTGAATAATAATTTAGAGTTGTTTGGTTTGAGTTGAAGTGATGATGTGAGCAAGTTAGAGGATATGGGTTTAAAGCATTAATAATTAAGTTTGTGAATTTGAATAATTTAATGCTATAGTGTTGCTTGGTATGATAAACCTAATATATTAGCATGATTTAACATGTTGATAATCTAGAATATGATGTTAGATGAGTTGTTTCGAGTAAACTTGTAAAATGACCTTATTCAGATAGTAAAAAAATGGATTGGTCCTAGGTTTGGAGACTTAATCAAAGAGTTGTCTAATATAAAATACTTAGTTGATATAGTGTTCATAGGTTAACTAGAGAATTTTTTGTTAGTAGGCTATTTACAAATACTTCTTCAAAGAGTTCATAATAAATAAGGATATTTTCAAACATTTTTTTAGAGAGTTTCTAGTTAACAAAATTGTTTTTAGATACTTTCATAGAGAGTTAGAGAATAAAAATTGTGTTAATACTATTGATTAGATACTTAGTTAAAAGGTTCTAGGACAAGAAAAAAAAAACCTATATTAAGACTAATGTTCAAAACCTTATTCAAAGACTTCAGTAATAAGTTAAAATGTAACCAAAGACTTAATAAATCTATCTAAATTATATGTAAGACATTTAAAAAGTAATCATATACTTTCTACTTAGCAAAAACTAAGATATTTATATTGATTGTTTAGGGACTTATAAAAGAATTGAGCGCGAAAAGCAAGATTAGCTTACGTCAATATAAGGTAAGTTGTGATCGATACTTAACGGTGTATTAGAATATTATATCAGGATACTTAGAGAATTAAGAGTTATTGTTTGTGGTTTAGTTAGATTGTTTGTGCGTATGTCATATGTATGTGCTTGTGATGCTGAATGATGATTGGAAGTTGAACTTTAAGTGTCGTTTTTTCTACTTAAACATAGTATGTATTGCTCATCCTGTAATTTGAACTAATCTTGAATCCACTAAGATCTAACCTGACATTTACGATATCTCTGGGCACATAGGATCAAACGTAAAGCAGCACTTTCTTGGCATAGTTTAGGCGGTAAGATACTTTAGGGCTTATTGGAGCTACTAAGTGTCATACCTCGAATAGATGAAGTCGCAACAGACACGCCGTATGAACTATCTTAAGATAAAAAATGTCCTTATAGTTGTTGTCTTTACAGTTGCTATCCTAGACCTACTTCATACCAGTCGTACTCGACTCTATCCCTTTGAAATATCAAATTTGATACTTGTTTGATATAAATCTATAGAGTAACCCTTTTGAAATAATTTGTTAAAAATAAATTTTGTAATTTGACCTTCCAAAATGGCGGTAATAAATCCCATAGGTACCTATCATTTCATATACATACCAAATTATTGAAAACTATCGAGCCCTTTGAGGAGTCTTATATAGTTTTCCTAAAAAAATAAAAAGTTAATATTAAGGGTAATAATCGGTCATTTCTTATTGCATCTACTCCCTAGCCAATTCTACTAATGTTCTAATGTTGATTAGGCACTTTTAGTTCATTTGAAACCTATAAAATAAACTATAGGGGAATAAGCGATAACTTACTTAGTAAGTGGGGTAGAGATAGAAGTATACATTCAACATATCACAAGTAGGGTTTTTAATCAAATTGGTTAGATATAATGCATGTACAAGCAAATGCCATCGCACAATGATATTTGGTTCATCGTAAAATTAGAGAAATTTCACTTACTCTAATTCAGGTTGAGGAGATTGACATCACGCACTCGCGAATCGAGACCAAATCGGGGCTTGTGTAATGGAGAATACTTACCTCCCATGACCACCTTTGAACCACCTTCGAACCATAACTCCTAATTTTGTAACGACCTCATCTTTTGTTACTTAGTTCGACTAAAGGTAGGGAAAATACCATTTTAATTATTCTCATCGAAAGGAGTTCGTGTTTGACTCGAGAATCCTAGCCGTTACCCTTAATGGGTTGTGATGCACATCAGGTTAGATGTTAAGCCAAGTTTAAGTTAGTTCATTTTTAGAGTGATCAACCAAGCTCAAATAATTCAAGCATAATAATATTCATAGAACAACCATATCATGGAGCTCAACTCCCATTACAGCAAATCGAAACCTAACCACAAGCAACGTATACGGACAACCAGCTAACTATAATCACAAGCTAATACATATCAAAGTTCCTAGATATTATGAAATAATATCTCAAAATACTGTAAAGTATTGATCTCACTTACCTACTCAAATGCTTACCATGGAAGACTCGGATTGTTAACGATCTGATTACTGAGTAATCCTATATACATAAAACCTAAGTTCAGTTTTCGTAATAATTACGAAAACATTAGGATTTTATCTAAAACGGTTATACATATACACATGTATATATATAAAGTATATTATCATTTTTCTTATATCATATTATATAATTTTATTATATAAGTCAAGTTAAGTTATTATTTACTAATAATATACGTAATTATACTATTACGTATAATATATCGTTTTGATCATATCGAAACGTACTTTTAATCGATTAAATCACATTTCAATTACGGTAGGGTTATTGTAGTATGTAAATTCGTAATATTATAGAGATATAGGTTATAACAATTTACTTAATAATATCTAACATATGCAGTATTACTACTATTTATATTATATCGTTTCGATTATATCAAAATGTATTTACTATTTTTTATATTATGTTTTAATTGCGAAAAGATCGTCGTAAGACGATATTTTTTGTAATATTACAAAAAACATCTATCTTATTACCTAAAGTGATTCAGTTTTAGTAAGGTTAGTATCGTGGAGTTTATATAAACTCGATTATAGGGGTTACGTGTTTGTTTAAAAGATTGTCTCTAAAAGGTATTTCTAATTCTAATATATAGATAAAACTGTATGGTAACCAATATCTTATTGATATCATATTTTGTAGACCATTTTGCCACAAAATATAATAAATCATATATACTCAAATTTTACGGAAGTAATGATGTTAAATTTATAAGAATAAAAAGTTCAATTTTTTAGTAGTTCTAGTAAATGATTATTACTAAAGATCCGCTTATTTTACAAATCAGTGTTAATAATATACAAGTCTTATTAATATTTTGAGATTATAGTTCGAAAAGAATGAAATAATACAAATAAAATACTCCTTCCAGGAAAATAATATGATAATGACTATTTCTTTTCTATAACTATTAAATAGCAATTAAAAAACAATACTTATAATCATAGAATTGAGGTTACCTTGAAATATCAAATAATGAAAAATTTTAAATTTTCTAGTTCTTCTTCTTCTTCTTCTTCTTCTTCTTCTTCTTCTTTTTTTCCATTTTTCTCTCTCCTCCCTTTCTTTGTTCCCTCCTCTCTTTCTCTTTCCTCTCGCCCCATCCCCTGATGAAATCTTAAAAGTGGCGTAAGCCACATATATATATCCTAAATCTCACCGCCTTCGTAAGGTGGTTGAGATATATATATAATTTTTTTAAAGATATTTTAATAAATTTATTATATTTTATTCAATATCTATTCAAATTCTTAGAATATTTAAAGAATATTCCTTTTTTTCATCATCAACATTATTAATAAAGAATAATTCATAATTGAGATTTTCCTTTCCTATGAATCGTTATTTCGGGTAAATTTTAACGTAATTATTTGTAAAAATATTAGTAAAATATAATATATAGTTAAGTTATACTAATTCAATTACTTTTATATATTATCTCGTGTTATTAGTAATATTATTATACTCATCATTGTATTATTAAGGCCCATATTTTTCTGATTACAAGTAACATTAATATAAATTATTTTACACTTATTGACCTAATTTATAGAGAATTTTAAATATATATATATACTACTCGAAAATTAGTAAGTCGAAGTCGTATGGCATTACGTATTATATATTTTTAGATTTTTGGGTTAATTTACAGGTATAATTATTATTTATACCGAGTATACTCATAAAAATACATGTATATTCATATAGTAAATTATGCTATATTATCTCATTTTATAACTTAATTAACTTATTTTTAAGTTTTTGTCACATTTTAAGCTCAATTTTTGAGGTTCCGAGTAATTCTGGACTATATTAAGTAGTCATGCTTTTAAGGATAAAATTGAAATTTTTGGTAATTATTTTCAAAATCTAAATTTATCGAGTCACTTTAACTAACTTTTTTATTTTAGACGTAAAGTTTGGACTTAATCGGATAACTTTTCCAAAAACCTTAAATTTAGATACAGTTGCCTTAATTTCAACTTTAGGATTCCATATAGAGTAAATTCTTACTATTTTAATTATATTCTTGATATTCTTATTATATTATAGACTTCCAAACGTACAGGAGTTCCTCAATTAGGGCTATCAGGTTTTTTGTAAGTTTTTAGCCTACCTGATTTACTTTTTCAAGTGTCTTAGATCAACTATTGACCCTAACCGTACAAGGACAAAGCTTTATCCTAACACTCAGATGTTCATGTTTAGATTGCTAATTTATGGGATATTACACTAAGCATAACGAATCTAAGCCGAAGACAGCTTAAGGTAGCTTGCTTGCTAAGCTAATAAGCAAAGGGACGAAGGATGGAGTGTGTAAAGTTAATCGTGCACTTATCGTGTGACTCGTTGGTCCTAAGCAATGTCTTGCGTGAAGCGACCCACCTAAAAAGAGTTCTCCTTTATGTTAAGGAGGGTACTTAAATGGAACTTTGATTGGATGTAAGTATGCAATCTTGCCACTAAGATGTCTAACGGATTCTCAGGCCTTGACGAATGGGTGGCCACCTTGTACATTAGAAGAGCAAAAGGCCCGATGCATAGTAGGAAGAACCAATGTGAATGAATGTAAGCTTCGTTGCCCAAATATGATTGGTGCTGACCACATTAGGTGCTACTGTAGTAGCAAGAGAGTGCAGGCGGTAACAATTGAGAGGTTATCACTAAGCATTCCTAGTCACATGGGAAGAGAGGTCAAATGGCAAGGTAAAGCCATATGCCCATTTGGCTCCTCGTGAAGTATAACTCACATCCAACCATCTGATTAAGGAATGGGGCAATGCCCATGAAGCTTCGACAGAAAAGGAAGGCCTACCAGGCTGTTTACTCATGGATGCAGGATTCTTTGAAAAAGCACAGGTTGACTTGAAGACTTGGGACCTTAACTTAGTAAAGGATGAAGAGCTGTTAAGCTTGCTC
Source organism: Lumnitzera littorea (assembly GCA_024138015.1). Lineage (NCBI taxonomy): Eukaryota > Viridiplantae > Streptophyta > Magnoliopsida > Myrtales > Combretaceae > Lumnitzera > Lumnitzera littorea. Next base: position 28,990,911 of record JAMXBB010000009.1, on the reverse strand, counting down.
CACCAGCGACTTATGTTGTGGTTGGCCTTATAAAGCTCACTAAGCTTCGCTTCCCTCCCCCTTCCCTTATTAAATTAAGTAGAAAGTCTTTACTTAGTGGTTAGCATTTTATAAGTGAATTGTCAAGTCTATGAAGCTTTGCTTCTTTCTTGTAGTGGGTTCGTAATGCCTCCCTTCATTTTCTTGCCTCCTTATAGCTTAGAATACCTATTGCCTATTATCTAGTGCTAGAAGCTATCTGTTAAAAGCTTACCCTTCGAGTGTCGCTTCTAGTGCAGGAGGTCAAGCCTTCGCCTATGGGCGAAGGGATGAAGGTCCGACGAAGGCTTATGATATAATAGTAAGAAAGTAGGTTAAGTTTACAAAGTCACTTAGCCGTCTACTAAGGGAAAGTCGTCGGTATGAAGTCATGTCAATTGTAGATATAAACTAAGCTATAAGGAATGGAGTCTTAAACTATGGACCGAGACTACACTAAGGAACAAGGAAGCTTGATTAAGCAAAGAAGTTAAGGAACAAAGCTGCTTCTACAAAAGCCTCAGGGGTTTGCTTTCAATAGTTTTAATACTTCTAGAGTGTAAGACTTCATCTCATAAGCCATTTCTTTTAGTGTAAGAAGAAGTCGTGTGAAAGCATCTTCTAGGTGGGAGTAATTATATAACTATCGAAAACGGCTTTACTTTTTTAGGCTTATGGAGTGAGACTTTCTATTAAGAAAAGAGGAATGTCTACGAATCCATTACTTAGACAAAGACTCCTTCTTACTTGTTCATGACACTCTCTTCTTACTTGAGTGCTTCAATAGCAATTCCCTTCTTGGAATCAATTACTATCTATGGTCTTCAGTCAACCTTCATCTATCTATCACATATATCCTATTCAATTAGTCAATCCAGTGAATTGCTTTCAATCTCTCTTTTGCTTTCCTAGAAGCTTTAGCTCTCCTAATAGTAGCTCTTCTGCTAGCAGTTGCTCTTTTGCTTTTCTAAAATCTTTCTTCCGAAAACTCTCCTAATTGATAGTAGGTTCTGAGGTCAATAGGCATCACTTTCTCGATTTCAGTATTACGAATATCTCTAGCCCTTGTCTTGAAATACTTCCACTCTTCTAGCCCTTAGCTTGTTAGTGAATAAGGTTCAAGTTGTAATATAAGAAGTCCTCCCGTAACTGGTCATTTTGTCCACGATCACTTCTTTCTGTTCTATTCCCATCTTTCTATCTAAAATAGATCGATTCATAATTATCTCAATTGGTCTCAGTATCAGTCCTTTCCCTCATTACAATTTCTTTCTTTTATAATAGTTCTCTTCCCGCATGTCCTTACCTTTCGCACTATTCTATTACTGTACTTTTCAGTAAGGAATTATTAACTTATTAGCACAATAGGGTAGTAAACAAATACTAGAGGCTTTACTGATGAAGAAGGAGGAAGAGTCTCATGATATTAGACCAATCCGCTTTCCTAAACCTTACGAATTAATTTGATTGATCATGTAAGTGCCATAGGAACTGTAAGAGTAAGTGAACCGCATCTCATTCACTAGAATTGGCTTGTCTGATATTATATTATCTTGTACCAAAGCAAGCACACTCATTCAAGCACTAGCCGTTGATTAGCCAACCAAAAATACATTTTTAAAGAAAGAAGACAAAGCGACATACCTACCAAATTCTACTACTTCACTAGCCAATCATTATGTTCTAAAACTGGCAACTTCCACAACCACATTTTGTGACCAAGCAACTTCCGTACCTCCTACTCATACCAATACTGAGGGTGATTCGCTCCAACTACAGGATGAATGCTAACCCTGCCCGATAGAGCTCCTCCTCCGTATTTGTATATTTGCATCTTCCTCATATGTAGTTTCTATGCCTTTAGAAAGGCCTATTATTGATCTACCATACTTCCTTTTGGTTATAAAGAAGCTATATCGGCTCAACATTTGAATATTTAAAAGAAAGAAGTTGTGAACTCCAAAAAGGATAGAACTCAAGCGAAGAGACTATAGAATGGTACTGCTACTTGAAAGCTTGTGGCTAATAGCAAGACAGAGAGATTCGTGGAGAGATGTGCTATATTATATTTATTTCCTCATTGCCCCATCATATTTATAATTCTAGTTACCATTAGATTGAATGAAAGGGATGACTAGAATATGATAGCAAGGCTAAACAGATTTGAGATTCTTGATTAGATGAGCGGACAGGGCAAGCATGTACTACTAGAAGAGTAAACTTCAGAGCAATAGATTCCTAATGCTTGAAGAAACTTACTTGGAGCCTTCCTTCACTCCTGAACTAGGCTCAACTGAGTGCGCCTATGATAGAATCCTAGTACTAAGGAAAGGACTCTAAGAGACTAACTCATGATCTAAAGAAAGTGAAATTCTAGTCAATAAGAGAGTAGATTTATATATGCACGGGGACATAGACTAGATAAGTCCTAGACTACTATTGGCTAATGGAATCACTTAGTCTAGCTCTATTACATATAATGAAAGAAGGCAGCATAGCAAATGATTCTTTAGCTAATGAGATTCACACTCATTTACTAGGAAAGACCAATCACCAATACCAATTTAGCGAAAAAGAGATGGCATGGGGGAAGGGATCAGTAAGGAAGGAGCTTACATTAGATGACTTCTTCCTTACCTCAAGGTCATCAATTGAAGCTATTGATGCTTAATCATATGCTGTCTAGTCCGGTTAAATCCAATGGAATCCACCTTAGTCTGTACTTATATGGGTAGTGATATTCTAATTGGTTTAAGGTAAGCAGCTGAAGCAACTGCTGGGGGTACCTATCTAACTGTCTTTGTCACTGGTGGAACTGGATATTGATCCAACGAGTTTGGACACAAGCAAATGGAAGCTAAGTATTATGGTTCAATGGGTGAGGATGCTAAGTTACCAGGTTCTCAAATTGGGTATTGAACTGTCTCTAATTCTTGCTGTAGCCTTTGCAGGGGGCATAGTCATTGTTTTTAGTTCTTTATAAGTTGATTGCTGCCTGAAATTGGTGATCCTGATAACTAGGTTGTCAAACTAAATCCAACACTTCGATGAGGATAATAGAAATTGTACTTTTCTCACCTTTAGTCGAACAAAGTGATAAAAGAAGGGGTTGCGGTAAGGTTGAAAATAGGGATGCAACCGGGGCGGGTTTGGAATGGGTTTTGTGAAACCCTAACCCGCTTCAATAGGGTTTAACGTTTTCCAAAATCCTATAAAGTTTTACCCCCTATTTCCAAAACTCAATCCTATAGGGTTTTTAATTCTATAAAGGCGGCTTTTTATAGGATTCAAAAAACCCTATAAGGATAGGTTGTTATAAGGTTTTTATGAAATTAAGTAGAGAATAGAATGAAAGAAGTAAAGTAAAATTAGGATTATATTTATTAACTTACATAATAATAAAAATTGATAATTAAATATGTTGTACAATGTAAAACTTGTATAAGATATGTATGTTATATAAGTTAAGAGTAAATATTTTTATTAATATATGTTTTTTTTACCGAATCGGGGTTTCCATTGAGTTTTTTTTATAATTCTAAAACCCTATAAGATTTTAAATCATATCCCAAAACCCGACCCTAAAACCCTAAAGGGTTTTTATCGGGTTCGGCTAGCTAGGTACCCTTTAACAACCCTCCCGGTTACATCTTTAGTTGGAAACTGTGGTTTGGATGTTGTCTAGGGAGGGAAAGTGTCACTATTGAAAAAACTTGGATTTAGTTTGATAATGTTGCATCGAAACTCCTCAAAATTCAAGTTAGATTAAACGAAATTTCTCTAACTTCTCAATGAATCGGTTAAGCATTGTGGGATGATCTATCATTTTCTTATTACATTCTGCATTTAATTAATTATTGAAAAACCATGTTTGTTAATATACTCTTATGACTCCATCCCTTCTTACTGAGTTAGTTGAGCTCACATCCCAATAGTTTGTTTTTGTAGGTGTGGAATAATATCAGAGGATACCTCATTGCAATAATCCTTAGGTTAATCCTGATAGGCTAAAAAGTGAGAAGTTGAAGACTAATAAATGGGTCAACGATCAAGATGTTTTTGTTTTTCTTTAGTGAGAAGACTATAAGGTCTTCCTAGAAGGCCTTATAGTTTTCGTTAGCTCGCTTATGTATTTATGATATGTAAGGTAGTTTCACGAGGATTTGTATAGTACTTTTGAAAACCTTAAAACTTATGATATATATAAAACTATGTAAAGGTTTTAGGCTATCTGTAAATATGGTAAACTATAAGTGTTACTCCATAGGTAAAATATATCACAAGTGCCTATTCGACTACTTCAAATTTGGTTAAGTTGTCTTTCGCCTTGTATAGATTATACTTATGTTAATAGCTAAGGAGGATAGCTTCTAACTTAAGTTAGTTTAGATGGTGATGCTATTACAACTCCTCGAGTTTGGGGTGTGATAATGACTGTATCATACTAAAATGTCTTGAACAAGTTTATGTATAAGAAAATTATTACCGTGATATGAGGTATATAGTGGGTACAGTTTAAATGAGAACTCTTCTTAGAGGTTGCATTACATTGGGCTTTCATTATAGGAATTAATGCTTGGTTACACCATGTGATTCTTGAACAGGTGCTTTTGTTAACAATTCTCGAAATGGTGATAAATGTTTATCCTTATGGAAAGTATATTTGATTGAAAAATTTGTTATTCTTGTCTTATCTTGAGGATGGCATAATAATTCAACTTCCAAGCACGTTATTGAAGAGGAAAGATCGATTTGTATAGGTTACAATGGGCACCTAAAAGGTATGACATTATAATTTCACCAAAGTGCTACTTATTTAACAAAATAAAATCTACCTTGCTTGAATATATTTTGCCTTGCTTTTAAACCTATGATTAGCTTCCAAAAAAGTCGTACTTAACAACTTACAAACTTAACTAGATCTTTTCTTTTTTTTTTTAACTAGCTTTACAGGTTATCCTTTAGAAAAAGTAGTACATGAACACCACTTAACCTCCGTATTCACATATGTAAATAGTCTAGAAGCCATAGCAACTAACTTTCAAAAGCAAATCCTAATTAATGCTCTCTTTTTCTAGATCTATGTCCTAGAAGATTCTTGAAATGTGTCCTTTGGTACATGATATTAGAAAACTAATACCTTAGCTTTTTGTTGACCTAAGTGAGTAAATCATAATAAAGGAACCAATAGCAAAACAAAACTTATGCTTAAACATATGCCTAAGTAAGTCAAGCAAATTATTTTTAAATGAATAATAGAAATCTAAGTATAAACCAGCATAAGAAATATAATTAAGACATCCAATGATTTCATAACTTTTACAGCCAAAACTCAAGCACAAACCCTCATATTTAAACAACATATAGATGTCATGCTTATATATATGATATACACTAAGTAGTATCATACAATGAGCAACATTTGTAGCCTTATTCAAAGGTAATATATGGAGCAGCACTTGATGGCTCAGTTTTGAAGGCAAAATAGTAAACAATAACTTTGATTTTAAACATATTTCACATGGTGATTTTATAGTATTTCCCTTACCATTTTTGTTTTCTTTAAAGAAATTGATACTTAATTAAGTAAAATTTTGATTTCAAGGTTTGAACGCATTCTAGGATTGAAAACGAAGAAAAGGAATCAAGTTTCACTCAATTTGGAATTTAATTGAAGAAGTTATGAAGTTTTGAAGTTACACAGTCTGGGACATGGCCATGTCCCCAAGCTGTGTCAATGCAGGAAAATTTGCCAGGGTCAGAAAGTTACAGGACCTAGGGACACGGCCATGTCCCAGGCCGTGTCTGGTGACGAAAACAGAATCCTTATAATACATATATAATAGGACATATGAGGGTTTCAAGACATAAGAGACATTAGAGAAGACGGATGAGACACTAAAGAAGAGAAGAGACTTGAGGAGAAGGAGAAGAAAAAGGCGAGAGCAACACCAACTTCAAGATTGAAAAGATTTTTCATCAATCAAAGGGGTTTTTCATGTTTTATTTTATGTTTTTAATGGAACTCGTTTTTAGATTCATTATGATAGCTTAGAATTCGTGTATTTAGGATTATGGAACCTAGGGTTTCATGTGACTCTTGGGTTGATTTATAATTTTCAATAAAGTTTCTATCTTTTCTTGATTCAATTATATTGTTTAATTGTTGATTGATATTTCTAGAGTATCAATTTATGATATTATGCATGATGATTGAGAAATTGCATGTATAATTAGATCTTGGCATAATTGGAGAGAATTACATGTATACTTAGAGATAAGATACATGTTTCTTCCAGAAAGTTAATTATTTGTGTGGGAATTCATTATACATTAATGCAATTCTAAGTTATATTACTAAGTGAAGAGATTCCGGTAAATAAATTAGGATTAGGGTTAATATGCTTGAGAAAGGTATTAACTTTAATTGTGAATCCCTCCGGTTAAGAATAATAGAAACTGAATTAAATATATTTTAAGCGATCACATGTTAAACACTAGGGGAAATAATTCCTAAATACATTATTGCATACTTGAAGTCGTTCTTAGTTTTATTGTTTTCTAAATTGCTTAATTAAGTCTCATAATTAGTTTAGTTTGTTAATTTCAGTATTTTTAATTCATTCAACCCATCACAATTTTCCGGTTAGATAATAGAGCTAAGGTTAATATTAGTACTCGAAATCTCTGAGAGATCGACTCAGACTCACATTCGCTATATTAAAACTGATAGGTGCACTTGCCTGATATCAAGTTTTTAGCGCCGTTGCCTAGGATTTTCGATATTAAGAACACTAGTTGCTTTATTACTTTGACCATTTTGTTTTTCTTTTGTTTTCATTGTTTATTTTTATTACCTAGAGTTGCAATTGATTTTATATTTCTTGCCCTTGTAGTGTATGACCCGAAGCAACCCGGAAGATTTAGTAGAACTTGATCCTAAAATTGAGAGAACTGCCCTTTAAAATTTGAGATTGCGACTTAAACAAATTGTGGCGACCATAGACGACGAGTCAATCATTGAAATCAAAGAAGAAGGTGAAGAGGCTAACACTCAATTCATTGAGCAAGAAGATCCACCATATATGGCTAATAATGGGAATGAAGCAAATCAGACCATGTCCGACTATTCAAGGCCTACACTTATTGGAGCTGACTCTAGCATCGCAAGGCCAACTGTCATGGCTAATAACTTCCAAATTGCACTTAACATCATATAAATGGTGCAACAATATATTCAGTTTGACGGTCTCCAAGATGAAGATCCTAATGCCCATATCTCTAGCTTTCTAGAGATTTGTGATACATTTAAAATCAACGAAGCCACGGATGATGCCATCCGACTGCGGCTATTTCCTTTCTCCTTGAGGGATAGAGCAAAATAGTGGTTGAACTCCCTACCAAGAAATTCAATCATAACTTGGAATGAATTGGTAGAGAAATTTTTGGAGAAGTATTTCCAACTTGCAAAGACCGCTAAACTTCGGAATGATATTTCTTATTTTGCTCAATTGGAAGTGGAGACACTATATGATACTTGGGAGCGGTTTAAGGACTTGCTTAGGAGGTGCCCATATCATGGCCTCCCACTATGGATGCAGATTCAGACCTTCTATAATGGTCTCAATTTATCTATGAGACAGATGATTGATGCATCCGCAGGAGGTACTTTGAACACAAAGACACCTGAGCAAGCACAAAACCTAATTGAAGGAATAACAATGAACAATTATCAGTAGGAAACCACTAGAGCCAAGTAAAAGGCCATGGGAATTTATGAGGTAGACTTGACCACTGCTCTGGCAGTTAAGGTGGACCTTTTGAGTAAGAAGATTGATGCACTTTCTGTTGGCCCTCAACAAGTGCAATCGGATGTAAGTGACTTTGGTATGTAGGAGTATGGAGCACAAGAACAACTAGAACAGGTAGATTATCTAGGAAATCTACCTAAGCAACAAAATAACCTCTACAGCAACACTTATAATCCAGGATGGAGGAATCACCCCAATTTCTCATGGGGAAACCAAAACCAAGGCCAGCAGAAGACCAACTTTGGCCCACCTGGATTTCAAAGACCATTCCCACCTCCTCTCCCTCAAGAAAAGAAGTCCAGTGTGGAAGAACTTCTCACAAAATATATTCAAGGCAATGAGGTTTGCTTATCCAACATTGAATCCTCGCTGAGGAATTAAGAGGCTTCAAATTGGAACCTTGAGAACTAAATTGGTCAACTTATGAAGCTAATCTCTGAAAGACCGCAGGGAACGCTACCGGGAAATACAGAACCCAATCCAAAGGAACATGTTAAGGCAGTGACACTTCAAAATGGGAAGGAGTTGCATGCTGAGAGGAAGGTTAGCAAGGAGACTAGCAAGAGCAAGGAGGAGACGAAAGTAACGGAAGACGTAGAGTCATCAAAGGTGAAGGAATATCAATCACCTATCCCATATCCCCAAAGACTCAAGAAAGATTGCAATAACTAATAATTCAGTAAGTTCTTTGACCTCTTTAAACAACTGCATATTAATTTACCTCTTGTTGATGCCCTATTATAGATGTTGAAGTACGCTAAATTCTTGAAAGATTTGTTATCCAATAAGAGGAAGCTTGAGGAGCTTTCTACAGTCATCTTAGATGAAAAGTGTTCAGCGATTGTGCAAAACAAGTTGCCCAAGAAGCTAAAAGACCTAAGAAGTTTTACAATTCCTTGTCATATTGGTAATCTGTTAATTGACAAAGCTTTAGCTGATTTGGGTGCTAGCATCAATTTAATGCCTTATAAATTTTTCAAGAAACTAGGATTAGGAGAAACTAAGCCCACACGCACGAGCTTGCAATTAGCTGATAGATCTGTGACGTATCCTAGAGGTATATTTCAGGATGTATTAATCCAAGTGGGTAAATTCATTTTTCCAGTTGATTTTGTGATATTGGATATGGATGAAGATTTTGAGTTGCCCCTTATTCTAGGTAGACCATTCTTAGCTACCATTAGGGCTATCATTGATGTTAGTGATAGCAAGCTCATTCTTCGAGTAGGAGATGAAGAGATCGTGTTTAAAATTTCGGAGGCTATGAAAAAGTCTGTCGATCAGGATGATACTTGCTACTTTTTGGATGTTACTGACACTTTTGTTTCAAGTTATATGCAGGAAGTTCTTCTTAAGGATCCGTTGGAGAGTTGCTTGCAATTAGGCATGGAGGAAGCTTCAGAAAATCCTGTCAAATCCGAGGTGGTAGCCCAACTGGAGGCAAATAAACCTATCTCTATTGAGAAAGGGTTTGAAGAGTTTGAAAAAAGGAAGAAAGCACAATTAAAACCTTCGATTAAGGAGCCACCAGTATTGGAGCTAAAGCAATTACCTGACTACTTGGAATATGCCTTCTTAGAGAAGGACTCCAAATTACCAATAATTATAGCATCCAATTTGGAAAAAGAACAGGGAGAAAGGTAGCTAAAAGTGCTCAAGGAGTATAAGAGGGCCATTGCTTGGAAAATATCCAATATTCGAGGTATCAATCCCTCCTTTTGTACTCATAAGATTTTAATGGAAGAAAACCACAAGCCGGTTGTGCAGCCCCAGAGACGCTTGAATCCAAACATGAAAGAGGTAGTCAAAAAGGAAGTTATTAAACTCCTTGATGCAGGTATGATATATCCTATCTCTAATAGTTCATGGGTGAGTCTAGTGCAAGTAGTTCCAAAAAAAAGTGGGATGACAGTAGTCCCTAATGAAAAGAATGAATTGATCCCAATGAAAACGGTAACAGGTTGGCGTGTATGTATCGATTATCGAAAGTTAAACGATGCTACACGTAAGGACCATTTCCCCTTACCTTTTATTGATCAAATGATAGAACGACTAGCTGGACATATGTTTTATTGTTTTCTGGATGGCTTATCTGGTTACTTTCAGATACCTATTGCATCGGAAGATCAAGAGAAGACCACTTTCACTTGTCCTTATGGCACCTTTGCTTACCGTAGAATGCCTTTTGGTCTTTACAATGCACCTACTACATTCCAACGATGCATGTTAGCTATTTTTGATGATTTGATTGAGGACATAATGGAGGTATTTATGGATGATTTTTCAGTTTTTGGCAACTCATTTGACCTTTGTTTAAATAATTTGGACAGGGTACTTACCAGGTGTGAAGAGACCAATCTTGTCCTCAACTGGGAGAAGTGTCACTTCATGGTACAAGAGGGTATTGTGCTGGGCCATAAGATCTCTTATCGAGAAATTGAGGTGGATACTGCCAAAGTGGATGCGATTGCAAGACTCCCATCTCCAACTTCGGTTAAGGCCATAAGAAGCTTTTTAGGACATGCAGGTTTTTATAGGCGATATATCAAGGATTTCTCGAAAATTGCTTGCCCTTTGACTAAGTTATTAGAGAAGGATGTGCCTTATGTTTTCTCTCAAGAGTGTTTGAAAGTTTTCAATATCCTTAAAGAGAAACTTACCAATGCTCCAATCATGGTAATACATGATTGGGTACTTCCCTTTGAACTTATGTGTGATGCAAGTGATCACGCAGTCGGGGCAGTGCTGGGGTAAAGGCGAGACAAGCACTTTCAACCAATTCACTATGCTAGCAAAACTCTTACGAATGCTCAGGAGAATTACACTACTATAGAAAAAAAGTTGCTAGCAGTTGTTTTTGCCTTTGATAAGTTTCGCTCTTATTTGCTTCTATCTAAAGTGATTGTTTATACTGATAATTCTGCCCTTAGGTACTTGTTAGCAAAACCGGATGCAAAACCAAGATTGATTAGGTGGATCTTGTTGCTACAAGAGTTTGATGTGGAGATCAAAGATAAAAAAGGCGCTGAGAATTTAGCAGCAGATCACCTATCTCGATTGGAGAATCTAAACTTGGAAATGCTCGACAAGATTGAGATTAAGGATGAATTCCCTGAGGAGCAACTCTATGTCATCGCCCAGGTAAGTGATATGGAAATTCCTTGGTTCGTGAATATCACTAATTTTTTAGCTACTAGAATTATACTAAAGGGACTTCTACATCAGCAAAAGAAGAAATTTTTTTCTGATGTGAAACATTATTTTTGGGATGATCTTTACCTGTTTAAAGTATGTGCAGATCATGTCATTCATAGGTGTGTACCACACCTCAAAGGTTGGAGAATTTTGAGCCACTGTCATTCGGGGCTTACGAGTGGGCATCATAGTGCCAATAGGACAGCTCATAAGGTCCTAGAGGCTGGATTTTATTGGCCTACCTTATTCAAAGATGCTTAAAGATATGTTGAGAGTTGTGATCGTTGCCAACGAGTGGGGAATATATCCTGTAGGGATGAAATGCCACAAAACCCCATCATCGAGGTTGAGGTATTTGATGTGTGGGGATCGATTTCATGGGTCCTTTCCCGAACTCTAATGGAAACAAATATATCCTAGTAGCTATTGACTATGTCTCTAAGTGGGTGGAAGCTAAAGCCTTACCTACTAATGATGCTAGGATAGTAAAAAAATTCTTGAAAGGCTTATTTTCTCGATTTGGTACCCCTAGGACAATTATAAGTGATAGAGGAACACACTTTTGTAATGCTTAACTCGACCAAGTATTGAAACGTTATGGTATTACACATAAGATAGCCATCCCGTACCACCCCAAAGTAGTGGCCAAGTGGAAGTTGCCAATCGCGATCTTAAGCGAATTCTTGAAAAAACCATAGAGTATCATAGGAAAGATTGGTCAGAAAAGTTGGATGATGCTCTATGGGCATACAGAACCGCTTCTAAAACACCACTAGGGACCACACCCTACCGACTTGGCTTGTTATTTACTAGTAGAGATTGAACATAAGGCTTATTGGGCAATTAAGAGTGCTAATGTTGATTTTGAGCGTGCAGGTTCTCATAGGAAACTTCAACTAAACGAGCTAGAGGAATGGCGAGTTAATGCATATGAGAACTCCAAACTATACAAAGAAAGGGCCAAAAAGTACTACGATCAGCGAATCAAACAAGGTCGACAATTTAAAGAAGGTGATCATGTTCTTTTGTATAATTCTCGCTTTCATTTATTCCCAGGTAAGTTAAAATCTAAGTGGTCTAGACCATTTACAATTACACGAGTTTTCCCGTATGGGACTATTGAAGTTACATACCCGGAGAAGGGCACATTTAAGGTAAATGGGCATCGGTTAAAGTTATACTTGAGTGGAAACTTGGAGCATGTTGGACGAGAGGAGTTTTATCTCCATCCGACAAAACTATCATGAGAAGACGCATCCCGTCGACCTATCGACGTTAACTATAGCGCTTCTTGGGAGCCAACCCATGTCTAACTTTGCTTACACTTTAGTTCTTTAAGTTTATTTCATTTTATTTTTCTTTTATTTAACTTTGCTTTGCTTTTTTTATTTGTTTCAATTTTAGTCATAGGCTTTTCCCTTTTAGTTTCATTTTTATTCTTCTCTTTATTGATTTTGCTCTATCTTCCTCATGGTTTAGGTAGTTTAGCTACTAGAAATTTTGGTCTTGTGTACATTGGTTCTTACATTTGGTCAGCCAATTTATTTTGTTATTTCATAAATGCCATGCACCATTGCCTTGTGTTTCTTGATTTTATATGCCTTTATGATGCCTCATCTAGTTAAATATTCATTGTGCTCTGCCAATTCCGAATTTTGTTTGCTAATTTGCTAATCTTTATTTACTTATGCTAGTTAGGGTTAGCAATATGAGAAAACAATTCTGGGTCATTTAGCGTCTTTTATATGTTAGGACGCCTATGTTTCAAGCTAATTGTAGTGTAGTAGGTTTATTATAGAATTAGTTGGATGCATTTGCAAGTTATTTCTTTTCCACCAACTAGTTTTCCAGCTGCACTCCACATGTTTGTTTAAATGCCCCAATGAGAATTCTGTTAATATTCTTCACTATTACTTTTATTTCCCTTTGCCTTCTTGAACTACATGCGATAAGGATTTGTGTTTTTTATTTGGTTTGTTGATTCTTTTCAGGTATTCAATGGCGAATCACGTTAAGCTTACCATTCGTCGAAAATCCAAATTTATAGCATCCTCTTCATCACAATCAAGAGCAATAGTTGAACCATTAACTACTCTCCCCCCGATGGAGCACCCAATGCTTCAATTTAAGGAAAACTACCAAGTGCAACGATATAATTTACTTCAGAATAAGCCTTTCAGCGAAACCTTTCAGTTGGATTGGGATGTTCTCGCTCAATTAGAGCTCACCACAGAAATAAAGGAGCTCTTAGATAGTACCATTTAGGAGCGTTTTTTATCTCTTGAAGCTCCAATTTATAAAGAGCTGACCTTAGAGTTTTTGTGTACTTATAAACTTGATAAAGAGAGTGCTACTGGCATGGGCCCCAAACGCAAACTATATTTCACCTTGAGTGGCTACTCATTCCACATGACCATAGCTCAATTGGGTAGATATCTCGGTCTCTATGAAGATCGATATACACGGATAGAAGAGTTCCAACATCTCTCGTGTCGTTTTTCACGTGGAGTAACAACAGGGTCGTTTTGGAATGAGATTATTGTTGGCGATGCATATGATCCAGCAAGGAGTAAGGCCTCTTAATTGGTCAAGCCTGAATATCGGGTTCTTCATTGGCTCTTTTCGCATACATTGACTGGCAGAGGCCTCAGCACCGAGGTGGTTTCTAAAAGGATTGCCTCTATCTGTACAGTGTCATTCATAAACATCCCATCAATCTCGCCATCGAGCTCGCTGAACTTTTCAGCCACCACTACACGGAAGAAAGGGCATATTTGTTGTGGCCCCTACATCACCTTACTTGTGCAGGCCATGCGGACTAAGGTTGTCGTTTGGCCCTCACTTACCTTGGTCAACCAAGTCACTCCTATGCGCCTCAATTCATTCCGACTCGTGAACCTATTACCAACAAGACGTCAAGGTCGACACTCTCGCAGTAGCACATCTCGAGGCTAGACGTCTTCAGCCAGCTTTGAAGACAAATTTGATATGTTGCCGTCTGAGGTTCGTTATATAAGAGAAAGTGTGGATAAACTTCATATCCGCTAGGACAAAATGGAAAAATTTCTCAAAATGAAAGAGTCGGATACCCGTGATGAGGATAGTGAGAGTGAGGAAGAGGATGATAAGGGTGGTGAGGAAGAGGATGATGAGGGTGGTGAGGACGAAGCGGTTGGAGGTAGTGAAGAGCATGTTGAGGGCAGTGACGACGACGATGATGCTACGATGGCTGAGGCACCATTTGATGAGGAGGATGAAGAGACGAATTCCGATCCCTCTTCTTAGTTCATAATTTTTTTTATGTTGTCTTTCGTTAACCAAGCCTTGTGAACTCAGATATATAATGATGATGCTTCTTCGTTTTGAACTTCTTCTCCTAATTTTTGACTGGCAGGAAAGAATTAGTTTCTTTTCAGTTCATATTTTTCCTTTTTCCCTATGCTACCTTTTCTTGTTTCATTTCTTGTTGCTATGCTTTCTTAGTCGTACATTGAGGACACTATACGTTATTAAGTATGGGGAAGGGATATATATGAATTTATTACTGTTTAGGAGACCAATTATTCACATTTGACCCAATTAATTTTTAAGTTAATTTGTAATAGGTGATTAACAAGTATTGAGCCAAATCAACTATGTCATCTTGATCATTATTAATCTTATTATACTTTACTAAAATTGATTAGTCAAATTTTTGGAGGGTAAAGTTACGAGTTATTTAGCTTAGGACTTTAAGACTTGAGATTGGAGCAACATCACTAATTGAGTGTTAGTCATGGTTATTTTTAAAATTACTTTTATGTATATCTTTCTCTTAAAAATTTTTAAGAGCCTTATAATTTTTAGCAAACAAACAAATGAAATTTGTCTTTTGAGAAACCCTTGAAAAATCACAATGATTGGAGATCAAAAGTAATAACAAGTGTATGAATAGAAAAAAATTGGTAAGGTTTCATCTTGGTCCGTCAGAAGAGTGAGATTGAGTCTCAATGTCAATTCTAACGAAAAAATTGATATGGATCGGCCTTGGTCTGTCAGAAGAGTAAGGTTCTTTCCCGTTATCAATATAAGGAATAAGTTGGTATTAATCGGTCTTGGTCCGTCAGAAGAGCGAGATTCTTTCCCTCTATTAATACAATTGTGCATTAAATAAGGTAAATTTAAAAGACCTCTCAACAAAAGTATGAACTAGGGGGATGATCAGAGGATGAGCGGACGTAAAATGTGTTTGTTTTAGATTATGGTGCTTGGTGAGATGGAAGAGAGAATTGTATACACTTTAGTCAAATGGACAAAATTTTTATGACTCTTTCTCGGTTAGCGAGATGTTAAATCCAATTTTTAGTTTAAGAATCCTTGGTTAAATGACTCGGGTAAACTTTGATTTTCATAAATTAACTAGTAAATTCTAGTATTAAGTATTGTTGGAGCATTTGAATATGGTCAGATGAAATTGATTGACTTTATTATTGCAAGTTAGTTGAAAATCATTTTCAACGGGTCAAGTATATTCGTTCACCGGTTTCCTAAATAGTGATAAATTTTATTTAGCGTTTCTTGTCCCGAAAGTTTGGTTTTGATTTATTTGCTTGAGGACAAGCAAATGCTCAAGTGTGGGGAAATTTGATAACTCTGATTTTAAATATATTTCACATGGTGATTTTATAGTATTTCCCTTACATTTTTGGTTTTCTTTAAAGAAATTGATACTTAATTGAGTAAAATTTTGATTTCAAGGTTTGAACGCATTCTAAGATTGAAAACGAAGAAAAGGAATCAAGTTTCACTCAATTTGGAGTTCAATTGAAGAAGTTATGAAGTTTTAAAGTTATACAGTTTGGGACATGGCCATGTCCCCAGGCTGTGTCCATGCAGGAAAATTTGTCAGGGTCAGAAAGTTACACGACCTGGAGATACGACCATGTCCCAGGCTGTGTCCGGTGACGAAAACAGAATCCTTATAATACATATATAAAAGGACATATAAGGGTTTCAAGACATAAGAGACATTAGAGAAGACGGATGAGACACTAAAGAAGAGAAGAGACTTGAGGAGAAGGAGAAGAAAAAGCCGAGAGCAACACCAACTTCAAGATTGAAAAGATTTTTCATCAATCAAAGGGGTTTTTCATGTTTTATTTTATGTTTTTAATGGAACTCGTTTTTAGATTCATTATGATAGCTTAGAATTCGTGTATTTAGGATTATAGAACCTAGGGTTTCATGTGACTCTTAGATTAATTTATAATTTTCAATAAAGTTTCTATCTTTTCTTGATTCAATTATATTGTTTAATTGTTGATTGATATTTCTAGAGTATCAATTTATGATATTATACATGATGATTGAGAAATTGCATGTGTAATTAGATCTTGGCATAATTGGAAAGAATTACATATATACTTAGAGATAAAATACATGTTTCTTCCGGAAAGTTAATTATTTGTGTGGGAATTCATTATACATTAATGCAATTCTAAGTTATATTACTAAGTGAAGAGATTTCAGTAAACAATTTAGGATTAGGGTTAATATACTTGAGAAAGGTATTAACTTTAATTGTAAATCCCTCCGGTCAAGAATAATAGAAACTGAATTGAATATATTTTAAGCGATCACATGTTAAATACTAGGAGAAATAATTCCTAAATACATTATTGCATACTTGAAGTCATTCTTAGTTTTATTGCTTTCTAAATTGCTTAATCAAGTCTCATAATTAGTTTAGTTTGTTAATTTCAGTATTTTTAATTTATTCAACCCATCACAATTTTCCGATTAGATAATAGAGTTAAGGTTAATATTAGTATTCGAAATCTCTGAAGGATCGACTCGGACTCACATCTACTATATTAAAACTGATAGGTGCACTTGTCTGATATCAGTAAGCAACACTTTCTGGCTCAATTCTAAATGGTCTGAAGAATGCAATCTATGTGCAGTAAACTCAAGTGTTTTACTTCTAAAGTCTTCTATAACCAAAGCTAAATTCTAAAGAAAAACAACCCATAAGTCTTTTCATTCTATGCCACAAATGCAAACAACCAATTTTCAAAGGTAAATTCAAAGGAGCTCGATCATTAGCTAAGCTCACAAATCCAAAGAAACACAAGAATTGTTATTTCATACCAAAGTTGATATATCTAAAAACAAAATAAGCAACAATGTAGCAAGACATAACTTATCAACTTTATTAATTCAGCAACAATAAATGCCAAGTCAAAGATATCTACAAGGGTATGACCTTTCATATCTAACAAACGTATACCAAGTATTCAAGGTATATGTAATACTCAACTCAAATAAACCAACACACAAAGTTGATGATCTAAACCCTACTCCATATACGAGTTATACTAATATACCATGCGATGGACATTTAACAAATTGTAAATTTATACGGTTTTATTCCAGCTCACTACACTTATATGTATATACTATTTTATATTTTTGATAGAAAGATTCTACGGATTCTATAAATATACTACTCGGGTGTATGAATTGTGTGCAGAATGGATCGAAGGCCTTGGTCATAAGCACTATTGGAAGCTTGGCAGCAAAGTTCTATGTTGAAGCCCATGGCATGGAGCATCTCATATTCACCCATTCACGTCCATAGTTTCGAAGCCATGTCCTCACACCATTTATTCAATTGCCATGCACATTCTAGCCTTCATGTTGAGTGCAGGCACATGTACAATTAAAAGCGAAACATGGTCCAATTATTAGCATAAAGCCATACAGTCCAAGCTCGTACAGGTAACAGCGGTCAACACAAGCCCATGCCAGCCTATCCATGTTTCACGCTATTGCCCATCACCAGCAAGAGAGCCCATGTTTCGTGATGCCCACTTGTCCTTGACCCCTTCCAAGCCATTCACCCCGCAAGCCAAGCATCCAACACGTCAGTATAATATAAGAAAAGGCAAGGGGAGACAATTATGGATAAGAGAAGCAGAAGCTATTTCAAAAGATGTCATATTTTCCAAAACAAAACCCTTTTCATGATTTGAAGATACAAATACATCTTTTGAAGTAGCTTCTGCTTCTCTTATCCATAATTGTCTCCCCTTGCCTTTTCTTATATATATATATAATGTACATACGAGACACCGTGGGGGAGATTGGAGGCTTAGGCTTTATTTTTATTTTGGTTTCGTGTTTTATGCAGACAGTCTTTTGATGAATTGCTTTGAGTCATACGATACAAGGAAATTAAAAATTACGGGTTTAGAAAACGGAATTAGGCTTCAAAAATTTATTCTAGTTTTTCTATCCTTTCCGCTTTGAATTTATTATCATGTTTCTTAAACTTTTTTTGTTGTTCTTGCAGTTGCCATGAACTAGATTTGTTAGTACAAGTTTTTGACATTACTTGGTGATTTAGTTGAAGTGTGATTTTATAATATGTTAGCATTCAATTAGTTGTAATTTTTAATCATCCCATCCCATTTTCATGATTCATATTTATTGCTTAGTCAATTATATTTTTGTAAATATAATTTGACAAACTCAAAAGTAAATGGATAGTTTGTATAAAATTAAACTAAAAATAATTTTAATTGATGACATCGACACATATTCTTTAAATTAATTTTAAGATTCACATGCTTAATACAATTGATATTAAATTTTATAATATAAACATATGCATAACCTTTGATATGAACTGAAATGGTAATAACTGAAATGGTAATATTTATAAGAGAAATTTATATAATCGAAGATTATAGTTAAAACTACTCAAAAGAAACATTTCTTTTATAATTAAAACAATAACAACTCAAAAGAACAATAAATCTTTACGAATCTAATTAAAAGATAATTAATTAGTACTAATATATTTTAAAAGCATACATCCATTGATTATATGGTATAGTTAAAATGACATACAATTGAATTAGTGAATTTTTGCCTTATCACATTTAGGATTTTAGTTTAATTATTTCTTTTATTTTAATTTGCTTTAAAATGTCATTTCAATTGTGTAGCTGAAGATGAAATTGAAATAGTCTAGTAATTAGTTTTTAGTTTTTAAGGACAATGTGATTTTTACCGATTTTGTTATTATAGTATACAACTTAATTTACTTGTCGAAGTGTTTTTATTGAAAACTTAATTTTAGAGAAATCATACACTTCAACATTCAAATCAATCATACTACAATACAATACTATATATACCTAAACCAACAACTAGACTCAACACCTAGTCGTAAATCCAATCTCAAATCCACCTATGATGGCCGCAATATGTGATTATATGGGGTTCAACAATCAGCAAGTATATGGTGAACAAGTTTCACCCACAATTCATCATAGCAGTAAGGGGGAAAGGGGACTCATCTTGATAAACAGAAGTGACAAGCAAATTACTGTACCATACAGAACTATGGATCAATTGGTATTGCTTAGAGTTACTTGAATGCATTTCAATAAGTTAGTAACTATTCCGTACAAAGCACATAACAATGCTAGATAATTTCCTTATCTTTTACTTTTATACTTCTAATAGCCGTATCTTCTATTACCCATCCATTTTTATTAAACTATATATTGTCGTACTCCTCATTTCATGAACTGCAAACATGTTAAGATATGAGTCTGGTCATGAGTGATAATGTCCAAAGTACCCTTCAAAATATATTAATTTGCTCCTAAGTTGTAATATGTGTTTAGCATTATTAGATCCTGTTGCCATCCTAAAATCCAACAAGTTACTAACCTTACTCTTTCTTTTATGCTATGTTTTGGTATGTAAAAATGGACCGAAATAAAATTACTATTCTGACTTTTATCCTGTTTTCTTATGTTTTGGAAGCGCATTTAAATGCAGAAATCGCGATTTTATGGAATTGACGATTTTAGCTTGAAAGGGGAATTTGAATCCTTTTTCTGAAAGACCAAATCGGTGATTTCATTTCTCGTTCATTTATTATTTATTTAATCTTTAATTTAATTATAACATTTAATATTTAAGAATACTTTGATAATTATTACTATATACATATTCAACTTCATTCCATTCCATTCAATTTTGTAGACATTTTCAAACATGGGAAATGATTTTTCATTCCGTTTATTTCATTCCAATTGATTCAATTCCAAACCATTTCTATGTATCAAACGTAACATTAAAAAATAACTTATAAATGAAATCCATTAAAGGATCAATTTGAAGTCATGTAACTGTCAAAATTATTATGAAATCAATTACAAATTTACTAATTTAACCAATATATAGCTAAATACCTACTAAATTACGTAACAAATAACAAACAGAACGAATTAACACTCAGAAAAATACGATGAACTCCGGGGAAAGGTGTTTTTTCAGTTCTGCCATCATAAATGCAAAACCCACTCTTCCCATATATTTTCTAAAATAACTAATTTACTCCAAGGTTACATAATTAACGTAATTTATATTCCCAATCGAGGTTGAATAATTCTTCCATCCGTATGTAACAGAAATCATCACAAACTTCGTAGAAATTTTCCTAAATAATACAATTCCGAGACAAGGCAGATTCACTAATAAATTTCAATAATTTCGAGCCGTGCTTCAAATTCAGAGTTCTCACCATGCGAGCTTAATATTACACATTGGAGTCTATAGGCCGATTTCTTGAAGGTCTACTATAAACATCACAAATTTGCCAAAACTACTCGAACTAATCCAAAATAGATTTTCTTAGAATTAACTAATAACGTTTAGTATTGTTAATTAATTTTGCAATTTCGGATGGAAATTAAGACTTAACTCCAATCACCGTCGGCCGGTGTCCCTTTGTTGCCCGGATTCCTCATCGGCCTAAACTTTAGACCCCAGCTCGGTTCAGCAACAGACCACGAACCCCCAACGTCCAGATCAGTGCAACCCTTCTATTTTCTTTCATTTTTCCTTGCTTTTTCCTTCAAATTTTCACTTGGTTTTCTTCTCTTCCTAAGCCTATTGTTACTCGGGATTTTTTTATAGTCCCATCCATATTTTTAACGGAACTAATCCTACTTTCTATTTCACCATTCATTTTATATTTATTAAATCCGAATAATTGCAATAATTATATTTTCAATAATACAGTATTTAATGGATATAAAATAAAGAATAAGACAGAGTCCAGTAAAAAATATGGATGAAATCATAGAAGCTTCCATCTCTATCTAAGAATGGGAGGAAATAAAGGTCCATGGTTTAGGTTTAGATGAGATAGAAAGTACATTTCCTAGTCGCTCTTGATGATTCCCGAGCTTTGTTGGTAATATGTCATGTTTGTTTTTTTCCTCTCTTAATCAAGTATATGTTGCTGTAAGGCTTTTCTCAAGCCTACTAAATACTAGGTTGTTTAACATTATATCA
This sequence comes from Lumnitzera littorea, assembly GCA_024138015.1. Lineage (NCBI taxonomy): Eukaryota > Viridiplantae > Streptophyta > Magnoliopsida > Myrtales > Combretaceae > Lumnitzera > Lumnitzera littorea. The sequence continues at coordinate 28,969,528 of JAMXBB010000009.1, read as the reverse complement.
TATTTAATCATGCTATTAATCTATCGATTACAAATATAATTACATATATTTAAGTTATTAACTTAATATAAATGTATAACATTTATATGTCATGTTTGTTTTTTTCCTCTCTTAATCTGAAGTATATGTTGCTGTAAGGCTTTTCTCAAGCCTACCAAATACTCCAAGGTTGTTTAACATTATATCATATTTAATCATGCTATTAATCTATTGATTACAAGTGTAGTTACATATATTTAAGTTATTAACTTAATATAAATGTATAACTTTACTATCTATGTTCTGTGTTTGATCCCTTACTATACTTCAACATAAATATTGATTTTATAGGTTAATTAAGTTGTTTCTAACAAATTGTTATATATAAGAACTTTGTGTTCGAATCTAATAGGAATCAATCCTCTAGACTGATCACAAGAAATCAAGCTTGAGGACTTTAAGGACTTGCATGGAAAATATTAATTTTAAGCCATAGTTGAGATAGGGACTCCTATCCTAATCCAATCTCCTACTGATCTGTCTGTTAGATCCTCACGTGTGTCCAATATGCTCTTGCCCAGCTGTAAAATCCTAACCCAAAAGGTAACCTAGGAAAGGCTAGCTAAGTCGAGCTCTCCAATCGACCACTGGTGTATGACTCCAATTTAACTAACTTCCTAACCAAACTGATTGACTTCCAACCAGACCCAAATTAGGTTGGTGCTTAACTGTAATGCATTTCTGCTTCTGCTTATGTTGTATCATATCTCTGATGTTTAGCAACCAAGCGATACATATCTTCTGATATAATGTTCTAAAATGATTCTTTATTTTCTGTACTGAATATTTTTTGTCTTTTTTGCCTTTTTTAGTATGTTTTATGTAACCTAATATAGAATACTCTTTTGTCTTTTTATACGTATAAAGCAACGTTAGTGAATATGTATATAAACCCCCACTTTCTTGTATACGATGATGATCCAATTTTCAATACAGAATTATTCACTTAAGCAACCTTAGTGTTCTCGTTATCATTTAACTCTTAAAAGGAATAGTGGTGAGTGACCTTTTAATTTACACCGTTATATCATATTTGGTGGATTGTTAGCTAAGTAGGATCAGGTGTTGCGTTATATTCATTCGATAGCTACCCGGATTTTGTTAGTTTTTTCTTTGTTCTTTTCGATTCGCTTTATTGTGGTGCCTCTCCCTATGTCCGACCTCGGAGACACATCAAGATCTATTGTCAATCAAATTATTCCAAAATAAGCTATAATTAATTATTATCTTGGTTTATTTGTGGTTTGATTTGTAGTTCCCTTTAAAGAGTATTTTCAAGGTTCACTATTAAATGCAACTCTATAATATACAGTTTTTAGAAATTTATTTGCTTTTACCTATCAGCTTGAGTGCTAGAGAGTCGGTATGATTTTTAAATTAACATCCAATTTGATTTAAAAACAAAAATAATAATAATGATTGATGAGATATTTCATCCCTGTGCATCATGGATTTAACAAACTTCAATAAAGAATACGAATTTAGTATTCATATTTATACTATTTTATTTATTTATTTATTAAGGTCAATACTTATAATTTAATTGATATCAACTCTCTCTGATCCAGTATACAAGGTATATGTTTGAGTTTCAAGCTCCCGTTGTTTTACGATGAAAAATTGTTTCAAAGTGAATTTTATTTTGGCCGCATCCAAGACGCAAACTTGAAGATGATCACCCCCTTATCAACATTTCAATGATCACAACATTTGCAGGAAAACAGATCACTTCACTATTTGGACGACCACACCCCACAAAATTCATTATTCTGATAAACAGCACACGGAACAATGGAGAAAGTTAGAAAAAAAGAAAAAGATAAATAAAAAGGAAAGAAAGAAAGAACATAAACCCAGCAATTCCGGAGCTGCTTTCTTATAGATTAATAGAGTAAGGGTGGAAACACAATAGCCATGTTCCAGAGTATGAACATGTGTACAAATAACAAAGATCACTAAGTGCTAAAAGACAAGTGTAAGATTGTGTATTGGAACAGCTATTTAACATTGTTTGTAAAGTTTTAAGCATGGCTAGACCCGAACTTCTTCTAACTGCACATCCTTGGCCTTAAGGGGCACATACTCCTGGAGAAGATAAACCTCCAGGTGATCCGACAGGGACGACTTATCGATGTTCTCGTGATGATACGACTTGCACACGAAGTAGATGACGGTCTGAATAACAAGGCCGAAGAGAATCAAATCGACCAAAGCCAACAAACACACAAGTCCAATCCCCCATCTGGCTCCTAATCCCAATCCCCATCCATGCACCACGTACATCTCGAACACGATTTGGATGGTCGTCAGCCCCAGAAACAGCAAAAGAAACACTGCCACAGCGGTCCACTGCTTGCCCTTTATCAGATTCCTACTCTTGATCATTGCTTGAATCCCATATATGTCCTCCAGGACAGATATCACACTAGCCAAGTGCCAAATCACACTGATATAGACAAGTACCGCGATATCTAGTATCAACAGAAGGAGCAGCACATATGGACCAGCAGGAGTACCATCCACGAACACAAACCACATGAAGAATATTGCGATACTGAGAACATTGAAGATGAATACGATTAGAAAGCTCCATAGGAATGTTACCATAAGCCTTTTCCAGACTTTCGGCACCACGCTCATGACCCTTCTGAACGTTATGGACTTGGCAGTGTATATGCAAGCGATTGTGTAAACAACTGCTGATGTCGACAGTAGGGACAGGATTAGGGAAAAGATGAAATAGGCTATCCTGAATAGCCAAACCTCAATTTTTTCGGACGTCAAGCGATCGGAAAGCTTGCTGTATTTGGGAGTTCCTTGTGGAGTGTGATCCAAAGCAATTTCCTCATGGTGGATTTCTCTAAACAAAAGATGGAAAATTTGTAAATGAGCTAAGAAGATGATGGACAGAGGAAGGATAAGGGCAAGTGTTATCTGGCTGAAAATTTTCCTCCATGTGAAGGTGATTTTGAAGGATTCTTTGAAGATGCCGAAGAACCCAAGAAACTGAATCTCCTCTTGTTCCCTATCCATCTCTGTGTCTTGCAAATGAAGTGAAAACTCTGTCAAGTTTGACTATGAGGATGAAAGAATTCCAGTTATATTAAGCAGCTTGCAAGTAATTCTCTTTTTTTTTTCTTTTTTTTTAAGTATTAAAACGCGTTGTCAAAATAATAGCTAACAAGCTTATACTAATAGGAAAAAAAAAAAAAAATTCATCTTTTTAGAACTGATTACTCACTTAAAAATAAATATATAAAAAGATATAAAAGTTTCCTTTTTTTATTTGTTAACATGTGTCTATAAAAACACATTAATATTATTTTTCTAACTTCTGACTGTTGATATGGGCCTGGGTAAATTTTAAATTCATATATCTACATCATCGATGAGATTGATCATGCTCATATTAAGTAATTCAATTAGCTTTTGGTCAACATCAAAGTTGATTTTTCTACGTATGTGCAAAAACACTTGGTGGGAGAAACTTCAAAACAATTTCTTGAAAAATAGATAAAGCCTTTTTGTTCTGCTAAGGCAATGGCTGTGAAGTACCGAATTCAATGCGTTTCCCCAAATTGGAACCAGTCAACAAGTTGTACCGCCACCGGTAGACCAAAAGGACTTGTAGTTTGAGAAATAAGTTCTCTACTTGGGAAAAAAAAAATGATGAACAGGAATGTCCACCTTGGAGTTTCTATGAATAGCTATAGAAGTTAATACCAAAGTCTTCTTGATTATATTAATTAAAATTTTCAACCTTATATTGATGCATCCAATTCAAAAGACATCCTTTTTCTTATATTCTTTTTTCTTTTCTTTTTTTTTAAAAGGGAAAAATGGATAGAAAAATATTTTAATTTTAATAAGAAACAATTACATCATAAAAAACTGTGAATAACATAATATAGTGAATTACATGTATTATCAAACTATGTAATCGTCACGTAATTCTATACTTATTGAAGTAATCTTTTTTTGTTTAATCCCTTACATCATCCCATAAGGAAGAGTTTACAATCGTATTTTATTATCAATTTATCAAATATATAATTTTTAGTATGTAAATTATAGGCATGTCTACTAGTTATATTTTAAGGGGATGTATTCATAAAGAAGAATATTTAACATATTAAATGCACGTGAAAACCTATTTTACTACGTGTTAAGTGTAGAATATATAAGTATCATAACATGCAAAGATAAACTTCATTTATTGGTTGGCTCCCATTCCCTTACTCTCACATTTATTAATAATACTAAAAAGGAAGAATTTTTTTTCTGTTTATTTAAAAGGGAAGATGCTTGCTTTATCCCACATTCATTCGCATGTTATTATGAGGTTAGAGATACACGTTTCAAACACCGGCCGAGACACTGGAGGTTGTAGTTCAATAAGCGTTTGAACTATGTGACCTTTTGGTACTTAGCCACAAATTGGGCATATACGATATGTTGTGCTCATAACAGTGTGTAGAATTAATTGCATACTCTGAATTTTATTTTTCTAGATACCATCAAAAGACGTTTATCAAATATTATTATTTCATTCAAATGAAGTATAATAGATAATAAAGAAAGAATTCTCCTAATGTAAATTTGAGATTTTTACTGTTTATGGCAGTCTCTGGTCAAACTTTTTAACTTTTATTAGACTTTTTTTTTTTATGTATAAACATTTTTATCAAATTAGATGGAAATTTTTCAAGAATAATGTCATAGTTACTACTTAACTTTCAATATTTTTCCAATTTTATACCTAAAAAATAAAGTTACTAAATATTATGGCCAATCAAACTTTTAATTGTCAATATTTAAACATAAATTTTGAAATTGCTAAATTGTTCCCTTTCTTTGGCAAAAACATACATGCTGTACCCAATTGAACAAATTTTTACTTGTTGAATTCACCATCACAACCATCTTAAAAAAGATAATGTGAGAAATACTTTTTGTATAAAATAATTAGAGGTAGAATAGTAAATTTGATAAATAAAAATTTAATTAGATATCAAACTTTGCAACTTCAAATTTTAGGTTAAAAAAGAAAACACCCTAAAGTTTACGCATATGTCCAGTTGCATACGATGTTGATTTATTCAACATAACGCGTGGAAAATTAAAAACTAATTAAAAAAAAAACGTATGGAATAATCAACTCATAATAATGACCGGCAAAAAAACGTCGAGGAAGAAAAGTGACAAATATATTATTATTTTTGGAGTTGACCCGGTTGGACATCGCTGGTCATTGGTGTGAAGGCGTAATAGTTTCCACGATAGACCTGGAGATCATCACCTAAGGACGACTTATCAATACTTTCATGGTGGTAATATTTACAGAAGAAATAGATTATTGTTAGATCGACCATGCCGAAGAGAATCACTATTGATGATAAAAAAGGGTCACACGACTATAGTTCCAATCTTTGATCCATCGTCGTGGTGCAATGCCAAGAACTACAAAGAGCACGAAAGCTAGCTGGATTACCCTATGCAAATAAACAAACAGGCAGAAAACCAACCCGGTAGACATGAAATTTCCCTTCTGGAGAGATTTACTCTTGACTATGGCTTTAACACCGTAATTGGTCTTCTTCTAATAGTGAAACCACATTAGCCATGTTCCAGAGCATGAATAAGTATACAGACAAAAAGATAACCAGAAGAGAGATAATTGTAAATATGAATTAAGAAAAAGCAGGGCCTATGGACAATAATCCTACAACTAGAGCGCCGTATGGCAACATCAGCGTGAAACTCCACATGAAGGTGGATATAAGATTCTTCAAAAGATTTGGTACCGAACAGTGTATACTGGAGCTGAAGTTGGAAAAAACGAGAAAGATGGTTAAGAACATAACATAGAAGGCTTTAAAGAGGGCAAGAACCAACCATTGTCACCATCAGAAATGGGATATGATTTTCTATCATCCAGAATCTCCAGGTAGACGGACAGTAGGAAGGAGAGGGGGAAAATGAATATAGCTGCTATTTAGGTAAAAGAGATCTCTCCTTGAGGTTATGAATTTGTACGATTCTTCAAAGATGCCAAAGATCTCAAGCTGTTGCAGATTCCATCGTTCTCAATCCATGAAAGATTAGGCTTTCACTTCAGCAGGGCTCAAATCTAGGATCCAAGGAAAGTTTGACTTTGCAGTCCTAAAATTGCTGCTAGTCTGATGTATATACAAATAATTAACAAAATCACCTACACAAGCAAGCTGTACTTAAAATGTTTAAACAAAATATGGTCAAAGTTGCAGGTACCCATATATCATTTAAACGATATCATCACCTACGTACACAAAATCACAATGGAAGGGCATACCTCCACACAAGCAAACATTTCCCAAAGAAAAAAAACAATGAACGTGCTCTTAAAAGTAAGAAACTAGGTTTGTTTATTTTGTAATAAAAGAAGTCATCCCTTCTCAAAAATAATGTCAATTACTAAAATTGATGTAACTATTAATTTGCATAGTTAGCATAGTTTGTAATTACAACGAAGAGCGATGGTAAACCTGAAGAGGCATTTCACATTTAGAGATCTAACTTTCTCCAATCACCAGGCAAACAGGTCAACGCTGAACAAGCAACTACAAACTACAAATCATCTGTGCTCCTTATAACTCACATAAATTCATAATCCTGTTATGGCAACAAAACCGAAATGCTAAGAGATTTTGTCCAAGTATATCCAGGAACAAGTACAAAAACATATTAGAAAACCATCCTGTTTGCATTGTATATGATTACTCAATCTCCACTGGCACAGCCCCTGCATCCACAATGAACACACTCGATAACTTTTTCCTCCCTCAAGTGTTTCGGAACGCGGCAAACGCAGGTTGTGGCAAAGTTGTGATCACGTGGCTGCATGCACCTTAGGCAGCAGAGACGCTCATAACCCGGCTGCACAGAGAATTAGAGTTACAGAAGAAACTAAAGACAAAATTGGCAAGAATCAGGTACAAAATCATAAAACATAATGATGAGTCCCATTGGTTCAAATGGCAGTTGCTAGTTGTAACACCACAAAAATACATAGAATAAGAGACTACTAACCTTCTTCCATTTTGCAATGAGATTTCTGTCTGCATAACCTTGGTCCAGGCAGAACTCATAAAGCTCCTTTGAGATTTCCTTCCTTCGATAGTAAAGGTCATATACGTAGCGGCTTTTCTGATGTGATATCTTGAAAATAGGCCATAGTGCCTCACATTTTCTCTTATTATCATGAGGATCGTTTTCAGCTGTCCAAATCAAGAAATATTACCATATTTAATTTGACATACGTGTTTATCAAATGAAAAGAAACATGACATTGAGATCCACACAAAGAACAAATTCAAATAAGATGAACATAACAACCTTCTCTCATCTTTGCTTGTAATTCCCGAAGTGTAGGCTCAATAAGTTCCCAACCTTCTGGATACTGAACACGGTTAGTCTTCACCTTAGGCATTCTTCTGCCTGCAATGAAAACCATGTTTGTGAGATTATTGTTCCTTTTCATTTTGGTTTTTAAGGCTCCTCAATTTGAGGATGTACTAGAATCTATCAGACAAGACATTAGGTTTATTTTGACATAATACTCATACATGCAACCCTTCCATCTTTATGGACCTTCCATATAAAGCACATCAGCTATGTCTAGCAACAAGGATGGATATTCCAAATTTATGAAAAAGAGACATTTTGTGTTACTGATGTTTGACTCTGGACTCGGACAAGCTCTTTTATGTTTTTCTTTTGTTGGGTAAGGTGAGAAAAACTTTCATTCAAAACAATTGTACATTGGAAGTGTAGAAAAGGGGCACTCAAAAAAACCTATAAAATCGAATCAAGTATCTAACTAATTAAAGGATACTTGATTCGATTGAATGGCCATAAAAGCACTAGGGTGCTCATCAATTACAAGAAGGACAAAACAATATTCATTTTAGAACTATTTCTACTGGGGTTGCTATATTTTGTATCCTCCTCTTGTTCCTCCCCATCCAAAGATAATAACATCCAGCCGCAAAAGCTCCTCTGCAATGATTTCAGCCTTTTCATGTTTTCTGGCCTAAAAAAAAAATCCTCAAAAGTAGCAGTTTCTGAGGGCTTTATGAGATTCCACCCAATAGCATTCTCAACACCCTTCCATAGCTGCCTTGTATAGTAACATCCAAAAAGCAGGTGATCATGCAATTTCTTCTAAACTTTGGCAGAGGTAACAGCAGTTTACACCAGTAATTACCCAATAAACCAGCTTGTCTAGGGTTGGTAATCTCCATTGCACCACCATCCATAGGATGAGAGCATGTCTAGGTGCAGTTTCTTTGTGCCATACCAAGGGGTACCAACCCACTTTAGGCTCTACACTTCTAGATAAGAAGTAGGCTGTTTTGATGGATAAAGGCTTGCTCACCCCATCCCTCCATTGCAGCTTATCTCCCATAGTAGTATTTGGCTTCAAAGAACCAAGGCTATTAGAAAAAACATTCCATCTCTCTCCATTAGGTCACATCCATTCACTTACAAGTATGAAGGTATTAAGCATAGTTTCTTTAGGAAATCTGAAAGTCATAATAGCCTGATTTCCCATCCATTCAATTAGGGGGCCTTGCAAATGCCAATCATCAAACCAAAAGGATATAATCTTCCCATTTCCAACATTCTATTGCAAGAGTTGTTTCACTAGATTCCTAGCTTGAAGGATCTTATTCCAGGCCCATGAGGCATCACTTGGAATACTTATTCTCCAAAAGTTTCTTCCCCAAAGTAGTTCTTTTTTTCCCAACATGTCCAGAGAGAGGAATCATCATCCATGCATAACATCCAAATATGTTTGATTTCTGCAACTTTATTCCACAGTTTTATGTCAATAACTCCCAGACCTCCCTCTTTTTTGGGTTTACAAATGTCCTTCCACTTCACCTTTGTTTTTGCCCTAAGGGCCTCACTACCATTCCACAAGAATCTTTTCAATTTTGTTTCAATCTGGGTGAGAACCTTACCTGGAAGAAGGAAAATCATGAACCAATATACCTAGAGCGAAAATAAAACACCCTTTATTAATTGCAGCCTCAACGTTTGGGAAATCCGCAAGAAAGGAGTGATTAATGAGCACTTGATCAAGCTTTCGAAGAATAGGTTCACATTGTTATTAGGGGCCTAACTGTGTAGCAGGCCACTAAAACCTAGCATCACCCACTTCTGCACCAAGGCAGCATATATTAAACGCTTCCATCCTCTTGAATGAGCCTCATTTCCTCCTTTTTTATTATCTTTTAGGGTACATGCTCATTGAAGTCCCTTAGGAGCATCCATAGACCTTGGTAATTCCAATCATGCTATACAAGACCCTCCATAATAATCTTCTTTGGCGCTCTTGATTTTTCCCATAAACAAAACAAATGCACAAATCTTTAGGTCAGCTCTGTCAACATCACAACCCATTGTATAGTCTAACACAACTATAATTGTACATCTCACAACCCTCCACTGAGTGTGTCTCAAGGCTGTGTATTTGGCGAGAAATGGCAATATATTTCCCTGGCTTCACTATTGCCTCTAGAATACCCAGCAGCCACAAGCCATTTTCTAGGAAAAAGTTGTTCACCTCCTTACCCTTTAGAGGGTTATTTAAACCCCTTACAATCCAACTATCATGGACATGTACAATGGTATGGAGAAAATGACTAGTGAAGATTAACTTAAGGTGTTGGGGAGCCCTTCCAGGTTTTCATTTCCTGATGAGTACCCAATAAAATTCCTGGTTTTCATCAGGTAGAGATTTTCGGAGGTAATGCTCAAACGAACAAAATATGTGACTAAGGGATCCAGTAGGCCACAAGAACTTCACTTAATCATAACAGTCAGGTAAAATTTAAAGTTGACACTTCTTTATAGACAATTTTCAAAATAAGCACTGAAGCAAAAATTTTGACATTTTATTGGGTCCTTCACTGTACTTACTTTTCTGAGACTCAGACACTTAGCTGCTTACACTCAGAATGCATAAAAATGAAGTTGTTATTTTATCCTTGTCTACCATATGATACAACATTTGGCAATGACAACATGAAGGCCAAACTACTTTGCTGCACTTGAAATTCGAACAGCATGGTCAGTATCCATTTCTTTCAAATTCAGCCACAACAGTTGTGGCTTCCAACCAAGCTGAAAAATATCTTGCCCAAGTAAGCAATGAAACACTAACATCATGTATGATATTGACAATAAAAATCATCATGCAAGGATCATCATGTATGATTCTGAAACAAACCATATGATTAGGAGTACAGCCTTTAACGGAAAGCTTATTATCACCTTAAGTTAAGCTGATATTGACAAAAAAAATCATCCACTAGGTGAAACTGGATACATGATTCCCTCAATGAAATTATGCACAATTGCACCTGATGCAACTATATATCCATAATTTATAAAGATGTAATCTAGTCGCTTCAATCACTCCCTCTTTTTCTTTAGGGTTAGCCCATGCTGTTGGCAAGGGTGTACAGCATTTTACACGTGGCAGGGGTTTGGATGGGCCAAACTGCAGCAAATCATGACAACACATGCTATATAATTGAAAATATCTTAACTGCAATATCACCACAAGTTATAGCTTTTGCAAATGCACTTCACATAATCAAACATCTTCAGCAAATTTGCCGGAGATTCTCATCAAAGCAATACCCACTTTTTAATACATATTCACACCAACGAAAATGTTCTGATTTCAACCATTCTCATCCAATTCATCTTCATAGATAACATATCAGCATTTCATCCTATAACAGTTGGCAAGCAAAAAGCAATATGCAATGGATTGGAAGCATTTTTAGATGTCAAAGCAACCTTTGAGAGTTTTGAAGGTGTGCCCTCATCCAACCTTTTGAGAACGAAATTGCAGTTATTCATTTAGGTAGAATTACAACCATGAAATAGAACCTAAGTAGTACCCTATGATCAACCGATTATATTAGACCCCCAAAGAAGCTATAAACTTCATCAATCTTTCTTAGACCCTACATCATATTTATACTAACTTCCATCCTTCTAGAGAAATTCACTCAAAACTTCAAACTGCAGATCCTCGCCTTGCTAGTACATCTTGATCCTCATGAATCATTTCATCCTAATATCTTCCTTACTCTATACAAGCCCTTGTGAAAATTTCAGCCCTTATTTCAAGGTTTTCTTCATGAATCTTAACTCATACTCCTCAATTTTTATCAAGCACAAAAACCATACTAACAGCAGAAAGCAGATATATAAGATTTAGATGCCAATGCACCCAACATCACTCATCATACCACAGATGAGATATGAGATCAAAGATCAGCAATAGCATATTGCTACTTTCATTTGAAATTCTCACACCACCCCTTTGTGCACTCTCAATGCCTGCAATTACCTGATCATACATGTCTTCTACAGACTTTACGACCAAATGCAACTCCTATCCTTCCCAATTCAAACATTTTGACTCTCAATTTATATTAGCAAGCACTGAAGATAACTTTAATCCATAAAACACAAGCAAATGAAGAAGAATCAAATACCTTCACTGGTACACGTTTAATTGTAATTATAGGTTATATGCAAAGAGTATTTACCCTTGCTTATGCAAACAGGGGTGCACACATTTCACTGTCTATGAGATTTAATAGTTCATTAGCATGTAACTCCTTACCAGTATATAGTTTCTTGGTCAACTTCTTTTGATACCAATCTCACTACTTCCACCTTATTATTCATCAAAGGGAAGTCCAGATACCACTTTAATTGTAATCTGGATAGTCTAGTCTCATTGACGCAATTCAACGGATGCATCATGCAAGATAGGTTTGGACTACATAGTTTAGGCTTCTTAACTTTTATACTGATGACCTCATCCATCATTCCAAGAATATACAATCTATTACACATGGTAGCACATCCCTAAGAAATGTTGTTTATGCTTAAAGTGAATTTTTCATTCTTAACTGGGAAGGGGGATAAAAAAAAAAAAAATTGATCTAAACACAAAATGGAAGTAACATTCTTGGAAATTGCACTACTGCAGAAATAATTTTCTAATACTGGCAACAACCTAGACGTCAAACAAACATATGTGCACATTGGCACTAGCTGCAACATTTGCTTCATTGCCTACTTGCAGTTCTACCTCCCCATTCCTATGCCCCCCAGTGGTCCCTAAGCCCCTGTAAATTATTGCAAACATGAGAACCATATTGGTATCTTACAATCAGGAGATAGGATTATCAATAGACATCATCCCTTTGCTTCTTGGCTTTGACTAATTATTGTTACGCCTGGCAATTGTGCTTCCAATGTCCATCCTCCCCACAGTGGAAGCATGTTCCTTTTTCTTTCCTTTCCCTCTTCTCCTTATTCTTGCTAACCTTACCAGTGGGCCCAAACTTTCCAGCTTTCTTAGACCATTCCTTCTCGGCCTTATCCCTGGCATTTGAAGAACCACCAGCGAGAAGCACATGAGTAGCTTTCTCTTTTGGGAGACTCAGGTCCAAAGTTGCAACAGCTCCGGGAGAGATCAGTCAACTTCATACGACAAATAACCAGAAAGTTGGAGAAGGAAGGTGGAAGAGAGTGCAAGATCAGGCCTACACAGAGACCATGGTCCATGACAGAACCATATAGGGCCTGCCTTTCAATTAGACTAATTATCTTCAGTACGTGGGCATGTACAGAAGATCCTTCCGTTATCTTACAACGGAACAGTTCCTTTGATATGTTGTATCATTCCGAAGCTTCTAGCCTTTTTCTTTGAAGATTTCTCTCCATGATCCTAAATTTCGTACACTCCTCAATTTCGATTCAAGCAGGAAAAATAAAATCAGGAAAAGGCAGACTAGAAGGTATTCGACCCTGGGGCGCCCAACATCATGGATAGGGAAATCAAATTCAGCAATGGCATATTGCTATTTTCATTAAAAAGAATCCCTCAATCTCGTTCTTGGAACCTGGTATCCCCATCATTCTGTACGTGTCTTGTACAGACTGAATTCACTAATTAGAGTTTAGTATTGAAGAACAAAGGTACCCACAGCAGATAGGACACGCGGATAAATAAACTAGTTAAAAAAAGGCAGCCTCAAAAACCCTAAATTGAGAACATTAAACGCAAGAGTCAAGCTCAGCGCAGAAATTAACATTCCTAATAGATAAAAATAAAATAAAAAAGAAAAAGAAAGAATTGGCTACAGCAGAAGCCAGTGTTCGTTAGAGTGAAGGAACTAGAAAACAAGTACATGGGATTTGAAAAGAGTTAGAAAGCAATTTCGTGTGTTAGGATGTGGTGTGCGCACAAAGAGAAAGGACTACGGAGTGTTGGATAGAGAAAGAAGATGTCTTACTGTAAATTTTCCAGCAAACGTTTTGTTATGCTACCCGCTCCTTCTCGGACGAGACCCTGTCTAGTAGTTTCAAAACAATGGAAGCTCTCCTCTTTTGTATATGAATCTTTTGTAGGAGATGAGCACAGTTACGGCACAGGTGAGAACCAACGACAGAACCAAGCATGGGCCATCATCTTATAAATGTCAAAATCAAGGTGCACGTACCATACGTATCATCGGTATATTACACATAAATATTTCAATCCATATCATTAGACTTCATTTTCATTCCTATCAAATTCTAAAACATAAAAAAAATTAAAAGAAACTCAAAGTCTAAAATAGGTAATAATTTATAATTTGTATTAGCGAAATTTTTTTAAATCTTAATAGTAATCCACATTATGTACTTTTTTCTAGAAAAAAAATTATTATTAAATTACGTATATTGAGTAATCATAAATATACCATAAATAAATAAGATTTTTTAATCCAAGATTTCCTGCAAACTTTATGTTAACCTAAACGCTCCTTCTCGGACGAGACCCTGTCTAGTAGTTTCAAAACAATGGAAGCTCTCCTCTTTTGTATATGAATCTTTTGTAGGAGATGAGCACAGTTACGGCACAGGTGAGAACCAACGACAGAACCAAGCATGGGCCATCATCTTATAAATGTCAAAATCAAGGTGCACGTACCATACGTATCATCGGTATATTACACATAAATATTTCAATCCATATCATTAGACTTCATTTTCATTCCTATCAAATTCTAAAACATAAAAAAAATTAAAAGAAACTCAAAGTCTAAAATAGGTAATAATTTATAATTTGTATTAGCGAAATTTTTTTAAATCTTAANGGAATCGGCATGCCGGTTCACTTGGCCAGTGTTCATGTCGATAGTGTAATTTGTTACCAACTTATTGGTAATGATAAAGTATCGACATGCAGGTAATGATAAAGTAATTCAACTAGCCGCAGAAGTATTTAATGCACAATAATGGAAATAATTGGATGAGATGATATAAATATTCAATAACTCAACTAAGGACAAAGAAGAACTGATTTTTTACTGCAATATTCCAACATTTTTTTGTGCTCTTATTATTTATTATTCTTGTTGTCTCTTATACCCTAATTTGTTAATATTTAGAGAAATTTGAAGTATAGTACTTATGAGCTAGTTGCAAAGTATTGAGAGTTAAAAGCACTACATTACTAATTCTTGAGATTGAGTTTTTATGTTATGAGTAAAGATTGTGAATTGTGTTGAAAGTTGTGAGTGTGAAACTTATGTGATCAAGTTTGTGTTTATATAGTTCTTAAAGCTTGGATCAAGAAATTAATAAAATAATATGAAGTCCTCGGTTGGAGGTATTGTATGTCTTTTAATTTACAGGCTTGATCATGACTAGGGGGTAATCAGAACTCCATGTTAAATCCGGGCTTGATCTTCTTGATCCCTATCTCTTTTAATTTCTGCACTTATTATTATTTTGTCATTATCTTGATTATACTTATTATTGTATTTAGTGCTTAATTTCGAAAAGAATTGCAATTTGTCCTCTATACTTAATTCACTTACCCTACCCTACCCTACCCTACCCTACCCTACCCCACCTTCCCTTTCTCAAGTTTAGCCTAGTGTTCTTCAATTGATTTCAGAGCTAGTCTCTAATCACTTGCTTAACCGCATATTAGAAGAATAAAGATCATTCCATTTAATATACTAAGCTTTAGGGAAGGGCAAGCTATAAATAGACTACTACTCTTAATCGGGAATAATTATCCTTATTAGAAATGTAGAATAAATATATTCTTAAAAACACAAAATAGATTGTTGTGGTAAGTAGTAAATAAAGGACTATTTAAGATAAAAGGCAAGGAAAAAAATAATTATACCGATAATGATTAGAAGTTATTAGACTTAAATGAAATAGTTATGAATATCTTACATTGTACCGTTAATGAAAATAACTTTAATAGAGTTTATACATATAAGAGTGCTAAGGAAATTTAAGAAGAGTTAAAAAATACATATGAAGGAAACTTTAGAATGGGATGCATAATAAATTCATCAATATCATCGATTCTTTAAATGTTCTTGGTAAATTCTTTACTAATCTTGAAATCAATTCCAAAATCCTTAGGTCTTTATTGAAGGATTGGGAAGCCAAGAGAACTGGCAATTAAAGAAGCTCATGATCTTAACAAAATGCCAAAGAAGTAACTTCTTGGAACTCTTAAGACTTATAAGATGGTTAAGAGGCAAGGAGAGAAATCTAAGAAGAAAACAATTGCTTTGAAAGCAATAAAAAAGAGCTCTAGTAGTGATGAAAGTGAAGATGATGATGATGTAGCTATGATCATAAGAAATTTCAAGAAAGTTATGAAGATCGATAGGAAATTGGTGAATGAAAATGATGAAAACACATATTGGTCTAGAAGGGATAAGAAGAAAGTAATCAAGTGTTACAATTGTCAAAAATTGGGTCATATTTGACAATATTGCCTAAATCTTAAGAAAACCAAGAAAGGAACAAAGAAAAAGGCTATGATAGCAACTTAGAATGATGACGATTTAAGTGACTCAAATGGCGAAATATGCTTCATAACCATGGACAATAAGGTATGCTCTATTTCTAATGATTCTTCATTTAATGAGCTCAAAAATATATATGATGAGTTACTTAAATAATTTATTAAGGTTCAAAAGAAGAACAAGATAATGAAACAAAAGATGATTGAAATAAGAAGTGAATTTGATCTATTTAAAAATGAATATAATAAAGTGAATGGTGTAAAAAAAAGTCTAGAGGAGGATGATGAGTACTTAAGATTAAAGGCTGATAAATTAAATAGAAACAATGAAGCATTGAATCTTAAGAATAGGGAGTTGGCTAAGGAAAATGATCAATTGAAAGAAAAATATAATTCTCTTAAAACAAAAGTTAATAGCAAGAAAAATGGGGATAATATGGTTAATAAGCTAGGAGAACTTCAAATTGAAAATGATATCTTAAAGTTTAGCCTAAATGATTCAAAACCAACTATGGCCAAGTTCGTGAATGAAGAAAAGAATTTAGATAAGCTCTTTGGCTCTTAAAGGTAAGGATTGAACAAAACTATAATTAGCTATAGTAGGGAATATATTTACAAATCTTATAAAAGTTACTTTGTAAAAGCAATATGTAATACTTGTAACTATTGGGGTAGATATGGCTATTTACACATATGTGTGCAATATGTTGAAATATTAATTTGAATTATAAAGGCAAGATGGTTTGGGTTCTAAAAGGATAAGGATATATTATTGCTACTGACTACAAAAGACCCAAACTTACATGGGTATCAAAAAAGCAATCACATGTTTTTGTAAAAACTTTAAGTGGAAGCAACTCAAAAACTTGAATGGAGAATGCTTAAAGAAAATTCGAAATGCCTCCAATATGGTATTTAATTCAAAAAATTCATTCGAGTAGTTTCGATACAATAACTAACATATTATGTGTGCACTTGAAGTTCTTTATGCTTGCTTAGGTTTCATTACGTATATTTTTGTCATCTATTGATTTCAATGACAATTATAAGTTCCTACATGTTTAAATATGCTAAGATTTCATGCTTGAATGATTGATTTGATGTATTTATGAAACTATGTAAATTTGACATCTTCTCAACTACATTTAAGCTTTTATAAGCACTTAGGAACTTACCTAACGTTTTTGTAATTAATTGCTTTCTAAACCATGCTTATACTCTCAACATATTATACTACGCATTTAAATCTTGCTTGGAATAGATAATTATAAATATCATACATTTTGTGCACATTTGAAGTTACTCATGTATGTTTAGGATCATATATGCACAATTTTTCCATATTTCGATTTTCATGTTCAAATCTAATTCTCACATGTTTAATTTTATCCATAGATTGTGGTCGAATGATTGATTTGGCTTATTTTTGTTTTTATGCAAATTTCATACTCCTAGACTTAATTTAGGCTCTTATTGTTGTTTAGAAAGTTATGTGATCATTTTATCCATTTGCATGCTGTATGTTTTGATCATACCACCGTTATATCTATTAGGACCATTGAAACTTACTTAGTATGCTAAATTATTATGAACTTGATTTAGTATGTATGTATGTCGTTAAACAAAATTTGTATTCAATAGTTGATTTCAATGATTTTAAGACCTTTGAATCCTTATTATGATATTTTCCTCTCAACATGCTTGAATATGGTGTTGAAACTTGCTTGAAGTATTGATTTGTCATAACTAAGCCTTATTACTCAAAATTGGTTATTCATACATTTACATGGCTTAATAATGAACTTTCTAGTAACTAATAACTTAATTTTGTTAAATCTTGTTGATGTTGCTGAGATATAAACTTTTTACACTCAATTGGACCTAAGAAAGATGTTTATATAGATTTCATACATATAACATAGTGTTTAACATGTTTTGGATACACTTGAAGTCATTCATAAGTATCTAAGTTCATATATGCACAAATTTATCATGCATTGGTTTCCGTGCCTAAAAATGGGTCTTGCATATTTATTTTCATCCCTAAATCATGTTTGAGAGGTTATACTAGCTTGATTTGAATTTTGTGCATATTTGGCCTCTCTAGATCCTTATTAGGCACTAAGTACTATGTAGAGCATTTCATGCTTATTTATGCTAATATGGATGTTGTTTTGTTTGATTATGCATCTTTTATGCTTCTTGGTATCTTTCAAACATGCTTAAAGCATCAACTTGTCTTAAATTTGAGGAAGAATCCACATTTGCTCTCTAATTACATTTATTCTTAACATATAACCTTAAGGAACTTAAGTAGTGATTTTATAATTTATAAAGCCTTAAAGCTATAATTTGTTCCTACTATGCTTAAACATGTATTTGAAATTTGCTTAAAATGTTGATATGCAAAAAATCAATACCTATGCACATATCTTGCTCTTACATGCATATTTTCACTTTATTATGAATTATATGGTTCAATAAATTTGATTTAGCTAAATCCTTTATATCATTTAAGTTTCTTAAGCCTTAACAGACTCAAATAAACTTGCTTAAAGTGTTAGAACACTCATTAAATCATTTAAAATAAACTTAAGTTGGTAACTTGGACAAATGAAGTGAATTTAACCAAGATTCCGCAAAATTGCAAAATACCAATATGATGGTACCCAGAACTATCGGCATACCGGTATACCCAGCTAAATAAGAAGATACATTCAATTCTGTTCCAAGAACTGGCATGCCGGTTCCCCACTTTATTAGCATGCCAGTACCTCTATTTCCATGTGCTATTTTCTCTTTCCTTACTTAATTCCCAAATCATCTTCTTCTCCCAAACCTTAGAATCCTTCTCTTTCTTTAATCTACCATTTCTAAACCCTTAAAATCATAATTTTCCTTATCAATCATCTTTAAACCCACACAATCTCTCATTAATCTCCTTACTTTTTCAAATCAGACTCTCCTGTTCTCCCTTACACAACTTTTTCTCTTTACTAAACCTCCATCCACCATTACGACGCCACTTTGATGAACTATAGTCACTTCCAAATGAACTATCATTGCCCATCTGCTTCTTCAGCTCAAGATGATGATCCACCAACCGCATGAATTGCCAACTTCTAATCTATTTTGTATATGCTCTTCATTATGTTTATCTTATGTTATGAACTTAGCCATTGGTCACTACAATTATTAATTTATATTGTCTTGCCTTAGCCATTTCCTTGGTTTGTGTTGCTTATGTTGCTTATCTATGATGTTTACTACTTGTAGTTTATGCATCACATGGAGTTATTACATTCCTTATAGTTGGCTCATGTTTTTAAACTTTTCATGTGGCATGGGATGATTTTGATGAATTCATTATGGATATCTTATTTGGTATGGTTTTTAGCCTTCTTGATTTCGCTTTTGTAGGGGCCATATCCTAAGGCTTAAGCTGGGATTATGCCAAAATTTTGACTTGAATCATCTTCCCTCTTCACCGCTTAGATCCTCTTCTTTTTGATGAGGCTAAAGGAGGAGAAATATTCAAGTTGTTAGAGTGTCAAAAAGTGTATTAAGTTAAATTGATAATAGTTACTTAAAATATGATATTGATCTTATAACTCTAGCATATCTTGATTCTTTGAAAGATTGATATATTCTTTATGTGAAGTCATTAAGAAGTGAGACTTGGTTCCTAAGCACATTAATACTCCTTTTTTGCAAGCATTCCATTAATCTTTTTAATTACTAAATATATTGAAATTGAATGCTCAATTTATGAGGAGTACTAGATTAAGGGGGAGCATTTAAAGTATAAGAGTTTTGTCCTCATTAAAAAGGAGGAGATTGTTAAACTTAGGATTCATTATTTGATTTTGATGAGAACAAAATAAAAAGTGTATAATTAAACATATTGATTTTGATGAGAACAAAACAAAAAATATATATCTAAACATGTTGTTTTTTAAGAGAACGAAACAAGTGAATGATTAAACTAAGTATTATTTAATTATATTGAAGTAATTGAATAAGATCAATTAATTTGCTTAATGATTAAATATATCAATTATCTCTATAAGAAATTTAATCTTTTAAGTGGTGATCAAATGATCTTGAAGTTAGATTGCAAAGTGTATTTGTTTGTTATGTGTTAAAAGTATTTTCAGGTGATATTTAGCCTACTAAGTTGATGACTCCAAAGCACTACCAACTTGACGGTGAAGTGACCTAAATAAGGAGATGGAATTGCTTCTGATCAAGGAACCGGCATGCCGATTCACTTATCGGTATTTATGTCGGTAGTGCAATTTATTATCGGCTTATCAATAATAATAAGGTACCAATACGCCGGTAAGTCTAATTCAACTAGCCATTGGAGCATTTAATACACTATAACGGGAAGAATTGAATGGGATAATATAAATGCTTAATAACCTAACAAAGGATAAAGAAGAACTGATCTTTTGCTGCAATATTCCAACATTTCTTTATACTCCTATTGTCTATTATTCCCATTGTCTCTTATACCCTAATTTACTAATATTTAGAGAGATTTGAAGTGTAATGCTTATGAGCTATTAGTTGCAAAGTATTGAGAGTTAAAAGTACTACGCCACTAATTCTTGTGATTGAGTTTTTGTGATGTGAGTAAAGATTGTGAATTGTGTTGAGAGTTGTGAGTGTGAAACTTGTGTGATCAAGTTTGTGTTTGTGTAACTATTGGAGCTTGGTTAAAGAAATCGATAAAGTGGTGTGAAGTCTTTGATTGGAGGCATTGTGTGTTCATCGAAACTAGGGGGTGGTTCAAACTCCATGTTAAATCTAGGCTTAATCTTCTTTATCCCTATCTCTTTTAATTTCCGTACTTATTTTTATTTTATTATTATCTTGATTATACTCATTATTGCATTTAATGCTTAATTTCGAAAAGAATTGCAATTTGTCCTCTATACTTAATTCATGTATCCCCTCTCTTAAGTTTAGCCTAGTGTTCTTTAAGGAGCAGTGTATCAATCTGACCATTTCGTGGAGATGGCCTAAGTAAGGCCTATCATCGTATTGGTGAAGTATTGTCCAATAATCAGTTTCAGGACTTTCCGTAAATAAATGAACCAAGGGATAGGCTTGTGAGAGATCTTATCCCATTTTACAATAGCCAGTAAGATGGCAGTAGCTACATAACATTTAAGAGAGATGTTAAGGAAATATATAGCAATATCAGTAGTTCCAATGACTTAAGTGTCGAAATGCATTTCAACACAAAGAAAAATCTCATAAATGCGATGAAGTTGTTCCACATAAGGAACCATTGTGATTTCCATATGGAGATATTGAAACCAACTGTATACACAATCTATTGTAAGAAGAAAGAAGAGAGTTATAAGTTGAGGCTACGGGCTTGTTTGAAAAAAGTAGAGGGTCTTTTCAAAATCATAATTCTAAAGGGTTTGCATACTTATGGGAACCCAATGATGAACTAGGATCATCTCAGATCAATAGCAACATAATGGCTAGGCTATTCATCAATAGTGTACGGAAGAATCCTAATGTTAAGATACCTGATCTTACAGCTAATGTACAAAACATTTGTGGATATACAGTAAGTAATAGAAGAGTTTTCAAGTCCAAGAGGAAGGCTGTTGAGATGGTATACGGTAACTGGAAGAAGTTGCATAATGAGTTGCCAAGATTATTGAATGTAATGAAGTTGAGCAATCTAGGGACACAAGTGAATTGGGGCTAGAGTAGTTCACTAAAGCAAGGTGAGTCTCAGTTCGAGTTGGTTTTCTAGATATTCGGGTCGTGTGTTGAAGCCCTCAAATACTGTTGACCTATTGTATGTGTCGATAACACATTCTTATATGAAAAATATGGGCATAAGTTATTGGTAGCTTGTAGCATAGATGGAGATAATTCAGTAGTTCCATTGGCCTTTACTTTTGTTGACACAGAATTGGCAAAAACCTAGGGGTGGTTCCTATGGAAGCTTAAAGTGTACGTAGTCGGTCAGAAGGGGGAAACCTTATGTCTTATATTCAATAAAGCATCTGGTATTGATTCCATGTACAAATAGCCATTAGTAGGATGGCAACCACTGTTTACAGTTTGGAGATATTGTTTGCGGCATGTTGCTAGTAACTTTAACATGATCTACAAAAACCAATTGTACAAGAAACTTGTATGGTTTACAGATGTTCAGGTATATGAAAGAAAATTCAAATGTTTCATGGAGTAGTTGACACGAGCTAAGGAGGACACTTCCATGTGGTTTGACAATGTTGATTTAGATAAGTAGATGCTTGCATATGATAGATATTATCGTTTTAGATACATGACATCAAACATTGTCGAAAGTTATAACTCCATTTTGAAATCTGCACATAGATTACCCGTCATTGCATTAGTGAAGAAGATACTTTACAACTGTGTTGCTTATTGAGAGGAGAGACATAAGGATGTCAAGGAGGCAATTGATTCTAGTAAGAGCTACATTGATTACGCTCTATGAATGTATAAAACATGGAGAAGGCAAGCAAGTGCACATAAAGTCATTTCATTTAGCTTTCAAAATAGTCTTTTCAATATTTTGACTAGCAGTCAAATAATGAGGATGAGTTTAAAGGGAAGAGGAAGAACACATGCAACTGACTTGAGGGCCCTCACATGCACTTGTCAAAAGTGGCAAATATATTGGATCCCCTACTCCTACACATGTGCTATTGCAGCGAGCATGAGGGTAAATGGCAAATCAGTAATAGGGTCATGGTATAAGTAAGCGAACTAAATAGATTGTTACCAAGCTTATTTCTACCCAATTGATGATGAGCTAAATTAACTATAAGTTAGCTTCCCTTATCTCCACCCGAACATTGACCTACTATGAAAGAAAGGTAAACCTAGGCATAAGTGATATCACATGGAGAAGGACGTTGGAGAGCGGTCAGACAAAACTAGAAGCAATACATGTGGGCGGGAAGGACATAATAGGAGGAGGTGTCCAGAGATTAATAGGGCTGGTACATTTTACTTTTCTATCTAGGCATTATGTTATATTGCATGCATAAGCAGAATGAGATTCACAATTTTTTTTTAATTGTCTATTAACCATGTTTTTATGTCTTCATAGGATAAATGGAGCCAGGACCTATCAATCTATGTATACTTACGAGGTAAGTCAGTTACTGTTCACAAGCCGTCTAGGAGAGCAGGGTGAGTAATATCATTCTCATGTACATTCAAATTTTTCATGACAGTTGTATTACCTACTAACTTCATTGATTGTTTGTGTAAGAGGTTGCTTATGCATTATGAGTGCAACATAGCAAGATGTCCTTACGTAAGGATGAGTGTAATATTCTTATACATCATAGGGTTGAGCCTTACGTACGAGAGGCTGGTTTTTGAAGAGTTATGCAGCTTCCATTTATTATGTTAGACTAGCATCTAATTATGGCTTTAGTTGAGATATGGAGGCTCGAGGCACACACATTTCACTTACCTACTGGAGAGGCAACCATCACATTATAGGATGTTGAGGTCCAGCTCGAACTTCCAATGAAGGGTTTTGCAGTAGTAAGTCGGACTGAGACGGATGATGATGAGAGTTAGACTAATGTAAGGGAGATATTACTAGGTATGAGGTCTGCTCAG
The DNA here is from genome assembly GCA_024138015.1 of Lumnitzera littorea. Taxonomy (NCBI): domain Eukaryota; kingdom Viridiplantae; phylum Streptophyta; class Magnoliopsida; order Myrtales; family Combretaceae; genus Lumnitzera; species Lumnitzera littorea. The sequence goes on along the minus strand of JAMXBB010000009.1, from coordinate 28,945,944 downwards.
ATGAGGGGTGCTTGTTTATCTCTTATATGATTGCGAGAGCACTTCCAGGTACTTCCCCATAGGGCGGACGACAAGATGGTTCGACAGTATGTGCGTGTGTATGTACTCAGCTTAATGGGGGGATTCATATTTGCAGATAAATCTTCCAGTCTTATTCACCTCATGTTCCTCCCATTGCTGGAGGACTTATTTGTAGCTGGGCAGTTTAGCTAGGGCAGCACTTGCTTGGTATGATTGTACCGACAGCTGTGCTCTTCCTTGTCATCTGACGCTCATGAGCTTGGAGGGGCTGCGATTCCACTTTAGGTTTGACCTTAGGATAGATTCCTACATGTCACCCCACTTAGTTGATACGGGTTTATTATTGATAGGGATATGCTATTAGCGGCCAGATGGAAGGTACTGCAGGATACTACTTAGCATCCAATGCATGTAGTAAATGTATACTGTATAAAGTTTGACATGCAAACAACATAATAGGTATGATTTGATAAGTTCTCTACTTTGCTGTCCTTTTATCATATGTAAATGCTAACCCTTGTTGCTTCACTTGATTGTTTTTTTTTTTTTTTTTTTTTTGCCCGTTAGGTTGTTTGGAAGCCTCATACGAAGGAGTTGCTACTTTACTTTTGCATTGTTAGGGGACACATTTGGACTATCCGAGTACCACTCATATGTTTCTACATCATTAAGTAGTGTTTCCCAAATTGAGTCGTCCGGTAGTTTTGTAGATACCCATATCCCCTATAGGATGTTGATACCTTTGAGTAGCTCTATTAGTTGGACCTTCAAGGTAGGACAGATGTTGACTAGATCAACACTCACTCCATGTATATCTAAGCTTAGGGATAGAGATGTGGATTCTTAGTACACATCCAAGGTTCCTAATGGGTCAGCGAGGGTTACTAGCCATAGTACAGACAGATCGCCCAATGTTACATTACACACTAAGGAATTGTCATCGGTCAGTTGGTAAGTACATGTTAAATTGTCCATTAGTTTCTATACTCGTACATACTTACTATCATATATCCTGGCACTTATTTTTCTACTTATTTCAAGTAGAATTGCATAGGAGTGTACGGTTGGCACTTAACCATCCTACAGCACTAGGTATTGCAGATGGAATACTTCAGTTTGTTGAGCAACATAGTAGCCTCATCTTCTACTCATAATATGAGGGCATACAACAACTACCCTATGTGGACCATGAGGGGGAGCTAGGATCACTTGTGGATGAGGATGTGCCTGCTCCTTGTGCACTACTTAGGGGCAGAGCCAAAGTTCAAGGCGGTAGGGATCAATCAAGATGTCGTTAGGTAAACTTGAATGACGATATCCCACCAAATGGGCATCATTCCATTGACCTCAGGCAGATTAGCGAGAGATATAACATATACCTTGAGTAGGGAGTTGCTTCCACTTATGGAGTTGAATCTAACTCTTGGATTAGATCTAACCTTACATAACTCCCGAGTTCCAACATCATCATGATCTTGTGACTCCACCAGTACCTCAAAAGCGACATTTTACCCCTACACAACCCTTCATGGGTGAAAGCATTACTCAGTTGCATTCGACCCCTTCAGTCGTCCCAGTTCCTCTTAGGGAACTTGATTTTGACGATCCACTACCTTAGTCTATGTAGTCATAGGACAGACGAGGGTTTTCACTTCTTTCTTATGTCGTAAGGGCCTTCACAAAGCATAGGCGACAGTAGATCGTAGTTCATGGCATTCTTTATTTACCCTAGTATTATAATTTTCAATTATTTTTTACCGTAACTGATTCTTATGGTTAATGGATGATTGTTTCGTGCATCGATTTTTTCCCTACTTGTTATCTTTGTTGAGGTGTCTCATCGATTGTTATTTTATGTAATCGAATTTTGTAGCAAACTTTTTATTCAATTTATAGTGTACAAATAGAAGTACATGTTTTAATTGTGTAAGATTGGGGGAAATTACTAGGTTGAATTACAATTTATTTTTATTTACCATACTAAAGGCGCATGTATTAGATACGTGTTTGGTGTGGTAGAAAATTTTACATTGAAGGCGCATATACTAAATGGACCTTTAATATAAAATTTTAAAGCTGAAGGCACATATTATACATGCTCCTTCAATGTCATTGCTCAAACTGAAGGTGTAAGTACTAGATACGCTTTCAGGGTAAAATTTCAAAGCTGAAGGCATATCTAATATATACGCCTTCAGTTCAAATTCAAATTTCATGGTACACTAAAGGCGTATATATTAGATGCGCCTTCAATTTAAAAAGTAACCAAAATTGAAGGCTAATGCGAGCATATGCCTTTATTGCCATTTTCTATAATATTTTTCAAAAAAGGATTCGTATTTGTATTCATATACGTGTAAAACTCAAACTTTAAAAGAAAGAGTAAGGTTGTTCTTTTTTTTTTAAAGCTTATTTCATCTAGGAAAAGGAAAATAGAAATGTAAAAATAAATAAAAAAATCCAAAAATAGAATTATTAAAAAAATAATCCTAATAATATAGTAATTAAAAAGACGATTATATATTGAATTAAAATAAGTGATTTTAAGCTCCATATATAAAAAAAGTTAAGCATAATAAAGTAGTATACTTGAGAAACAAGCGATGAATAAAGACACGTTGTGGAGTAAGTAAGCAATGCACACTTTAACAACCTTATGCTATAAGTCCCAAATTTTTTTACCTTTTTAATATTTTAGTACTTTGTTTATACTAACATTAAGTGTCTAGATATGGAAATAAAGGAATGGAAATGGGTCAAACAGGTCAACTTAGCTTGGCCTACTTTGGCCCATGGGTTAAATAAGCAAAAAATTTTTTTACCTTAACCCATTTAAAAAGTGAGTTAAACAGGCCAGCCTACGAGTCAAAGACATAAATGTATTAAACCGGTTAGCCTAAATCAGCTCACTTTGATACGAGGGTTAAACAGATCGAACTCATTTAGCTTGCTTTTAAACATACAAAAAAACTTTAGCCCAAACCTGTTTTAAAAGTAGGTTAAACGAGCTAGCCCGCGGGATAAAACCCACTTTTACATCTCTACATGGAAATCTATACCATAAGTTTAACTATCACAAGTTCTAAATTTTTTACTTTTTTTAATATTTTAATGTTTTGTCTATTTATACTAACCAACATGAGAGTTTATACATGGGAATCTGTTAGTATACTTTAATTCTTTACAATTTTATGCCTAACTTAAAATCTCCTTTTCAAGAGGCGATTTTATACTGAAGGCTAAATTCGTTTTTACAAGAGATGATTTAATTCAATTTAAAATCATATTTTCAAGAGGCAATTTTAATTTATTTTAAAATTGTCTCTTGAAGAAGTGATTTTAAGTGATATAATCTTGGAATTATTTTCCCAAGAACAGTATTTTTGGATTCTTTTTTCGTATTATTATTTTCCTTTCCCCTATTTCATCTTATTATATGTATTTTGTTTTATCATTTTTCCATTTGGACATATGTTGAATATTGTGTTTATTAATGATAGGATACTAAAAAGTTAGAAATAAATATATATATATATATATATATTTTTATAAAATTAAGCATTAACAAATCCTTATAATGTTTCTTTTTTCAATGAATGAAAATAATAGCTACACAAAATTCCCTTTACTTTATTCATTTCTTATGAAAATGGCCAAGTAAAATTTCCTTTTTTCACACATAAAATATTTTTTTAACTGTGTGAATTTTCACTTCTTAATTCACATACTTCAATATCCGCATTCATTTTCTATATCTATATCCGTATCTAAATATATGTATATATATATACATATATATATTATTTAAATCAAAGTTGGATTCAATAATTGCCTCCCCAGGATATACCTATTTAGCCCTAATCTAATATAATTCAACAAAAATTCTAACATTAATATTATCTATGAAAAATTTATAATACAGATAAATGTGCCAACTCATTTTTTCTCCCGTGTTAATCTCTCTCTTCTCTCTCCTTTCTTTGGGGTAAATGACCTATTTAACTCCAATATAATATTATTAAACAAAGATAGTAACACTAATATTATTTATAAAAAGTTTATAACATAGGTAAATATTAGCAACTATTTGATTTTTCTCCCCTATTAATTTTTCTCTTCTCTCTCCTCTTTTTTTTTTGGCAGGTTTAATTAATCTCTCCGCCCCATGTTAAATCGCTCTCCCCCATTAGTCTCTTTCTCTCTCCTCTCTTATCTTTTTTTTTTTTTTAAAGCATGTTTATTAGAAAAAAAAGTTACTTCAATAACGCAAATTTACTTACGCGATTTTTTTCTAATTGCTTTTTTCACAATCCATTTTACTAGTATAATATATCTTACACCACTATTAATTTTTTTCCTTTCATTATATAAGTTTTTAATGAAATCTCAAAAGTAATCCATAATCTTTAATTTAAATAAATTTCATATAAGCAATTTTTATATTAGGAACTGAATGCATCATCCACTAGTAATTATGAAAAAAAAAAAATTAATAAGGTAAAGATAAGATCATTTTTCTAAATGTCATATTGCAAATGAATGCATATTATATTATAATAGATATAGGTAAGATATAAATTTAAAAAGGCAAAAACAGATCTTCATAGCATTTTTCCCACTTTAGTTAGAATTTGAAAATGTATTAGTTGACTTTGCAACTATTAGTTATTTAAAATGTACTTTACTTTGTTGACCAAATTTGCAACGCATGGAAATGATTTTGAATAATATTATGTTTTTAAAAAAATATATATATTGTAATCTTTGGTATTTGTATGATGTGTATTAGGGATGAGTAGGTAATCTTATTGTATAGTGTATTCACATAGACCCTACTCTATCAGACAGGATCCAAGTGGATAATGAGGGTCATACAGTAGGTTCCTAGTAATCGTTTATCAAAACCTACTCTCATAAAGTAAGGTATAAGTATAAAATCAAGGTACCCTGACCTAGCTTAGAACCTATACTTTAATATCTATAGAATATAAGTTCTATGGTGTGATAAACTTATTTTGTAACAATAATTAAATAATATTAATAAATAAATAATTAATACTATTTCTTTTTTTTTTTTTATTTCAGTTTTAAAGAAAATAACAATAAGAGTCTAGCTTATAATAATACCTTAAGACTATACGCAGCATATGTCTATTATTTAGTTTCTTTCTCTTCTTCTTTTTTGGTAAAAAACCCTCTCTTCTTCTATTATCTTATTTTTTTACACCTCAATTTTTTTTTTTTTACTAACTCTACACTAGTAAAGTCTTAAAATTATATTAGTTTTTATCATTTATTATACTAAATTGGAATTACTTGTACATGGTTTTTGCATTTTGAGTATAACAATCTTATAATTTAATAAAAATTTTATTTTAATGATTTAAAGAAAATGACAAAAGAAATTTAGGCATGACCTAATAAGGGGTTTCAACATTTCTAATTGCAAAAATATTTTCTATTTTGTTTATTAAAGTTTTATATTGTCTCAGCTCAAGATATATTACAACCTATATAAATTATTATTGATGCATCTACCAATAATATAATTATAATTTAGATATTAATTATGCATATAGTACAAAGTTTTAAATGAATATTAAAAAAAAATTACAGGTTCCATAAGGTACCTTATACCTTATACCTTATAAAATTTATAAGGTATAGGGTAGTTTCCAGGTGTTACAAGATAGGTTCTGGGTACAAGAACTTGAGAACCTATACTTATAAGATAAAGTATGAGTAGGTCTCATATCTTATTTACTCTGTATTGGCTCACCCCAAGTATATACATTCTCTTAAATGTTTCTTGATGTTACTTAACTGGTAGCAGTATAAGCTAAGACTATTATAGTCAAGTGACAAGAAACTGGTTTTTCATCAAGAAGAACTGAGTTCGAACCTCTATAGTTGGGAAAAAAAATGATAAAGGCATATATATATATATATAATATAATATAAGAGAAAAGTTTAATTAGTATAAGTTCGACTAGCTCGTTTAGTTTACGGAATATGATAAAGGGGAATGGAATTGAGATTTACTGGGAAAGAATAAAGGAGGAATTAACATTATTTAGTTTGAAAAATAGATCAATATGGATAATCTATAATAGAAAATTATAGAACATATTTCCCCCATCTCTTTCCTTTTACTCTTTTCTTATTCTGTCTTGACTTTATGTCTACAATTAATCTAATTCTTTTCCTTTTATCTGACTCTCTCTCTCTCTCTCTCTAATATGTCATATATACACTCCTCTTTCGGTACTCTCCCTCTCTCTCTCTCTCTCTTTAATCCATTGATACACACATTCTCTCCCCCTTTTTAGATTTGTAATTCTAAATTCTCTCTCTCCCTTTCGACACTCTCTCTCTTTAATCCATGGACATAAACTCTATCCTTTTTTTTTTTATGACACTCTCTTTCTCTCTTTAATCTACTGATCTATAGTCTCTCAAATCCAAACTCTCTCCCTCTCTTTCAACACATACACTCTCTAATTAATTAGGTTTGAACTCCTTAATCATAACCCCTCCTTTTAATATTGGAACTTTTTTTTTAATGGATAGGTAGTGATTTTATGGTGCAGGTGCATGATTATCCAATGCTGTTGTATGGTGGTGTTTGGTGTTGTGATGAATGTAGTGGTAATATGGTATTAATGCATGTTGGTGGTGGTGGTGGTTGCACGATGATAATGTGTGGTGGTGGTGCATGGTCATAGTGGTGGTACGTGTTGATGCTATGAACATGGTGGTGGTGGTGGTGGTGCGTGTTGGTATTATATTGGTTAGTGATGATGGCTGTGAGTGGCGATGTGAACAGTGCATTCTACTGCATAGTGGTATAGTAGTGTGAATAGTATGTTGTTCAAGGTAGTAAGGACAACAGAGAGAAGAGAGAGTAAATAGGTCAATTTAGGAAAAAGAAATTTATAAGATAAGAAATTAGGATTCTTTTGCTAATACAAGAAATTCTTATTACATGATCTTAAGGAATGAGGATTCTTAAGAACTGTGATTTTAAGACTTCAAACCTAACTAATCAGTGTAATAGGGAATAAGAGGGGAATGGAATAAACATCCCCTAAGTAAACACAATGGAAATGTTAAAACTAATACAACTTAAATAATAATAATAATAATAGAAGCTTTCGACAGTTTACACCTTTTAGGTGTTTAAATTCTCTCCCAAAATTTACAATTCTCCTCGTAAATAGTAATTACCATAAGTCTTAGCTACGAAATGTAAGTAGGCATAAGGGGGGAAAATTGATTAGATTAAATAATATTTCATCTTCGCAATAAGCCACTTTCTAATAAAATGGTGTTCTTTGAAGTCGTAACAAGCTATTCAATTAGGAATTGCCATTTCTCCCCTATTCTTAATGGGTTTCATATTACATTGTTTTGTTGGTTTTGGGCTTTCGTAGTAGGAATTCTCAAGAATTCCAATTACACCAATTTATATAATACACATTATGAAGTCCAGCTTATGAATCCCAACTCCTGAGATACAACTGCAACTTTATTCCAAAATTACCCCTACCAAAAATAAAAAATTACTCATTTCTAATATGACTTGCCAGTTTGAGACAGAAATCAACTCACCCCCATTCTTAACTTTAACCCCCATTGCAACCCATCTCTCAACCTTCTCCATCAGCCATCCACAACCCTAATCATGCCCCCCTTCCACATCCTTACATCCATAATAGCTCTACCGTAGTAGTAGGAGCATGTAGAAGTATCATCCTCCCTTTCTTTGCTGAAACCATAGTTAAGGTTAGAGATTTCTTCGTGATGGGTAGTAGATCAGGTGAAGAACCTCTAGATTTGGGTATGCTATTATCTACGTGATCTTTGCTCAACCGCACTGTACTATCCCACATGATCTTTGCTCAACAAATTCCTTTGATGGTGACTAGTATGGGAAAGGATGTTGGATTTGGGTACTTGGATCACTAGCCTAGCCAACAGACTGATCTTAGTATGCTGCTTAAAGGTGATGGGGTGTTATTACATCCTTTTAGGGTTAGGGTTTTGACAATGGAAGATGGGGTAAGGTCTCGAAATGTACAAGGGGTGTATCGATTATCATCCTCATGTTCATGTATATTTGCTTTTATTTTTTTATTATTAGGTAGGGGTATTTTAGTCATTTCACTTTTTTCTCCTTACTTATTACTTGTTTCATTTTGGTAAGTGAATGGTGAAATTACAATTTGATTGCATATTAGTAAACACCGTAACACACAATCCTACCTTATTATACCTTTATTCCATTACATAGTAATTGTAATTCCATTCCTCCTTTATACTATTCAGCCAAGTGAACAATTTATAAAAATTTAAAGAAATAGAGTTGACAAAAATCTTATGTTGAAGAATAGAGTGATGTGACAAGAACTTAAGCCATATGCTTTAGAGAAGAAAGTATGTCAATTGATGGTCCTACCACTCTAGTATAGTGTTTATTCACTATAACTACTGTGCGAGGGACCACATGATATCACATATTGATGATATACATATGATCACATGCTATCAACGTAACATGTGTTGCTAAATCTTTATACATCTAGCCTTTGCAAGTGCTTTCTCATTATTTAGGCTCTAAGAAAATAGAAAGTTCTTATAATCAATAATTTCATACTGATTATTGATCTTACTAATTGCATATAGTTTTTAATCATACAAGAGGTATGTTTGGTTAATTTTTTTCTCCTTTTTTGGTGTCTTTTTTACATCTATTCGAATCTTACATTTGTTAAGAATAAGATACCAAAAATATTGAAATATAATTATATATATACTCCTATTCCAAAAATTTAAATACCTAACAAATCCTTATAAATTTAAATTTATTTACTCTTTACTTCATTCATTTTACACAAATTCCAATTGAAATATCCCTTCTCAATTTATAAAATATATTTTTTGATTTTTACTCTTAGAAGAACACAAATTTTTACTTTCTAATTGTTCTATTCTAATCACTGCTTTTATTATAATTATGAAATAAAAATATCTAAGATAGTTTACAAATGTTATATTTCAAATAAATACATATCAGGCATAAATAGAAATCTAGATTAGAAAAAGGTAATCCAAATAGGACTAAGAATGTATCCTCTTAAAGGTTAAAATGGATAGAGTCGATCTCTTTCTTCCACCATAAATATTCATTTTTTATGCAATGCTTGCAATGGTTTTCATTTTTGAATTAATTAATTGTGTTAGGGTAAACTCAAAAATACTTCTACATTTAAATCATCATATATGAATTCTCCAATTTTTTTTATGGTCTGTAGGTCAAACTCTAGGTGTTGTACCATTGAAAATTTTTTAATGTATAAACAAAATAAAACAAATATGCTAGAGATCTTTTTTTTTTTTCCTTTTTACAATTTCCAAGTAATGAATAGCTTTTATTTTTAGGATTTATTTTCTTTCATGTTTTATAAATATTTACTTATTCATTTTAATATTATATGCATGTAGGGAAGGAACATTTATATCTTTGCATTCACATTACGGCCATTAGTATCCATTACACTTAATAGCTTATGTTTATAGTTTCCTATACCGTAAAAGAGACAAAGGTAGCATCCAAATAGTAGATCGGAAGGTGTCCAAATGATGTAAGTATCACTAACCCCCAAAAAAGGGCTATAACCATGAGATTCCTCTTAGCTCATTAGGAGAAAGCTCAAAGTCTAAGTCGATTAGAGCTTCTAGATGGAGAAAGTTTCTAGAAGGTCTCAAAATGTCCTAAATCCTTATGTCTTAATAGGTATGGGGTAGGTAACATTGGAATTATAAATGTAATATAGGTCATTAGATCTAATTAATCTTGGCCATTCATTCTAGGAGGCCATTTGTATATATAGGAGATTTGCCCTCTAATAGGGATTAAGGACTGATTATGCACTCCTAAGCTCGAAGGCTTTCTTAAGTGGTTTGTCGAGCTGTTTAAGGAGAGTTAAGCGCTAAGGAGTAGTGCTTATCTCAGTCTGATCTACTAAGATACTTCACTCTCCATGCTATCCAAGGAATTATTGAGGTGATTAGCCAACATGCTGAATCGAACCCTTTACTATACACTAGCCTTAGTGTTAAATCTGAATACAATAATCTTCACAGTATCGAGGTTGAACTGACAACTATCATGAGATGACCATTCGAGGCTGACTTGAATGCGACCTGTCCCTAAACCAACCCCTAGTCCAGCTTTAGCAGTTAGGGTATTAAATTTTCGACGTCAAACAGACCCGACTAGAGGCCTACCCCTGCTTAGCTCATTGTTGTTAGAATCACAAACTGAGTAAAACATGCATGCGTTGTCCTTTCTAACACCTGTACTATCCTTTTTGATAAACGATGCTCCTTATGCATGATTTCATGCTTTTCCTGTAAATTATTCTCCTTTTCCCTTAGCAAATAGGGATCCATTTTTTTGTAATTTTCTGTAACGTAGAACTTATCCTAGAAGGGTACTATAAATAATCACATAATGTAATAGCCGCAACAGAATATACAGAAGAATACACTAAACTTTTACCTTCTCTTGAGCTAAGTGTCCTATTACTTACTTTCGAGCTACTCTCATCTAGCTTATTCGAGTATGGACTAGTGGTAGGTGACATCCGGCTATACTTATGCGTTATATCAAGTGTGACTTGAGTTCGTATGAGGCATTGGTGCGTCATATCCATCGTTGGTGCATGGGGACCCTTATTTAACCTTTAACTATCATTTACATTTTGAGCCATCTCATGGCCTGGACTTATCCCTTTTGGTTACGCGTGATATCAAGTTCGTGTGTTCTAAATACTTTTTCGCCCTCTCTTGAGTATGTTGCGAGTTATTATGAGAAAAGCTGATTTAGTTTCTTTTGAGGTTCTTCGAAGAGTCTAAGTACTGTAAGTGTGAGCAAAAATAAACACTCTATACGTAACATAAGGCCATAGGATGCTATGTGTTATTGTCTAAATGATGGCATTAGTCTTATCTAAATATAGCTTATTTATTTATTATTTTAGTTTCGAATTTTATTGTATTTTTTTTTGTTATTTTGCCCTTAGTTCAAAATAACTTATATTTTGAGCTGGTTATCATTTGTATTCAAAACATTACAACCCTTTAATCTTTATTATGGAGCCAAATTTTTAGTTATGTTGTTATTAATCCTTGAATTATAACAAACAAAGAGTTAGTTGCATCTGTGAGCAATATCAAATTTAATTAATTCCTAGACTTATTTTTATTACTCTTAAGTCATTTCCTTATGAGAAGGAAGGCCATATCTTTGAATCTTAATTATAAAACACAAAAAATATTAACATTTACTTAGTTATTGATTGCAATTAAGATTGCTTTCCATTTGATTGCATCAAAAAGAGAAATTTATGTGTATATTAGTTATCGCACTCGTATAACTACATTTTTCCACATTATCATTATGGTCACCACTATCGCTATCATTATACTACTACCACTATCGTCATTTTAATAACATTAATACTATTGAATTTCCGCACTACCAAAACAACATCAACATTATCCCACTTACATAGCCAATGTTACACATTGAGGTCATTATTATGCATTACATTATATATATTAATGCTTGCAACTCTCATCTAACTTGGAGAAGGGAAGGTGTCTAGGTAATAAGTCAACATCGTACTAGAAGAGAGAAAGGCTTTTAATGGAGTAAGGCTACATAACACTATAAGATGATGACATTAATCCCCTCTAAATGGTAGCTTATTTACTTATTTTAGTTTTTTATTGGATTACTTTGCCCGATGTACCTTATATTTTGGGCTTATTTATCATTTATATTCAAAACATTTGATCCTTTAACTTTTATTATGGAGTCAAATCCTTGGTTATATTTTCATTAATCTAGAATTGTGGCAAACATAGGATTAGTTATAGTCATGATTTATATCAATTTTGTCTAATTTGTAAGCTTAATCTTCTCACTCGATGAGTCATATGCTTATTAGAGGAAAGGTCATCTGTTCATTGCCCTAATCACAAAATGCCAAAAATAATAACACCCACTTAGATATTGGTTGCAATTAAGATCGATTTCGATTTGATTGCATCAAAAGAGGAAATTATTAGTGTATATTAGCTATTGTGTATTTATTTTAACTACATTTTCCTATTATTATAGTTGCCTTATCATTGTGGCTATTATTACCTCATCAATACTCTACCACCACCTTGATTATAATAAAACCGATATTATCAAATCCCCACCATTTGTGTAGCATCATTTTAGTGATAAGGTATATATTAGTTTATTGGTAATAACAATGATGATGATAGAATGATGACTATATGAGTGAGAAAGTGATGATGGTGTAGTGCATGTTGATAATGCAGCTACAATAGTGAATGCATGAGTGTAGTCATAGTGAAGTTATGATAGTGTAGGTTGGCATATACATTGTAGCTGTTATCATCCATTATTTCAAACTAGCTAATGCTTGCACCTCTCATCTAAACAATAAAAGGGAAGGCCTTGGATGATATGCTGGTATTTAACCAATAGAAAAGAAGACATTTAAATGGTATAAGGCCATAAAATGCTATTGTGTTATCGTTCGAATTATAGCATTGGTCTTATCCAAATAGTAGCTCTTTACTTACAATTTTAGTTTTGTGTTTTATTTTATTTTATTTTTTTAGGGACTATTTTTCCTAAAACATGTTGTACTTTTTAAGGTTTTTTTACTCATTTGTATTTGAACTATTAAAATTATTTATCATTTATTGTGGAGTCAAATTCTCAGTTATTTTCTTACCAATCCTTAAAGATTAGTTGCATTTATGAGTTATATTGAATTTAGCTAATTCCTAAGTTTATTCTTCTTGCTCGATAATTTATGTCACACCAAAAAAGTAATATCACATAAAGACTGATTACAATTTAGATTGGTTTCCATTTAATTGCACTAAAGAGGAAATATTATTAGTGTATATTAGTTTTCTGTGTATTTATTTTAAACATATTTTCTCATATTATCATAGCCTTGCTACCTCCATCAGTGCACTACCACTATTAGTAATTATATTATCAAATACTCACTACTTGTATAGCACCATATATAGGTTTGTTAATGTTGATAGTCAAATTTAAGAGTCTAAAATTGTTTGATGGCTTATGCAAAAGCTTATAATAAGAAAGGTAAAATTAGGTTATGAGGGTGTAAGGTGACTTCAACGTAACCACTTTGATGCATAAGTAAGTATGTGTGCAAGAAAAATGTAAGTAAAGAGAAAGTAAAAAATATACGAGGGGATTATGAGAATTCAAAAGAAGCATACCACGAGTTTCTTAGGTATATCTATAGGTGGTAACCTATAACTGTCTCGATAACTATAGTAAACTCATTTATGATACAGGAAAATTATGCTCCTGACCATTTCCTTATTCCTAGGAACATGGAATAGTAGGTAGTTATCTACATAGCAACTTCCCATTTGCTTGCATTCATGTTTGAATTCAAACATTTGATTGTTAAGAGCCCTTGGTTAGCTGATGGATTAAAGCTATCCTCAACTTGTTAATCCACTTCAAGATCCTCCTGACTTATCTTCACATAATTCGTGCTCATTTTCTCTAAATTGTGAGAACACTTGCATATAAGTAAGCTAGTAAACTAGATTGGGGGTTTAGAGTGACAGATTGGAATATGAAGGCTTTAAGCTACTTAAGGTCCTAAGAGTTTGGGACTAAAAACCCCTATAAACATTTACCCCCAACTATCCTTGGTGGCGACAACAAGGAGAGTAACTTATGGGTAGAGAATTCTAATCGGTTTAATTTTACCTTGTAATGACTAATCATACCTATAGTTTGTTTTTTACTAATTTGCAAGATTTACAGTTTGTCGTGTTCTTGAGCTTTTCAACATATGTAATTGACAAAATTGACCTCTGTCTTCTTTGTTTAAGCTTTTTTTGGCCTACCACTATAATAACACTTAATCTCGTCTCAACGTGTATCTAAAGAGTTATATTTACCAACGATTGCTTTATATTCTATGGATTGGGGTTTATACTCACATGACAACCATGACATATGTTGATAGGAATCAAAGGCTAATAACACGATCTTGAGCAAGAGGACTTGTTGCCTTAGTATGCCTGGCGGCTTAGAAGGATCTAACCCTAGAAGAAGAACTCCTCTAAGCTAACCTAATATGTGTTCAAAACTCTTTTGACTTGTTCACCATCTCTCAATAGGAGGAAGTTCCCTTAGAAGTTGACAACTATCATCAATACCAAGGTTTAAGCTTTCGAGTATCAATCTATCAAACGTTCAAGCTAACACCAGCCCAACATTGAGCTGAGCTCCCAGATTCCAATAATTTAGGCAAGTGCTTGTTAAGTTCTTGAGTTCCCAATATGATGCTAACCAAGTTAGCTTAGCTTTGCTTAGTATCCAGCATTCGTTTGGACCACCAAAATGAGAAGCAAACCTATGCCTTACCCTCTGACATCCGTACCACCCTTGTTAAAATATTCTACTTTCCACTGTTACTATTTTTCCCCTGTGTCGTATTTGTTTTCTAATTCTATAGTAGAATCTTTTTTTTTTTTTTTTTGTAATTTGAAGTAACTTAGAACTTACTTAATTAAGGCATATAAATACCTCATAGATGTAATAGCTACATTGATAGTTATCATCAATATTCAAGCATTTTCCCCTTTGAGCTAAGTGTTTCTACTTACTCTTTTACTCTTATTTAGCTCATTGTGAGCATGGACCAATGGTAAGTGATTCTTATTGCACTTGTATGTAATATCAAGTGTACCTTGAGCTTGTATAGGGCATTGGTGTGTCATATCTGTCATCAATGCATGAGAAACCTTACTCAAAACTTCGACTTTCATTTATCCTTCGAGCCATCTTGTGGTTTGAACCCACCCTTGATTTGCATGATACCACTTCTAATGTGTCCATCTATGATAGTGTCCGTATCATCTTGGTATCAAAGCTTAACTACGTTCTTGTAAGTTTTGGCATTTTGTGTTCTTGTGTGACTACATTATAGTAATGTTGTGTTAAGTGGTGTTCGATGGGATTTAGATTATTAAGATAGTTCGTAGTAAGTGTGAGATTACTCTATTTCCCCTATTTTTGTACTTACGAAACAGAGTGTGTATAGACTTACATTGGTCTATAACCATCTTGTGTATTGTTGATAATGTTTAGTTTTAGTTGAAGTAAGTATTGTAGAGTTGAAGTTTGAAGTTGGATTTTGAGGAAGGTTTTGTGTGGTTTAGATGAGATTCTAATTCGACGTAGTGTTTTATTGAAGTCTTAAAGAATGTCGAACTTTAGTATTCAAGAAACTCTTGGAAATTAAGAGAGCGGTGCTTGAAATGGTCAAGGCCAACAAAGGAGTTATATACCCCAGTTTGTGGATGAAAGGCTGGACAAACTTACCGACTTAGTAACTAACCTTATGACTTCCATACACAAAGATGGGTAGCAACTTAGGGGTAACCTGAATAGAGGCTGAATGGATATGATACCCGAGCGAGGCAATGGTTAGCTTGGTTTAGTTAATTTCCCAATTCAACCCCACCGAGCTGGAGGAGTTGATAGAATTGCTCAACAAAGACTTGCCGTAGACGAGATAGAAGAGGAAGGTGTAGAATTAGGTGATGAGGAAGAAGAATATTATAAGGTAAAAGAGAGAAATGTTCGAGCTTCTAGAGTAGAAGGCCTGAAAATGTAAATTCCGAGCTTTTTCGATAGTAGTGACGCTGAGGATTACTTGGACTAGGTAAATAAAATTGAAAGGCAGTTTGAGTGTTATGAGGTGCTTGAGAACATTAAGGTGAGACTAGCCATCCTAGAGTTCATAGAATATGCTACCTTATTGTAGAAGAATTTGCAAGCAACCTGGTGAAGAGAAGGAGAGAAGGATATTAGAGACTGGGATGAGATGAAGAGAGTAATGAAGAAGAGGTTTCAACCGAGCTACTATTTGTAAGATACATTCAAGTAGTTGTAGGAGATGAGGTAAGGAGGCTTAAGTGTTGATGCCTATGTAAAAGAATTTCAAATGCTAATGATTCACTATGAAGTTGTAGAGCCCGAAGACCGAACTATCTCTAGATTTATCAGTGGATTGAAGTACAAGATCGGAGATATCCTGGAGACAAGGGATATTGATACATTGGACTAACCTATCAGAGTTGCAAAGCTACACAAAGCATAGAGCAACGTCTAATGAGCAGACTTTGAGCCCTCATTATTCGAGCTATGCCTAATCGACCTGTTCCAAGTAGACTTATACGTCCAGAGCTAAGTAAGACTAGTAAAGTTTGACTTGTTTCAACCGTCTAAGCAAAAAAAAAAAAGAAAAAAAAAAGAAGTCTTGAGGAAATTTAAGGAAGGGTATAATTTAATTCGAAAGATGAGTGAAATCAAGTGTTCTAAGTGTCAAAGGTTCAAGCACATGGCAACGTAATACCCGAACAAAAGAACCATGTTAATCAAGAGAGATGTCGACCATTGAGGTTGATAACACTGATAAGGAGGTTGAAGAGCAGAAGGAATCTAGGCAAGCTGACTTGTCTAAGGAGGAAGAGGTTATTTATAGTGAAGAGAGTAATTTCATACTCACAACCATTGATGGGAATCAGGCTACTGGACTATTGATTTACAGTCGAGCCTAAGGACTAGAAGGATTGGCAAGGCGGATCCTCTTACTCCAATCGACTCTTGCCGAAGCCGAGTATCTCTTTGCTGAGTAACTTTGCATGTCAAGCTGAATGACTTCTCATCTTTCGGGGATTATGTGTTGAATGTCAGAATGTCAAGATATCAACCATTGCTCATTCAAGCTCAAGCTAACCACTTATTCGACATCTCCCTTGTTGAGAGATCGAAAGAGAGGGACTCCAGACTAACACCGCCACCCTTGCTTGGACAAACCATTTGATTGTACTCTTTTGTTTACATCCTCTAAAGGCTTCACCAATACATTTTCGCCATGTGTATAGGAGCCTACACATAATCTATTACACTAATGATTATTTTTCTTGAATATTCATTTTTACTCTTTTGTATTCTTGTATATTGCTTCTTTAGGGTAATACCCTTTTTTATCTTTTCCCTTTTTTAAAAATTGCCCTAAATTTCAAGTTTAAATACTCCTTGTATTTGTATCTGTAGTTGTAAAATCAGATTATTATCAATACAACTGAATATTCTTCCCTATGTAAACACTATTTGTTTACTCTCATTTTACTCTCATCCTAACCCTTAAGCAAAGTTAGGTGGTGAGTAACCTTACTGGAACAATTCGTACATCATATCGAGCTGTGTCATGAGTCCTTGGAAGTTCCCTTGGTGTGCTATATCCTTTGGAGCTGTTCCTGGGTTTTGCTTACTTTTCATTTACATTTGTCCTTTCGCACATTCCCCATCGCTTCCTTTTCAAGCTTTCGACAAGCTTGGACCCATTTGGCGACTGGCCTTATCTATTCTTGGTCATGGTTTGCATCATCTCGGTATCAAAGTGGAGGTTTCACCTCAGTTGTAGTTTGTTCTAAAGTTCTATCTATATTCTATTTTGCGTGTGTGAAACAGAGCAAATTACTGTGTTCATTTGGTTGCTATGTTTTCTAGCTGTTAATTTTCTGGTTTGCAAAAGTGTTTGTTTAAGCTTTAAATCTGTAGAGAAAATGACTGACTTGAGTGTAAACGTTGGTGTTGGAGACGATAACAGTGGAGTTGTCTACCATGGCCGACAATCTCAAGGTACTTCGAGAAGCATTGACGAAAGACTTGATGAGGTGGCTAACCTCTTAGTAGATTTAACCTAAGTTGTTTATGCATTGGCTTATCGACCTACTGAAGCCACGCCTAACACCCCACAAGCTGCTCAACCTGCTAGAGGTTAGAACTTAGCTCGACTAGTTCAAAGTGGAGGAGTAGGAGGACGAGTAAAAGAAAAGATAGACTTGAGAGAACTAGATGAAGAGGATAAGGAAGAGTATTTTGAAGAAGAGCTAGCTTAAGTTCCCAGAGCACTTAACCATGTGAAGCTTCAGATTTCGAGTTTCAATAGATTTAGGAATGTTGATGAATATTTAGAATGGGAAGAGAAAGTAGAGTGTGTTTTTTACTATTATTAGTATGAAGATTACAAGAAAGTGAGAACTGTTGTTGTTGAGTTCTCCAGATATGCTGCCATGTGGTGGAAGAATTTCTAAGTTATGAAGAGGCGAGAGGGTTACCAAGAGATTAACACTTGGCCCGAGATGAAGAGAATACTTAGAAACAGGTTTGTTTTAAATACTTATTTGCAAGATACCTTTACTGGCTTTAGGAGCTGAGATAAGGGGCTAATTTGTTAATTAGTATATCCAAGAATTTCAAATGCTTATGATCCAATGTGAAGTGGAGGAACCACTCGCACAAACAATCTCTAAGTTCTTAACTAGGTTGAGAGGTGACATTTGAGATATTATAGAGCTCCATTGATTTACCACAATGGATGAAACCATTAGAATAGCCCAACGAGTAGAGAGGTAGAGAAGGAGCTGAGTACTGACCAGGTTGCTGACTAGCTAACCTGGACATATGAGTCACCGAGTATTGAACAGATTTGAAAGGTAGATGTACAAGCCAAGCAGAAGGCTAACCTGACAATGACGCACTAACTTGTACTTATGAGAAAGGGCAAGGGTCTGGTAGGAAGACGAGTTGGATCAGGTGCTTCAAATGCCAAAGGTATTGCTCAATGCCCGAATCGAAGGACTATGGTCATCAAAGGAGACATCCCAAAGCTAGAAGTAAAAAATACTAATGAAGAACCCGAGGGGGTGGGGTGGAGAATGCTGCTGAGAAAGAATTAATTGAAGAAGACATATTTATCGAGGACTTGGATTAGTTGGACTTGGTTATTCGACACTTAGAACCCTTACGAGAGGAGTAGAAGGAGAACTTGTTTTGTACCACTTGTAAGGTGAATGATTATGTGTGAGCATTAATTGTGGATAGTAGAAGTTGTACCAATGTGGCATTAGTTGAAATGGTCACATAATTGAAGATGTTGATCATTGCACACCTGAAGCCATACAAGTTGCATTGGTTGAGTGATAAGGAGGCACTATATGTCACCCGATAAGTACTACTACTGATTACAATTAGAAACTGCTCTGACAAGATTCTCTGCAATGTGTTGCCTACATGCACCATGCACGTGTTGCTTGGCTGACTATGGAAATTTGATAGAAAAGTTATCCATGACAAATACAAGAACACGTATGTGTTTGAGAATGATGGCTGGAATATTATACTAAACCCGATGCCGCCAAGAGAAGTTAATAAATTGTAGACAAAACTTGCCCGCAAATCGAAGAAGACTATGATGATGAGTAGAGCCAAGCTCCAAGAGGCCATCAATACTGATAAGTTGACCTTCATGTTGGTTAGATGACTATTAGAAATGAAGGAGTGGGGTAAACTACTCTAGGAAATCAAAGAGTTGCTATACGAGTATGCCGCTCTATTCTCAGAACAGTTACCCAAGAGGTTGCCCCTTACTTGAGGCATAGAGCACTGCATTGACTTAATATTCGATGCCTTACTGCCGAATAAGCCAACCTATCGGATAAGTCTTAGCAGGCTTTTGAACTCTAATGATAAGTTAATAAATTGCTGAAAAGATGTTATGTTAGGGAAAGTCTCAGCCCTTATGTTGTTCCGATCATCCTAGTGCAGAAAAAGGGTGATACCTGGCAAATGTGTATTAACAGCTAAGCCGTGAACAAGATAACGATCAAATACAGGTATCCAATCCTTAGGTTGGAAGATATGCTAGATGAATTGAGTGGAGCCAAGATCTTCAGCAAGATTGATCTAAAATCTGGCTACCATCAAATCCGAATGAGGCCGAGAGATGAGTGAAAGACTTCTTTTAAGACTTGACATGGGCTTTATGAATGGATAGTCATGCCTTTTGGCTTATCCAATGCCCCGAGTACTTTCATAACTGATGAACCGTATGTTGAGACATCTGATAGGGAAGTATGTCACGATGTACTTTGACAACATCCTAGTCTATAGTGCTGACATGCCGACATGCCAAGTCACTGCAAACATCTTCGAGTTATACAAAACGTCCTCCGTACCGAGGGATTATTTGGCAACTTGAAGAAATGTTGCTTTTGTTAGGAGGAAGTGATATTTTTAGTTTATGTAATAAATGAGGGAGGCTTATGAGTGGACAATGAGAAGGTTAAAGCAATCGTCGAGTGGCTAACTCCTATTACTTGTGCTGACATGAGAAGTTTCCATGGATTAGCTTCATTCTACAGGAGGCTTATCGGGAATTTCAGCACCCTCATTGCATCGCTTACTAAAGTAACAAAGAAGAAGATCAACTTTCGATGGGGAATAAAGGAGGAGAGAAGTTTTGCTGAGATAAAGGAAAGATTGACCTCTACCCTTGTATTAGTTTTACTTAACTTCGAGAAAATATTTGAGCTAGAGTGTTGTAAGTCCTAAAGTTAAGCTAAGTTATCGTAGGATTGAACTTAGTATACAAAGTTTAGGGCGATCGGTTAAAAGATCTGATCAAACTTAAATTATAAGCTATAGATAGAAATATTAGTAAAAATGACCCCGTAAACTTGAATTTAAGAAAATAAGTAATAAAATAAGAAATTATAAAATTTTCAAATTTTAAGTATTATACTTGTTAATTATCGAAAAGGCAAAAAGTGTAATCTAATAACTAATAAATTACTAGAGATAAATTATATGTATACTAAAAGTTATAGAATGACCTAAATAATAATTAAGAATATTTACTTGTACCCCACATGTATTTATGTGTAGATAAAAATACGCGAAATTATTTAAATTGCCTGAAATTAGCTAGAAACTTATTAAATAATTAAGAAAAAAACAGAAAAAAATCATAGGAATAAGGAATGACTTAGATTTGGTCATTGCAGGTCAGGAATTAAAGAGAAAAAATTAACCAATAAAAAACAAGCAACACAAAAGGCAAAATTGAAGAGATTTGAGTAATGTCTTGTCTAATTAATGCATAATAATTATTATAAGGCTCTATAAATAGTAAGAAAAATTACAGAACTCATTTGGATAGTTAGAAGTTTGGAAAAATTGAGAGCACTGAAATTTGGAGAAAAAATTAAGGTTTTTAGAAATTTTCCTCAAAACTGTACAGAGGGAACAAGGAGGCTGAACCTACATATCACCACCTCCTGGAACCAAACCACCACCACTTCCTGGAACCAAACCACCACCACCACCCTACTCCAAACCCACTGCCTGGACCGGTCGACACACCTAAATCGGTGTTGGAGGCCCCAAAGCCATCGGATCGAATGAGTTTCACATCTTTTTTTTATTTTGTAAAATTTTTTAAAATTATTTATTTTTCCCAGAAAATTATGAAATTTATTATTCTGAAGTTTTATTGCATGTAGATTTAAGAAAAAATAGTGGTTAAGTTTAATCATATCTGTAAATATAGGGTTCTTAAAAAATTAAGCAAAATCGAACATGGTTAGAACTAAAAATAAATAGGATTAGGAATGTAGTTTAGAGCTCAAATTTTTTTTGTAGAATGCTTAAGTAATATAAAATAGTGCTATAAAGCCATTTTTTAAAATTTAATTTTTAAAATTTTTAAGTAATTTTTTGGCCTTAAAATGATGAGAAAATTGAGTAATTTTAGGTTAATTAGGTGATTAAGTGATTAATTACTGATTTAAATGGTAATTAAATGTTTAAGGGTGTAAACCTCTAATGTGGAAACCTAATCCTAGTCTTTGGGGTGTTAAGTGTAATTAATATAGGAATTATGTGGTAATTGTAGGAAATTAGAAATATGTAGAATTGGAAAATTAATAAATATAAAAAATTAGATTTATTTGGATAATATAATAATAAAAATCAATACATAATAAATCTGAAACAAAATTTAATTTTGGGCAATTCTATAAAAAATGTAAGATTTCCTCGCATCGGGAGTAAATCTGGTACTTCAATTAAGATTAGAGTGTATCGAATAAGTTAGAACACTAAATTAAGATCCATTGTGATATTAGAATACTCGAGCTTAATGTTATTAATTTCATAATAGAATTCGAGCGTATTTAGGATTTCTCGTAGTTAGAGACAATGTAGAATAAAAATTAAAATCTAATTTAGAAATCGAACCCCGAAATAAGGTAGAATGAATCATTAGTAAATAATAGGTATACATGGAGAAATAAGTTAAATTATAACTTAGAATATGTATCATCAAAGTATAAGTACTAAAAAGACGTATTTGTATTATAGGATACTCGGAGACAAACCGACCTGCTATTAAGTGATTGGGCGACCGAGAATTCCAAGTAAGTTAGGTTATTACTTACTGTATTGGAGTACTATTTTATAGTACTCGGAGACTTAAGATTGTGTATGATTGTGATTGTAAGTAGTTTATGCATGTGTTTGAGTATTTGATTTCGTGTTGAAATTTGTGTTATGATTGATTGTGTATTATGACTGGATTGGTGTGAAATTGTTTGAACACCCTAAATGGAATTTAATTTTATTCGACTCTAATGCCCTAAATTGTCATGCATTGCAACTCTTTAGGGGATTATATTAGGATTCTCCAACCAAACACCAATACTTTCAATAAAGATAGCGCTGGATAGCAAATTGGTCTTTTCCTTATCCTTAGCCGAACTAAGTGACAGGAGAGAAGGTCGCGGTGAGGATAAGGGCATTGGTTCGAAGGATAGTCTTAGGAGAAGCAGTGTCTTCATTACACAAACTTGGGTTTGGTTGTAAGCTACTGCATAACATGAAAACTCTTCAACCCGAATTAAAACGGGTGAAATTTCTCTGATTTCGCAACGGACCAAACTACGTTATGTGATGACCCTTACTTATTGCATTGTATGAAAATAATTGCTTGATAATCTTGTTGTGTTTATATATATTCATGAGTCTCCAATTCAACTTACTGAGCTGTGGTTGCTTATACCCGTATAGATTCTTTTGCAGGTCCTAATTTTTAAATACTCCAAGTATTATACCACCTTACAACTATCTAGAGGTTAGTTCTTTTGAAGCCTGGGGTGTCAGGATCAATTTACCTAGTAGTTGATGTATAGCTAGAGTCTCCTTAGTAGCTTAAGAATGAAAAACTGATAGTTGATATGTAAATTAGTTGATTGTTATGTTAATGTAGAATTTCCTGGGAAGTTCTATGGAATGTACATGTAATTACATATATGTTGACTTGAAGTTCTTGTTAATTACTGTAACTTTAACTTAACTCTTAATTGGACTGTTTACTTCAAAATGAGGAGTCATTGATGCCTTGTGTAGATTATGTCTATGGTAGGTATTGTAAGGTCAGTTACTATCATAGAATGGTTTATACGGTGGGACTGTTGTGACTCTGTGATTTCGGGGCTTAACAAGTGTGATGCATTAAGCATTGGAATAGGTGCTGTCCTAATGTAGGAAGGCCAACCAATTGCCTAACATTGTGAGAAGCTCAGAGGACCCTAACTAAATTACTTTGTATATGACAAAGAATTCTTGGCGTTGATCCAAGTACTGTAATTATGGTAGCATTATCTATTACCATCATCTATACTGACCATGAGTCCCTAAGGTACCTTTGAAGTTAAATTAAGTTGTCAAAGCAACAAGAGAAATGGGTTGAATTCCTTAAAGGATTCAATTTCGTGATAAAATATAAGTAGGGAAAGAGTAATGTAATTGTAGATGCTCTTTCGAGAAGGCATGCACTTCTGAATGAACTGCAGAGTAGATTATTTAGGTTTGTAAGTACCAAAGAATAGTATTCTAAGGATCCACACATTAGACCCGTATTTGCATAATGTGTCGATAGAAGAACAGTGGATGAGTACCATGTAGAAGATGGCTACTTGTTTCGAGGGGGGAAATTATGCGTGCCGACTTATTCATTATGGGAGTTGCTAATCAAGGAAGCCTATAGTAGAGGATTGTCCGAACATTTTAGGGAGAAAAGAACATCTAAATTGTTGGGTGGTCGATTCTTTTAGCTAAGAATGAGGCGAGATATGCACTAAGTTGTTGAAAGCTGTGCTGTGTACAAGAGGGCTAAGTGCTAAGCTGAACAAGGGAAAGCAATGCCTTTGCCTGTTCCGACGAAACCTTGGACTGAATTAAGCATGGACTTTGTTCTCGGATTACCACGAACTGCCCAAGGCAAAGATTTTGTAATGGTCATCATGGATAGGTTCAGCAAGATGGCACACTTCGTGCCCCTACTCTAAAACTAACAATGCTTTGGCTATTGCTACTCTTTTCTTGCAGGAGATTGTGCGATTATATGGAATGCTAAGAAGCGTAGTCTTGATAGAGACTTGAAGTTCTTGAGCCATTTCTAGAGGACTTTGTGGCATCGGATGGGGACCAAACTACTATTCAGTACTTCCTGTCACTCTCAAATTGATGGATACATAGAGGTGGTTAATTGTACTTTAGGTTACTACTTCAAACTATAGTGGGAAAGAACTTAGCTAATTGGGACGTCTGTTTACTAGTGGTCGAATTTGCCTACAACTGAACAGTGCATGACACCACTAAGCAGACACCCTTTGAAGTGGTCTATGGTTTTAATCCTAAGTTGCCCCTTAATCATACCCCTATACCCGTACTTGTGTAAGAAGACCCTGATGCAAGAGCTAGAGCACAATCCCTTCAGCACATCTACGATAAAGTCACCTGACATATCAACTATGCTGCCAGAAGAATGCAAGTGAAGGCCAAGGGTAAGACGGCTAAATAATTCCAATAAAGAGACTTTGTATGGCTGTACCTCAGTAAGGAATAGTTTCCAAGCAAGAGGAGGAACAAACTATCTGCAATAGCTGAAAGACCCTTCAGGATCCTTTAGAAGATCAATGACAACGCCTACAGGTTAGAGCTACCAGAAGATTATGGAGTATCTGACACCTTCAACATTGCCGACCTCAATCCTTATCACCTTGATAGAGAACTGACCGAAGACTACATAGATTTGATCTTAAATCTAAATCAACTTGGAGGGAATGATGGGAATTAGGCTACTAGACTATTGACCCACAGCCGAGCCCGAGGACTAGAAGGACTGGCAAGGCGAATCCTCCTACTCTAGCAGACTCCTACTGAAGCCGAATATCTCTTTTCCGAGCAACTCTACATGCCAAGTCAAATGACTTCCCATCTTTCGAAGATTGTGTGCTAAATGTTAGAATGCCGAGATATTTGCCAAACCATGCGCGCTTACTCATTCATGCCCAAGCCAACCACTTATTTAGCATCTCGCTTATGGAGAGACCAAGAGAGGCACTTTGGACTGACACCGTTACCCCTGTTCAGACAAACCATTTGACCATACTCTTTTGTTTGCATTCTTTAATGGCTTCACTAATACATCTTTGCCACGTGTACAGGAGCCTGCACAAAATCTGCTACACTAATGATTATTTTTCTTGAATATTTATTTTTACCATTTTGTATTCTTGAACATTACTTCTTTAAGGTAATACCCTTTTTTGTCTTTTCCCTTTTTAGCAAGTGGCCCTAACTTTCGGGTATAAATACCCCTTGTATCTATATCTATAGCTATAAACTCAGATTATCATTAATATAACTAAATATTCTTCCCTACGTAAATACTGTTTGTTTACTCTCATTTCACTTTTATCCTAACCCTTAAGGCTAGGTGGAGAGTAATCTCACCGAAACAATTCGTACGTCATATCAAGTTATACCGTGAGTCTTTAGAAGTTCCCTTGGTGTATCATATCTTTTGGAGTTATTCGTGGGTTTTACTTACTTGTCATTCACATTGGTCCTTTTGCACATTCCCCATCATTTCCTTTTCAAGATTTTGGCAAGCTTGGACCTATTCAGCGATCGGCCTTGTCTGTTCTTGGTTACGGTCTACATCAACCATGGTCCTAAGGCGAGTATTAACCTCTTTATTATGTTTTGATGATGATAAAAGATGATTAAAAAAAGGGATGACGTTAAAATATTCATATGCATGTTTACCTTGATAAGATATTGCTATATGTGTTTACTAGTTTCTTAAGTATATTAAACAAAGTTTTGTAAGATCTATCGAAAGATTAGTCAGAGGACTAATCAAAAGGTACGAGAACTAGAAATAGGGAATATGTTTAAAATATAAGAATCATCGATTAAGATCCTAAGAAGACTTAGCTTCATTTACTGAATATGTTTGAGAAATATGTTCAATAAGTTCTACTAAGTAGGATTAAAATCTACAGGAATAAGATCAAATTATTCTTGTTATAAAATCTATTTAAGATTGGAAAGTTTTGTTTTAAAATAAGTTTTTGGTTAAGCCATTCGAATCTAAAAAGGACTCATATATTGACAGCAAAGTTTACCTTGTATATACATTTGAAGTACTCAAAGTAAGGAAAGGAAATATCACTACTCTTGCTGCACATGTAGTATGGAAAGGATATCACATATATGGAAAGTCAACAAAGAAGATATTTCACAAGTTATATTTGTCAAAATAAAGGTTTGGAATAAATTCTCTAAAGGGCTTACCTTAAAACAAGCTTATAGCCGTTACAATTTTAAGTATATAAAGGAGGCAAAGTCTTCATAGAAAAGACACGAAGGAGAAAAAAAAAAAAAGAAAAGAGACGAAAGAATTTCTATGGTCATTCTAAAGTGCTGTAAGCAATCCATTTTTGAGAATAGAAGATTGATCAGAAGCTTACATACTTATCTTCATACTAGTTCTTATTTGTCAAGGACCCATTTCTTTTATTCTCCTCATTGTCTTTTGTAATCTTTATATAAGTTTTATTTTAGAGATTTTTTTTTTTTTAATCTCTGTTGATGGGAATTAGCTTCCGACTACATCTAAGCTACAGTAGACCTGTCCGAAGCCGAGGCTTATCAATGCTTGCCGAGGCCAAGCTACAACTAAAAGGACGAGAAGGAGGAAGATAAACACATGGCATTGAGTTTATCATCTCTCGAGGTGCCGAGATACCATAAGGCCGAGTATTAAGGACTAAAGAACCACTTAGCATAACATTGAGAGACTCATGCCGATTGATTTTAGGGCTCGGCAATTATGGACCAACCTTTCTAATGTCTTGGCCAAACATTACAAGACTTCGGGAACTCCTTCCCGAACCCATATGTCCAACTACCGATCCCATTGAGTTTAGATACTACTCCTTTTAGGGCATGTTGACTTTTCCTGTAAAACGCATAGTTTTGTATTCTTATATATGTTTTCTTTTATTTTACTTATGAGCCCAATTTTTTAGGGTTTAAGGCCTTGTACACTATTTACAGTTTTGCTACTAAGGTTTAGGACTTGCTATAAATAGCAACATTTGTAAACATAAAAGGATACAGATAGATAGATGTCAATATAGAAAATCAGATAGAAAAGTATATTTTTCGGTTTTGGAATCTTTCCCTTTTTAAGCAAGGCTACTCTTGAGTTAGTATTGCCGGATTATCGAGTGTAAATCAAACTCTTTAATCATCCCCGTGTTCTTATCTATCTTGTCCTCAAGATTGTGGTAAACTCCCTTCATTTGAGCGAGTTAGTGAGTCATATTTAACTCTCATTTGAATCCCGAGCGATATTTAGTGTTTGTGAGTTGTATCGAATCTTATTTTGAGCTCAAACCCCTGATTGTGTTTGTATCTTGGTGAGTTATATCCATTTACATTCATCATAAAAAACCTTCCTGTTCTTCGTACTCATTTTTTAAATCATGAATACCCATTCTGGATTACTGTCCACTGCCGTTCCCATTAACATTCCTTATCATCTGTAGTTCTAAGTGATTAGCCTCGGAGTAAGGTTAAGTGAGTCAGAGCAGAGAAAATTGTTTGTAACCTCTCTAACTGTTTGAATATTTTAGATAGTGGAATGACTCCAAAAAGTGAATCAGGTCCCCGGCAGTAAGGCTAGAAGAGTACAATAAGCACAAGACCTAAGCACTATAATTCATTTGCCTGCTCTTCTAACTCTCATCTCTTTATTTTCATACACCTTATTTATATTTGGTTGTCCATTTATCTTCTAGCTGATATCTTAAGTAATCAAAGGAACAAGTTTTTCTTAAGCATTGCATTTGTTTGAAATTTGATATAAATAACCAATTCAAACCCCTTCACCTACTCCCCTGGCTTTTGGTTACTTAACTAGGACCTATAGCGAGTAATGAGTGTAAGCCCAACATCAAAGAATGAACAACGAAAGAACTTATTTCACATCAGTTGTAAGGTTAATGGGACATTATGTGCTTTCATTGTTGATAATGACTGCTGCACTAATGTGACATTTACATTTGTGGTCTAGTAGTTGAAGTTGCTAACCATATCCCACCCCAAGCCTTATAAGCTACATTGGCTCAGTAATAAAAGAGCCTGGTAGATGACTAAGCAAGTTACAGTGTCGATCTTCATTGGAAAGTATCAGTACGAGGTTCTCTGTAATGTGTTGCCTATGAGTCCTTCACATATTCTTCTTAGAAGACCATCGATGTTTAATCAACATATGATATATGATGGGAAGAGAAATACTTGTTCTTTTGAGCATGAGGAAAGAAAGGTAAGGTTGAGTTCCATGTCCTCTAAGCAAGTCAAGACTATGTAAGCTCAGCTTAGTCGAGCTTTAAGGAAGGAGAACCTAATAATGACACTTGCAGAGTTGTCGAGGAAGATGAAGTATGAAAAGCCGACCTTCTTATTGGTTAGGAGGTTGCTCGAATTGAATCCCTTAAATGTCAAACTACCTACCGAAGTGAATTGTCTCCTTGATAAGTTTGCTAATTTGTTCCTTGAAGAACTATTTAAGCAACTACCTTGATCAGAGGGATTGGACATCTAATAGACCTATAGTTAGGAGCTACATTTCCAAACAAACTAACATATTAACTAAACATGAACAAGTTGCTGAACTTCAGAGGTAGGTTAACGAGTTGATAGAGAGAAGATATGTTCAGGAATCCTTAAGTCCTTATGTATTACCACCTTTATTAGAGCTAAAGAAAGTGGTACGTAGTGAATGTGTATAGATAGTTGAACTATTAATTAGATCATCATTAAGTAAAGGTACCTTATACCTCAATGACATGCTTGATGAATTGCATGTTGTGAGGATCTTTTACAAGATTAACCTAAAGTTTAGGTATTATCAGATTAGAATATGGGAGGAAGATGAGTAGAAAACTGTATTCAAGACTTATCATGGGTTGTATGAATGGCTTTTGATGCCATTTGGTTTGTCTAATGGTTTTGACACTATTATGTGATTTGAATCATGTGCTATGAGAATTGATAAGAAAGTTTGTTGTTGTTTGCTTCGACGATATTCTTATTTATAGCCTTGACCTAAAGATGCACTATGAACATCTCTAAGCAATTTTCTCTAAGTTTTGAGTTGAGAAGCTATATGCCATTTTGAAAAAGTGTAACTTTTGCCGGCCTGAAGTAGAGGTATACGGGTTGATGAAGAGAAGGTAAAGGAGATTACTAAGTCACTAGTGCTGACTTATTTAGCTGACATGTGCAGTTTCTATGGGCTACCATCGTTTTATCGCCACTTCATAAAGAATTTCAGTACTATCGTGGTCCTAATTACCAAGCTTTTAAAGAAGAATATTGAGTTCAAATGGGAAGAGAAGGAGCAATAGAGTTTCGAAGAAGTGAAGGAACAATTGACTATTGCTCCAATCTTAGCTCTCTCAAGCTTTGACAAAATCTTTAAAGTAGAGTGAGATGCATCTAGATTGGGCATAGGAGCTGTACTAATATAGGAGGGTTGACCTATTGCTTATTATAGTAAGAAGCTCCCAGCAACTACTCTCAATTATTTTGTGTATGACAAGGAAATTTACTCCTTAATTTGAGCTCTCGATAATCTAGTAACATTATCTATTACTACAGGAGATTGTGATATATACAGATCATGAATCATTGAGTATTTAACGAGTCAACCAAATATGTCTAAGAGATAGGCCAAAAGGTTGAATTCACGAAGGGATTTTCTTATATTGTAAAGTACAAGAATGGTAAACACAATGTAGTGGTTGATGCCCTATCACGGTAACATTCCCTCTTGATCGAGCTCCAAACAAGGCTTCTTAAATTCTCTATCATCAAGAGTTTGTATGTTGATGATATACATTTTGGTCCAATCTATGGTAAGTGTGAGGAAGGATGAGCTATTAATGATCACCATAAAGAGGATGGATACTTATTCATAAAGGGGAAGTTGTGCATTATAACCTACTCTATGCGAGAGCTACTAGTGTGCAAGGCATATGGAAGAGGATTATCTTAACACTTTAGAAAGGCTAGGACCTATAAAGTGCTTACTTCAAGATTCTTTTTATAAAAGATGATGATGGGCGTGCAATCTGTATTGGAAAGGT
Organism: Lumnitzera littorea; assembly: GCA_024138015.1. Taxonomy (NCBI): domain Eukaryota; kingdom Viridiplantae; phylum Streptophyta; class Magnoliopsida; order Myrtales; family Combretaceae; genus Lumnitzera; species Lumnitzera littorea. Next base: position 28,915,413 of record JAMXBB010000009.1, on the reverse strand, counting down.
GTACCATTTGTAAAAAGGCCAAGAGCCAAGCTAAATAAGGACCTTATTTACCAATGCTTGTCTCGACCAAACCATAGATCGAGTTAAGTATGGTCTTTGTGTTGAAGGTTTACTAAGCATGTCCTAAGGGAAGGACTTCATCATCATAGTCATGGATCAGTTTAGTGAGATGGTACACTTTATGCCATTCAATTGAACTAACAATGCTTCAGCCATTTCTTCTCTCTTTTTGCTAAAAGTGGTGAAGAGGCATAGAGTGTAAAGAATTATCGTATCAAATTAAGATCCCAAATTCTTGACCCATTTTTAGAAGATACTTTGGAAGCACCTAGAGACTAAATTGTTATTTAGTACGTCTTGTCAACCCTAGATGGATGGACAAATTAAGGTCCTTAATTGAACCTTGGGCATCTTACTACAAGATGTAGTTAGAGGGAGCTAAGTTGGTTGGAACCTCTACTTGCTTATAGTCAATTTTGCCTAAATAGGATAGCCCACTGTGTCACCAAGAAGTCACCCTTCGAGATCACATCTGGGTATAACCTTAAGCTTCTACTCAACCAAATATCTTTACTTAACTGATTTGAAGATCAATAGGCTGTTGAAAAATCAGAAGCCATCCGAGCATTGCACCAAAAGGTCGTAGATCACCTAACCAAAGTTGCTTCTAAGCTCAAAAGAAGGGGCTGAGGACGAAGAGCTAGAGAATTCTAGGTCGGCGATTAAGTATGGATTCATCTCAGTAAGGAGCAATTCCTTAATCATAGGAAAAGCAAGTAGTCTCCATATTGACTTGATATGTGTCCTGAACTCTTCCGACTTAGTCATCATCCCTCAAAAGGAGGAAGTTGCCATAGAAGTTGACAACTCCCATTAGTGCCAAGGTTCGAGCTCCTGAGAACCCGATCTATTAGACAGTCAAGCCTATACCAACCCAATGCCAAGCCGACTTACCAAAGCCAAGTTGCCAGATTCCAACAATCTAGGTAAGCGCCTATTAAGTTCCTGAGCTACCAAAATGATGCTAACCTAGTCAGCTCAACTCTGCTCAACATCCAGCATACCTTAGGACCACTAAAATGAGAAGTGGGTACGTACTTTACCCTTTGACATCCGTACCATCTTTACCAAAATATTTTACTTCCTATTGTTGCTGTTTTACCCCTGTGTTGTATTTGTTTTCTAATTCTAGAGTAGAATCTTTTTTGTAATTTAAAGTAACCTAGGACTTAGCTTAATTGAGGCACATAAATACCCTATAAATGTAATAGCCACATTAGCAGTTATCATCAATATTCAAGCATTTTCCCTTTTGAGCTAAGTGTTTCTGCTTACTCTTTTACTCTTATTTAGCTTATTGTAAGCGTGGACTATTGGCAAGTGACCTCTTATTGCACTTGTTTATAATATCAAGTGTAACTTGAGTTTCTATGAGGTATTAGTGTATCATATCCATCGTTGGTAAGTAGGAACCCTTGTTCAAAACCTTAACTTTTGTTTATCTTTTGGACCATCTTGTGGTTTAGATCTACCCTAGTACGTATGATACCACTACTCGTGTATCCATCCATGATAATGTTTGTATCATATGTGGTGCATACTAGAAGTGAATCTTAACCATTCATTTCAAAAGGTGCATTATCGCACAGTTGTGGTAAGTTCACATTAAGGATGCAAATCCTAATACTTACAACTATAAAACCCTTTATTTTCTCTCTCTTCCTTACTCAACATCCACTTAAGACCAATTATTCCTTTATGTAGACACCTAATTTTTGGCTCCTTTCTTATTTTTAGATTAGGTTATAGGGCATTAAATTAGAAAAAGTTCAAAAAAATAGAAAATTAAAGAAAACCCCCCAAAAATGAAGAAATTTAGAAAAATAAAAAAAAAGGAAAATAGGAAAAAACACAAAAAACAAGAAATTTAGAGGAAATACAAAAAATGGAAAAATTTTGGAAAATATATAAGAAATTTGAAAAGTTACACAAAAATTTAAAAAATATATATATATAATAAGGAATTTAGAAAATAATAATTTTTTAGGTTGTTAAATAAATTTGAATAAAAGACCATTGAACTCAGGTTTAGATTTAAATCTAGCCTAGGCTCACTTGGTCCATAAGTACAATTTAATTACACATATGGACAAGGTACAGACCGATGGCTTAACAATAAAACACATGAACATTGCAATTGAGATTAACTAGAGATCAACTAGAGATCATGGGTTCGAGACTCATTACAAGCATAGAGATACCTTTTTGTCCTTTTCTTTTCAAACTCGTTGCGTTACCATGTGTTAGGTCATCATTCAGCTACGTGTCTAATAGCAACATATGGTGCTTTACGATTAGCCGCGACAACAAAATTTCTTTCCCTTTTTTTCTTTCTTCCCTTTCTTTTTTGTTCCTCATTTTCTCAATTATAAAAATCACACACATGAGAACCAGGAGATACGAACGAAGGGGATTTTGGTTTTAAAAAAAAAAAGCACTCATACATACAAATGGAGGGGGACATTTGAAAACAGTAGGTGGGAGGGGATTGTTTAAAAGAAATTAGAATAGGTAAGGGGGTCCTACAGTGGATAGTATCTACTCTCTCTCTCGGCTATCTCCCTCTCTCCACCAGAACCCCCTCTCTCTCTACTCACACATCTTTCTCAGTTATCTCCCTCTCTCTACCAAACCTCTCTTTCTCTCTATACATACTCTCTCTTTCTCAGCTATCTCCATCTCTCTCTTGCACTTAACGCAAGACCACGACCCATGCACACACCACTTTCGGCTAACACCGCACCCAACCCACTTGGAGAACACCTCTATTGTCTCTCCTCGACTGTCTCTCTCTCGTTTCACACTGCACCCACTCCCGAAACACGCCACTCGACCTTCTCCCTTGGATGCCGCCGTGACCTAAACATACGGCCAAACACACAATGCCACACCCACTGTCACACATACACATACGACTGAATACTAGACCCAAACCCAACCATAATAAGCTCTACCCTCGAACCCATTCCCTCGCTCTCAGCCTCCTTTCTCTTAGCTACATAACCCACGCACTTACACGACATCCATCTCTCGACTACGAAACCTACATACGCATACACTACCAAACCCACCATCACAACCACCGACAACGGTCACTAAACGCGGTGGCATCGAAAATACCCCCTAAAGCCCAATACAAAAACCATAAAACCACCCTTTCTTGCTCGATTCGGTGGTTAAATCACCCGAAGGAGTATCCTTCTCAAACTGCTGTGAGTGACTGACCCGAACCCACCATCTGACCTAATCCACACTCAACCTGAGGATCCGATCTGTGCTGCTGACCCGATTCGAATTCCCCCTACTTAGTCCGGCCATTTCCCAATTTAATAATTGTTGTTATTTTTGTTTTTGTTTTCTTTTTTATTTATTTTATTTCATTTATTGTAGTTTGTTGCAAAATAAAAAAAAAGAAAGAAAAAGAAAAAGGTAGAAGAGAAAAGAAGAAAAACCGAAAAGAAAAGAAAAAGAAAAGAGAAAAAAAAAAAGAGAAAGAAAATGTAGTTTATTTATTTGTTATTTTACTTAGTCTAATAGATAAAATAAAATAAAAATAAATAAGTAAATAGAAAAAATAAAGATTGTTATTTCTTTTTATCGCTTAGAAAAACATATTTTTTTCAAAAATAAATAAAAATAAAATGGATCATTTATAAATTAGGGCACATTAGGTTTTCCAAAATAAACCAATTTAAAACCCTTAGGAAATTTTCTTCAAATGAACTCAAAATGGGTAAAACACGTAAACCCGGCTGTTTTTCCAAAATTAAAATTAAATCAACCTGCTACGTTTTTGGTAAATGAACTATGGAAGTCTGATCCCAAATAGCGGGTACATAGGCACTCATATGTCAGTAAGGGACGACTTAAAATAAGGAAATTTTTATTTTTTCCATTTTTAGATATTTATGTACGTTGATCAATTTAGTCACGTGTATTGTAATTAGCTGTTTTAGAAATTAAAAAGGGTATATTTGAAAAGCGAAATTAAATTCGGACAATTAAAAAATAGTACCTGTTTAGGGTTTAATAAATTAGCCCTTGGACCTAAATCTCTAGTTTAAAAAAAATAATCATTTTATAATTTTTTTTTTTAATTGATAGATCGATAGCTAAGTTATAACCAATCCACCCACTTGGTTATAACTTAACTCTTTTTCCTGACTTTAGTTAGGTGGTGACTCCAAATCTTTTCAAGTTGAAGAAATGGTTTTCTTTAAGCTCTAGTTAAGGGCTAGTATTAAATGGGTAAGGGTTTAATACTGGTCGGTTTAGAAAAAACCTAATTTTATAAAAGAACCAAGAGGATGAAAAACCAAGCTTGACACTTTAGATTCCCCCATACTCTCTTATATTCCCTACTGTTCTTCTAGATTCTTCATTTTCTTCCTTTTTGTCTCCATCACTTCTGTTCTTGAAGGTAATTATATCTACTACTACATCTAACAACAGCAACTTTGCAAATACAATAGATAGTCAAAATTAAATCACACCCCTCCCCCTCCCCACCCCCTCTTAAAGTGTTAGATGTGCTTCCTATACAACAAATACCTAACATGGCGAATCTAGAGGATGATAACCTATGGGGTCTTTCTAAATTCACTAAATTCAGGAGAATGTGTGCTCTTAAAGTTTGGAGAATTTGAAAAATTCCACTTGATGATTACTTTGATGATGGTGAGGATGAGAGTATTTTAGAAACCCTTTATTCTAGCATTGAGTGCTATCTAAGTCCAAAATATGTTTCAAGGGTATTGATGGAAAAAGAGTTCGGTGACATATGTTTTTATTTCTACTTTGCTCCTCATTACTGGAGGATTGAAAGGATTGAAGTCCTGAATGTGTTGCAATACTAAGTGATCGGCAATTTGCCCTTTTTAAGAAATATTTTAAGGTCGGTCTTCATCTCCCTTTTATTCCTTTTGAAAGGGCCATTTTTTGCTTATCATCAAATATGCCTAAACAAGCTGATACCAAACTCTTATAGGCTAATGATATCCTTCTAATGTATTTGTGAAGACGTAGAGGTTAGGTCCAACTCAACCTTACTTAGATACTTTTTTATAATAAAACAGGGTGAGATGGTTTTATATTTGCTCCCGACCTAGAAGGAAGATTTTAATCAAGTTAGAGTCTTCATTCCATGATTGGAAAAAGAAATGTGTTGTTATTAGGCCAAAGAAAGATCTTAATTTCTTAATACCCTAGTCTCATTCTATCAGGCAAAGTGACATTAAGGTGTTTTTAAAGAACGATAAGACCACTTATGACAAGATCATGGAGAAGTTTATGTGGAATGCCGACATTATCATAGATCGATTTTATAGTGGTGCTTTAATCTTTTCTTATGACAATATAGGAGCTCTAGAGGGTGCAAGTGCCATTCAAGGCAATGATATTACTATTGAGAGTATGAGTGACGATATAGTCATAAATCAAGAAGGTATTAACTTCTGTAATTCACCATGCTGAGTTGGGTTTATTGTGAGGAGATCTCAATCGATTATTCTAAGTGACGGTATAGTCATAATCGATTATGCTTTTCCTCCTTTATCTATTAGCGAGCTAATATGTTTTTTAATTTTGTAGAGATGCTGCTGAAAAACCCAATTTCTAAAAATTTATTTACCAGCTTGAAGGCCTAGTAACTATTGAAGAAGGACGGTAGTGGGAAATGAAATCTCTCTCCAGGGATTGTAAAAGATGTTCCATTAAAAATATTCTTGGTATTGTTTAGACTCATATTCCCCAAAAATCGAATGTCGCTGTAATAGTTCCAAATAAATTAAATACATGCTTTAAGATTCGAAGGTTTCTTTTTTCACAACTACAAGAGCACTTTTTCACTATTTCATAAACTAGGGGATTTCACTTGGAGAAGAAAATGTTACATACTAATGGATTCGAGTACACTAATGTTTACGTTACTTAGGTTGATATTCTCTCTTCCACTTCATCTACCCTTGCTTTCACGAGTGCTTTCTTCTAAGGAATTTCCCCCAAAAGCAAAGACAACTATTAAGTAGGTCTAAGGACAACAAATTGTTAAAGTCAGTAATGCCCAAAAGAGAAGCAAGGCTACCGTAGTTGAATCACCCAAGAAGTGGCCTAATGTCGAGCCTCCTATTCCACACCTTTTGAAAGGAAAGGCTACAATCAAGGCTCCCAAGAAAGATACTACTACGGCTAATGTAGATGGGTCAACTAACCCTAACTTGATCAAGGAAACCCCTGTGACTATTCTCTAATCTATGGCCCTATCTTAAAAAGAAAACAAACCTATCTATTAGTTTGTCCCATTTTGGGAGGTCAGCAGAGGCAATTTTCACATTGGCCAATGGTAAGATTGCTCAACAGCTCCTGGAGGGGATTAGGCTCCTTGCTAACATAGGCACATTAGAGAGGAACATCAATTATCATTGCACAGAACTTGATAGGGGTATGAGAGATCTAAAACAATTAGTCGCTACTAAGCAGTATGATGTGAGTTCGACCTTTAATCTCTATTGTTGTTCTTTGGTCAACATTTTGTTTATGGTTTCTCATATTTTTCCGTACAAACATCCTAACATTTGCTTATGATTACCAACATTTTTTGTCGAAAAAGGAAAGATAAGGCAGTTCTAATCTTCATTGTATGCTTTGAATGGGTTTTACCCATGCAAACTTTAATTCCCCTTATATAGTTTCTAGATTGCTAAAAAGGTTAAAAACGATTTAATGCAATATTGGGCATAAAATTTGGTTTTCTGTTTTTCTTAACTTAGTTTAAACTAAAACATATGCTTATTTAATTTGAACCTTTGACGAAAGTTAAGAAATCTGTTTATTTTAGTTTGGTAAAAATGGAGTCACCACTCAGCTAAAATTGAGAAAAACAAGTAAATTAAAACCAATTAGCTATTGGTCTACGTTTGAAAATGTTTTTGGAAAATTTTTTAAGAAACCAGATTTAGAGGCTATTCTATTAAAACCCAAATGCTACTACACTAAAACACTACATTCGGCCTTGATTTTTAAAATACCCCTTAAACTTAAAGGAAACAAATTTTTTTAGTTTTTAATTTTTGACTTTCTCCTTTCTTTTTTTTCTTTTTTTTTTTTTGTTTTCTAAGAAAAGAAAGGGAAAATAAATTTTTTATTTTTTTATGATTGTCCTATAAGTGCCTACAATTTACTATCCAAAATTAGACGGTTATAGTTTTTTTTTTTTTTATATAAAACTTTAGTGGTTTGGTTGATTTTAACTTTGAAAATAATACCAGGTTTACATCATCAACCAGATTATTTAATTTTGTAAAAAATTCTAGGAAAAGGCCCTAATTTTATTTATGTTTATTTTTGAAAAACTCATATTTTCTAATTTTTGGGAAAGAGTTCATTCAATTTTTATTTTTTTTTCTAAAAAAATCTTTTTCTATATGACGAAACCTTTTTTTTATATATTTTTTTTTATTTTTTTAGAAGAAAATTCCTGATTTTCTAAAATTATCAAAAAGGATTTATTGATTTTTTTAAATAAGAAAAGTCCTAAAAAGGGATTATTCATAAAACAAAGTCTTTTTTTTTTAAATATTAAAAATCACGTAAGCTCTATTAGTCTTAAGAGTAGTGGTCACTCCACATCATCCTTAGGGACTACACATTGCCCTTAATTCTAAATATTTTATCAAGTTACTTTTTATTATATTTTTATTTATTTTATTTATTTATTTTTGTATATGTGTGAGCCTTACTTATCCCAAGGAGGTGGTTACCCCATAATACCAATGACTATGCATGCCCTTATCCTAATTATTAATCTATGAACAAATAAGATAATTAATAAATAAATAAATAAGTAAAAGAAAAAAAAAAGGAACTTAGTTAACTTAGGTCAAACAACAACTGCAATGGGGTGGTTTCTTAATGCTTTGGTGGTGGTTGTGAGTAGCATAGGGAGAAAAAGTAGATAATAAAGCTGTTGTGAGTGATAGTTGATGGTTTTGAGTGAAGTGAAAATCCCTATTTATAAGTATCATGTTTAAATCAAGGATGGAAATTTTTAAATGCAAAATGATTTTCTTCCGTGTTTAAGCTTGATGTAAGTAGACAAACTTAGACAATAAGTGATGCAAAATTCAAAGTAACATGTTGAAAATATGATCAACATATACTAGGAGTATGCCTATCGTACATAGGAGTGTGCCAACCGCACATAAGAAGTGAGTTGATAAATAATATGGCATATGATATGACAATGATATGGTGATGACATGGCGATGATAAGGTATGCAGGTGACGTATACATACGTACCAATGAGGGATAAACATGTATCCAGTAAAGGAGGAAAATAGAAGGTACATTTTGCACCTTTTATGGATTAAACCTAAGACCTACAACTTCTAATCCAAAGCCCTAACCCACTAAATCAGTCTAAGCCTATTTTTAATCGAACTCCTAATGAACATTAGGCCTTTAAATCAGTCTAAGCCTTTTGAGTCTAGAAAAATTAATTTATCCTCACATGTAATTATTTAGTCTACTAGGCATATGTGAACAATTATTTTAAAAATAAACCAATTGATGGAATTACAGGCCTAGTTTTGTTTAGTGCTTGGTTTCACTTAAAACTTAAATTGCCCATAAAATATTTAATTTAAATCCGATTGAGGCGCCGTTTGAGGCTATAATCAACTTAGATTCTTTATCTCCAAGATATTTTGAAAAATAATCAAACTAAACTTAATCGAAAATTACTTTTCAATAAAATGCTTGCTTTTGCTAAAAAAAACTACGATTCTATCAATTTTATATGTTTATTTGACTTTTAATTGAGCCCTTTAATCTTGAGAAACTAAAAGACCCCTTAAATGAAACCCAATGCCCCTTATTTCTCTAAAATCCTTTTTTTTTTTTTTTGCAATTTCCTTATTTTTTTTATATTTTTAAATTTTTTTTTTATAATTTTTCCATTTCTTTTGTATTTTTCAAACTTTTCTTTTCTTTTCTTTTTTTTTTTTATGTACGTGTTTTTCTAAAGTAAGGCCTTTTTATTTGAGAACATTAAAATAACATTTTGTGAGGGTAGGCGGTGTAAAAAAAATAAGATGTCTACAACTACTCCTTTTTGTAGCGAAAATTTTCCCACAATGACAAAAAGACACCATTTTTTGCTCTAAGATAGTCACTAGTAATATGACCTACTATGGAAAAAGGGAGATTGCTATTGAAGAACGATAAGGCTCCTATAAGATATCTTACCCTGAAAGAATTTCAAGGGATAAGGCCCTTATGGGATATCTTACCCTATAGAGAATTTAAAGTGATAGGCTCATTTGAGTTGTCTTACCCTAAGAGGCATTCAAAGGAATTAGGCTCCAATGCAGTCTATCTTAACAAGACCCTTTAAAGAGATGTTCAATTCTAAGAGGATGTGATGACACTAAGGCTATCTAATGAAGAATATGGCTCCTTCGTAGTTTATCTTAATGAGACCCTTTAGTGAGATACCTTATCTTAAAAAGAGGTGATAGCACTGAGGCTATCTTAGAAAGGGATAAGGCTCCTATGCGGTCTATCTAAATGAGACCCTTTAATGAGATATCTTATCTTAAAGGGGGCGATAGCATTGAGGTTATTTAAAGAAGGATAGGGCCCCTTTACAGTTTATCTTAACGAAACCCTTTGGCTAGATCTCCTATCTTAAGGAAAGGTGATAACACTAAGCCTATCTTAAGAAAGGATAAGCCGCCTATGTAGTCTATTTAAACAAAACCTTTTAACAATATATCTTATCCTAAAGAGGGCGATAGCATTGAGGCTATCTAAGGAAGGATAAGGCCCCTTTATGGTTTATCTTAATGAGACCCTTTGGTGTGATGTCATATCTTAAAGAGAGGTGATAGCGGTAAGGATATCTTAAGAAGAGATAAGGCTCCTATGCAGTTTATCTAAATGAGACTTTTTAATGAGATATCTTATCTCAAAGGGAGCGATAGCATTGAGGCTATTTAAAGAAGGATAGATCTATCTTAATGAGACCCTTTGGTGAGATGTCCTATCTTAAAGAGAGGTAATAGTACTAAGGCTATCTTAAGAAGGGATAAGACTCTTATGCGGTATATCTAAACAAGATATATTATCGTAAAAGAGATGATAACATTAAGGCTATCTAAAGTAGGATAGGGCTCCTTTGTAGTTAATTTTAACAAGACCCTTTAGTTAGATATTCTAATCCTAACGGGACGATAGTACTAGGACTATTCAAATTAGGATATGGCTCATTTGCAGTCTGTCTTAATGAAATATTTTGGCGAGATATCCTATCTTAGAGGAAAAGGAAATGATATCACTAAAGCTGTCTAAAGATGGATAGGGCTCCTATGAGGTATCCTATTGGTATAAGGTAAGTGCACTTATTAGTTACGTAGTACAATTCAATAAAAACGGATGTCATTTCCACGAGGATTATGAGTACTAATATTAACTATTTCTTTATTATCTAGCTAACAAATTCAATTGCAAGAAGTCAAGAATTAGTCTAAATTATAGCCAATTACTAATCAAGATTACGAGTCAAGACTCAAATTAAATAAAATAATCAAGAAAGCAATCAAATTGAGAACTAACTTAACAAATGCAATTACGTATCAAAATCTTGTTTCCCCTAGAACTAAACATGCAACTTCTACAAAAGATAACCTAATTTCATCTCTAAGGAGAATTCTCTAATAAAGTTAATAATTTTCTCAAGTTTATTAACCTTAATCTTTGAATTAACTATTAGAATCTCTTCTTAATGACATAATTAAAGAATGCATTAAAGATCAATGAATTCTCTTAAAGATAATAATCAAAATTCGAAAAAACCATGCAACTTATCTCTAAGATTATAATAATTCTTATCAATTATGCCTAGATTTAATCATACAAGTAATTTCTTGATTTTTTTTGCACAATATCAAATGTTAGGTTAATACCCTAAAAATATTAATTTGATGCAATCAAGAATGCACAATTAAATCAATAAAATCAAAGAATTTGTTAAACCTAAAGAAATTCAATGCCACATGATAACTAATCATGGCGAAATAACAATCTTGAATTAAAATAATGAAAAACATGTGAATGGAAGCCTTAAAAGTTGATGAAATCTCCTAAATCTTGAAGCTTGTAGTGCATTGCTCTCTTGTGCCTTTTTACTCTTGAAATCTCTCTAAAATTTGTATGAAAAAGTGTGAACAAAAACCCTCAAAAGGCCTTTTATATTAAATTTGGAAAATCATCTTCTCATAGGGCAATACGATCATGTCGTTGGTCTTGTCACTTATATCTTACCAAATCTTCTCAAATCTTTTTGAATCTTCACGAAATCTTCATTGACATGATTAGGGAAATGGTTGTGTTACCCAGGTTGTGTCACTTTCTGTGCTTCACCCTCTTTTGCCTTAACAATACTCTTATGCATTGATATGATCACGCCATTACTCATATCACTTCTAGACTTTATAATCTCTTCATTTTAATTTCAAATTGAGTAAAACTTGATTCTATTTCTTTGTTTTCTTTCCAAGAATGTTCCAAAATATATAATTCAAAATTTTACTCAATTAAGTATTACATTCTTAAATATAAGCCAAATTTTCAAGGAAATACCATAAAAAAACACTATATTAAATATATGCAATTGAAAGCTCATCACCTAACCTAAGAGAAAATAAGTGTTTCTTAAGAAAAAACATGTCTAAAGGTTTGAGACTTGGTAGGCATCTTAATTGTTTTATACTCTAATGGGGAAGTAATGAAATAAAACGGTCCCTTACTACGCTTAAAAAGCAATGTTAGGCTAGGAACAACTTTAAGCGGTCACTTCTAAAATTAGATTGTGTGAGAAAAGAGGTAGCGCTCCAAAAGTAAGCTATCTTAACATTTCTTTTTAAAGTTAAGCTAGTGTTCCTATGAGCTGGCAATCCTTATACTTTTAAAACTAGGACAGTGCTCTAATAAGTAGGCTATCCTAAAACTTTTAACATTAGGACAGTGCTCCAATAAGCAAGTGTAATGCCCTACCTTATAAGTGTCTACTTAAAAATTTTTCTCAAACTTTTGGTTCTTGAAGACGATTTGTTACTACCATCATTGAGTCAAGGATAAGGCAGAACCTATATTCAACTTGCTCTTTTGTTCCATAAACAATTACTTCCGAATTATTTTTCATTCAATATGACAAACAACAACAAAAGCTTTTACATTAGCAAGCCATACTCAAAGTATCACAGTTACATACTTTTATACAACATAGTAACTCTTTTACAAATATACGTTTTTGGACTACCATGACTATACTAAACCTTTGGTGAAGTAACACCCACAACTTTCTTGAAAAGCTATCTTTATATATTTAAGCCATATTGTATAGTCAACAACTTTTCTCAAGAGCCCATCTTTAGTTAAAGTTTTGAAGTCTTTTTGTCACTCCAATCCATTCTTCCATCTATTCATCCATAACTTGAGGATAAGAGAAACTTATCCCCTCAACTATTGTAAGCTGAGTATGAGTGGATAAATACATAACAATAAGCATAACAAAACAGGCACATCATTCCAGTAGTTAGTCCAACCATATTATCTTATAGTTTCCTAGCTAAGCAATCAATGTAAATGCAATAAGTGTATACCGTGCTCATGTATGTAACATACATCGGTATTGATATCCTAGCTCAAACTAATAGCTCATTTGGTTTAGTAAACTCAAACTAAGCATTTGGATAATATATCTAGGAACCTAGTAAACATTTTAGCCTAGTAATAACCATATAGAGTGGTTGGAAAATCCAGCATATAGTTGGCCCAGTAGACATAATGCAGTCTCTATATGTTTGAAAACTCAGCTTTTATAAATCAAGTATTTCACTTGATAAACCTAGCTTTTTATATGGAAATTGACCTAGTAATATCTCAATTTTTAGAAAACTTGACTCGTAGGTCCTTTTCGTGCCATGTCATGAATGAATTAAAGCACATGCCAAGCAAAACCTAGCAAATCTAAGCAAACTTATTCATCACTTGTTACCCTATCTTTATGATGCACGCAGTAGGTCACAAACCAAGGATGAAGGCTATTGGGTTTCGAATGGGTATGACGAATAGGGAGTGAAACGGGGGTTTTGATAATGAATGTGTATGGATATTACGCACCAAGACATAAACACAATCAGGGATTTGACTACGAAATAGGGTTCGATACAATTTACAAAAACTAAATGTTGCTTGGGGTTTCAAATGAGAGATTAGATGTGACTTATTAACTCGCTTAAATGAGGGGTTCATAACAATCTTGAGAATAGGATTGATAAGAATACGGGAAAGATTAAAGAGTTTGATCAACACTCAATAATCTAGTAATGCTACCTTTAAGAGCTTAAAAGTAGCCTTACTCGAAAAGGGAAAGTTCCAAGTATAGGAATATACTTTTTCTATTAATGTATGATCTCTATCTATATGTTATTTACAAATGTTGCTATTGATAGCAATTTCTAAACCTTAGTGGCAAAATTATAAATAATATACAAGACCTTAAACTCTAAAGAATGGGCCCATAAATAAAATAAAGAAAACATGTATAAAAATGTAAAACTGTACGTTTAATAGAAGAGGTTATCATGTAGTCACTTGACCTGTCTTGGAAGGAGTAAGATCCAAATTGGACGGGGGGCGGCAATTGGATGTTCGAGTTCGGGAAAGAGTTCCTGAAGTTTTGTAGTGCTTGGTTGAGACACTCAAAAGGTTAACCTATAATTGCCAAGTTCTAGAGCTAGTTAGCATTAGTCTCTCCATGCCGTACCGAGTGGATCTTGGGTCTCTAACTCTCGGTAATGTGATCTCTCGGCTATTCGGTAGACGATAGACTTGTTACTAAGTGGCTCTTTGTCTCCCTCTCGTCCTTCTGGTATTTACTCAGCCTTGACAAGAGTTAATCAGCCCCGACTTTGGACAGGTCAACCTTAGCTTGGAGATAGTAGCAGGCTAATTTGTAAACCCTACAAATTTAACTATTTGAGTGTAGAATTAAGCTCTAATACTGTAAGTAACTTTAAGAGTTGATAAGGCCGAGTAAGCTAAAAATTTTATTAAATTATAAATTTAAATTTATTATAGTAATAAAAACCCTAAAATTTTAATCAAAATCTAAATTGTATACGAAAACCTAAAACTTTATGTATGCATAAATACTCAAAATTCAACTCGAACTTAATAAAAACCTTAAAACTATAACTCTAAGCTTATAAAATGAATAAATATAACTTAATAGCAATAAAACCTTAGTCAAATACAATTATTGATCAAAACATATAATCACATAAAATTATTAACAAACACGTTGAAATAATTATTAAATATTATAAATATAACGAGTAACAATTAAATTAATAAATATTTACAAAATCTCAAAAGTTATTTTATAAATACTAATTATATAATTTTTTTTGGAAAAATTACATATTTTTATTTTTATTTTCTTTTTCCTTTTCTTTCTCCTATTTTTCCCCATGCTCTACGTTGGCTTCTAGATAAATTGCAATTGCCTATGTGACTTTTTTTTTACTTCTAGGTGTTGAAAAATTATGAGTAAAAGGACAAATCAATGAAGCAAGTGTCTCATCTTATTAATTACTACATTAGGCTATGATTTTCTTCCTCTTTTCTTTTTGTTTTAAGCCCATGTTGCTGCTGTTTCACATCTAGAAATTTGTCAAACAATTACACAAAAGTCTACAAATTTTTTTCTTCATTTGAACCGCAAGCTTTACTCTTTTCTTTCCTTCATTTGCTAGAAAAAAATTTCAAAGGCAAACAAGAAGAAGAAGAAAAAGCTAAGAGCTCTACCCAAAAATATTATACAAGTATGCTATTTAGTACGTATATTACAGGTATTTTGTAATAATTATTTATCTATATTCTTGTACATACATGTATTTGGGGATATATGTTCATATATCTGTACAATTATTAAATTATGTTTATATGTGTAGTGTACATATTATAGTAAATTTTACGAATAACTTGTATAAAAACTTAGGTATATGTA
This sequence comes from Lumnitzera littorea, assembly GCA_024138015.1. NCBI lineage: Eukaryota > Viridiplantae > Streptophyta > Magnoliopsida > Myrtales > Combretaceae > Lumnitzera > Lumnitzera littorea. Next base: position 28,900,282 of record JAMXBB010000009.1, on the reverse strand, counting down.
CATGTACATATACATATATAATATATATATGTACTAGGTATTTTCTTTACTTATATACATATATATACTATGTATTTTCTTTATTTATGTATTTATATTTATACATATGTATGCATGAGTGTATACATATATATTCATATCTAGTATTTTATTATATGTATATGTATGTATATGCATATATCATATATATATTATGTATTTCCTTTATTTATATACATATGCATATAGTAGGTATTTTCTGCATTTATTTACATGTATCCTTTTGTATGCATGAATATGTATATATAACTAGTATTTTTATTATATGATATATGTATGTATGTCCGTGTAGTAGTTATATATATATATATACACTTGGTATTTTCATTTTATAAAATTTTGTATACATATATATATATATATATATATGCTGGACATGATGAACATATATGTGTATTTATGTATAATATTATTTATATTAAGTATTTTAGTATATATATATATAAGTAGGTAATATAGCCATATATGTACGTATGTATATAAAGTACAATTACGTGTATATTTATACTCATATGTATAGTATATAATATATATTTAAGATTAGGATATTTTAGTATATAAGTATATTATACGTATAAAAATACATATATGAATAGTATAGTATATGTAGAAATATGAGTATATATGAATAGTACATATATAATATACTATAATATCAATTTAATAAATATGTATATATATATATGTATCGCAACTTTATAGAAATTATAATAAATAATTAATTTAGAAAATTTACTAAAATATAGCAATAAATATTAATATATGTATATAATGTAAAATACAAAAAAATAAAATAAAATGCAAGAAAAAATATAAAGGTGACACATGGCATTTCCTTATGTTACCATGTCATCACTTAGCTTAAATTTACTTAAATTCGTAATTAAAAATAATAATAAAATAATTAATTAATTAGAAAATTAATAAAGTAGAAAAATTTGAATTAACAAGTGTTAAACCTCAAAATTAGCAAAAATGAGTAATTATAGTAAAATAGACCTAAAAATAAGAAAATTACAAAATATAAGATTTAAATATTTATTAAACTGCAATTATACAAAAAAAAAAGTTTAAAATAATATTTTATAATTATTTAAGTGAAAATAATAAATTTTGTAATATTTTTACATCATAGTCAAAACTACGAGTTACAACATCCAAAACAAACCCCACTATAAGAAAATACATCTAAAAACGATCAAAATGGACTATAAGTTCATAAAAATCTAAACTCAATTGAAAAAGTTGTACGCAATTATCGAAAAAAGCTCGAACCGAGTATTTCATAAGAATGGATAACTAATTTAAGTAGTTAGTACTAATTATATACATAGCTTAGTTATTCCGTTTAGATACTCATTATCTTTCATATCCCCTTAATGTTAGTGATCTCGATACGAATACCGATTTACTAAGCAAACTGTTACGACTGTTGATAAACTTAATGGCCAAGTGAGTATTCTCGATGATTTTATACTTATTTTGTGCTTGTAATTAGTGCACCTGAAGTGAATATTAATAATTTGATGTATAGAGATTTAGGTTTTGCATGTACTTGAATACTGGTTGTGTGTTGTGTAAAAGGCTGTGAAACATAATAGCTAAATAATTGGTTGCTTGAATTGTTGTTGTATAATTGAATGGTTTGTTGATATTTTTTGATCATATCATAAATTGACTTAGTCATATTCAACTGAACTTAAATTAAATCGATCATGCATAAGCACGAGCATTACATATAATGTTCCAACCATCACCTCACACGGTTGGTAATGAAGGGCCTTGGAGTGATAGATCCCCACATAATTTGATTAGTATAGTGCATAACAAGACCTTACCCTTGATTTGTGAGTTTTATTAGCACCGGAGACGCTAACTATGGGTGGTTGGGGGTCGCGTCTAGAGATCACTGCTATAGGGTGTGAGTGTGGACTACAGGGGCCACCTTACTATTAGACTCGGAAATTTGTGTATTACTGACTGTTGGAAATAGAAATTTGTTTCGTGAAACAGGGAATTTCTATATATATTTATATATGGTTAAAAACCTAGGTGTTAGAGCCCGGTTATGATTAGTGCTGGAGCTTGGTTGTGATTGGTGCCAATGTATCTCTAACTTTTACTTCGAAAGGCATTAAATCTGATGTTGCATGTAGTACCGATTAATTGCATATATATTGTTTAGCATACTGTTTGTTTATGCATTCATATGTTTGTTAATAAACTATTTGATAACTTGCTTATTGGTATAGTATGGGGGATGACTCATTAAGCTCTTGTAGTTTATTCCCCAATAGTTTTTCTTTTGCAGGTTAATGGATAATCGAGCATAGGTTAAAAGTTAAGCGTTGAGTGTAAGCATTGAGATGTTTTAGAGGCTAGAATTAGAAAGATTGTTTAGTTCATTTGCAACTTCAAATGTAAACACCACTTATATATTTAGGTTTTATAACTTTCATAAGTTTAAGTTTTAGAACTTTACTACCTTATTTTAGCATTTGGTAGGGGATACTGATTTTTTACTATTCTAATGGATTGTTGCTTATCAAATATCCATTGTCACTTATATATTATAGTAAGTTAATTAAATTAAGAATCGAAAACTTTAATGACTAATTGTTTAGAGTCTTGCAATTTCTAGTTTGTACTGTAAGACAGTTTTTGCATTACGGGCGCATACGTAATATAAAAATTTAGGCAATCCTACTAGGCCCTCCTTAGGGTCATGACATGATTCTTATTACTTTACTTTGTAGTTTTGTTAATTCTAAGATCTCGGTATTAGGTTCACTTAGGTGAAAACCTTAGGAGATAGAGTTAGTCCTTAAATTCTTTTCCAAAATAACACAGGCCCTGACAAATGTCACATATGAATTCATTAGCACCAACATAACAACAAAGTTTAATATCATGTCACTATTTAATCAACAACAATTATAACAAGAAGCTTCATATGGTTCATCAAACAACACATCAATTTGTAATCAATGTTTAACCATGCCAAAACATCATAAAGCTTACAAAGTTAGAAGTAGACATAAGTCTACTAAAGCATACAAAAATATCTACTAATCTAGCTAGTGGTACATTCCTAATCTTACTCGTTAAAAGGAACTTCCTCTTCTGTGACTTCATTTAGCAAGAGGAAGTAATTCTAAGGTAAATTACAAGTTATGAGTATATATATACCCACTAGTTGGTTGTTAATTCATTGTAAATTGGTTCTGATTCAACCTCTAAGTTTGATTCTGAGTAATTCTATAGTAATTTTCTTTATTTGAAAATCCCCTAAGTTACTTTCTGAGCTACATAAGAGTCATACATAATATTAATTTTATCCTTTAACATAGCTTCTAAGTTTTTCTAGGTTAAACACTTTATTAAACTATCCTCTAAGCTACCCTCTGACTTTGTTATCTTTAGAGTTTTTAAGAAAAAACAACCTCTGACCAAGCTTCTAAATCCCTTATTTTTTACATTTAACTCATAAATTTTGCTTCTAACGTATTCTTTAAGTACCATTCTAGTGTAAAATTCATTTACAGAACATCTGAGTTACCCTCTACCTTTACCAATATCCTCTAATTAGTTAATCTACTCACTTTTCTTCTAAGTTACAATTATAAGATCAATTTAAAATAGCAATTAACGCTTCAAACAACTTTCCTCAACTTCATTACCTCCCAACTTCTTATTCATTACATCATAGTTCATCAAATTTTCAATTCTAATAAACTAGTCAAGTTACCAACTTTACTTTTTAAAGCTAACTCACAATTTTTCCATAACTCCTAACTTTATTACTCAATCCAACCATCTTAGACAATATAAATACTTCATTAATCGATCCAACTCAGAATCCAAGTAAGGTTATTACAAGAAATAGGTTATTTGTCACTAAAAACACCATTTAATACCTAGTTTAGGGCTAAAAAATTATATAAAAATTTAGAAAATAGTTTTGTGAGAAATCTCTTCATAGTAATTCAATATTAATTTACAGTAGTTTATAGAAAAATTTAGAAGGTGAAACTACTTCATTAGGTCTATTCATTTCAATATCGAAAATTGCTCAATTTCGTCAATTTCTTAAGGAAGCATATTGTCATTACTAAATTTGTACAAAATGATATTTTTTTTCCTAAATTCTATACACGAAAATATGTAGCATTGATTTTTTTTCAAATTTTTTTTGTTTAATATGCTATTTTTAACAATTTAATCAAAATCAGGTAAAATTTGGACCTTACTAATGTTGACAACTTTGGCCACCTCCAGCAATGGAGGGTTTTTCAACAACTTTAGGCACTGTCTCCTCCAATGAGTGGTGGTGGTGGATAGTTCTTAGCAACTCTTTAAGTCATAGAACACCCTAAAGCTTATATTACACACATTTTTTGTATTTTTTTTTTTCTAATTTTAGCTCTTTGATCTTCAATCCTTCACTTAATTTTTCTTAAAACCCTCTTTGCATGTATGATTATTGGAGAGCACTTTTTGAATTTTTAAAGTACTGTAGATACTTCAAACGACTAAATTCTCACTCTTCTAGCTTAATTTTCCTAAATAATATGCTAAATTTTTGCATGACCTCTTGTTTAATCCTTAAATAATTGTCCTTAGTGATTCCACATGCCCCATAATCTTAATCCCAGCTGTTCTCATTGTTTTTATAATTTCCTATTAATTTACTATAATTTACATTACTCTTTTTAGCTTAAAATAACATAATCAGGAATTTTAATTAATTATGGGTATTTATTTATGCATAATAATTACACGCAAGCTATATACATATGTTCTATATATTATTTTATGTCGTGTAATATTTTTATTATATATATAATTTATCTCCAAAGTTTTGTAATCATTTAGAGCACTAATTTTGAGTTTTCGACAAATTTCTAATTATATTCGGTAAAAATACACTTTATTGAGATTAAATATTATAAATACTTTATTTTAAGAAATTGATATTACTAAGGATATTTTAAGAAATTTATATTAAAATTTGGCACAATTCGAATAAAATTGTTCGAAGGCCCTAATTTGCATCGATATCAAATTGTTCGGGTATGGTCATTTGACGTAACTTTTTTTTTTTTAGCTTCTCTTAATGACTTTACTTTATTACCTATCTTTGCTATACTTCTTATGTCTCAAGTATAGTAGAAGTCAGTCATCGCTCCAAGTCTTGGGTAGTAGATCGAAGACCGGGTCTCATAACAAGTGACCCTAAAACTTTTGAAACTAGGACAGTGCTCCTACGAGCAAGCGATCCTAAATGGCACTATAAAGAGTAGGTCATCCATAGGGATCAAAAGCACATTTGAATGACGAGTTCATTGATTGGGAAATGGGCCTATTGAAAAGGCCTTAGAACTACAAAGAAAAAAATATCACAAGTTACTATCTTGAATAGATAGTGTTTCTAGAGGGGCTATAACCATGACATTAAAGACAATAATCATTGAGGTGAACTTTGTAAGTGGGGAATGGTTTAGAAGCTAAACTCCTTAATCTTGGAAGAAGCTAGCCTTTTGGTCTAGGCATTTTGGAATGGACAAAACTAGCTAATAGGGCCCTTTGAAACAAAGACTATAAAAGGATAGATCCCTAACGGAGAAAACTTGAGGGACTTTCGCTAGAAAAAGGTCACTAAAGATGCTATCCGAAAAGATACTTCTTTGGAAAAGGAGTAAATCCCTCTTTCTCTTTCTCCTTCTCTCTCTTGTTTTTATTCCTTTTTTTTTTTTTTTTTTGCTTTCTTCTTTCTTTGAAATTGCTAACAGGTATAAATATTGCTAAAAAGCATGAACCTTACAACAAATTCTTCCTTCCTTTGTAAGGTGATCATATGGGATAGCTTGCTCTTCCACTTGTTCCTTGGAGAAAGTCTTGCTATTTTAATGCCATTGCAGCTAACTTTCAAACTCTGAGAACAATGACGGCTTTGGGCCCAACCTTAGTTATGGAGCTTTATGGCATTATGAGTCTCTTTTCTATGGAGATGGTAACTCATTATTGATCGATTTAGTCATAAAGAACTTCCTCACATAATCTCGGTTTAGATTTTACTGTTGACTACTATTCCAAAAATTATGGTCCATTTTATAAGTGACATGGCTTGGTCAAATCTACTAAGTCCTTTTTAGTTTTGTAATAAGAATTGGGCTTTTGGTTAGCGATTTCAAAAGGGATTGATAAATGGACTTATCTTAAAAGAATTACTTGCTTAACTCAAGTTTACAAGTTAATAATCCTTAGGAAAAACTAAAATGGGCTTGCCTTTAGTTTCATAAGTAACAATAATCCACCTCCTTTAATCAAAAGAGCCTCTTAAGGATGATGTTATGGGAAGGCCCATAGAATGGGATAACTCTTGAACTTTAAGTTGTAAGTCTTGTTCTTATGGTTTAGCCTTAATTATTGAGGTTCTTTGGCTTCTTTGAGCTTTAAAAGGTACTTGAGGATCTTTGGTTTCATGTTCTATTGCTTACTTCAAACTTGTTTTTAAAGCATATAAATTGACGCCCCTTTTTTTCTTTTCCTTCTTTTGGCTTTCTATTTCATTCTTCTCCTTTTAGACTTCTTTTTGTGAGCTTTTGATGGAGAAGACACCCACTTCAATAACTATCTTTTATAACTCAAAATATCGGCTTCTAAATTGATGCTCTTCTTCCTTTTAAAGGAAATGAATTATCAATGGCTACTATACACATGAATTGGTACAACTAGGGTAAGTATAAACTAGTTTATCCTTTTTCTCTTAATTAATGTCTCTAACCTCCTTTTTGCCTCGACATGGGGTGGTTCTTAACTGGATTTACTTTTAAAGACTTCCTTAAATAGGCTTAATGAGGTTGATAAATGATATTTTGTATTCAAAATATTGAAAAGAATGCCTTCCATAATTTTGACCTGTGTATCAAGTTCAAAATTGACCTCCTTTAAGGAGTGAGTTAAAAAATCCTCAAAAAGATTTCACTTATTCTCTCAAAGTGTTTTAGAGGTTAGCATATGAGTTATGGTTTACCTTCTTTCATTCTAAACCTTTAAAATATTAAGTTACCATTTCCTATGGAGGATTTTACATTTATTTACCTTCAAATGGGAATTGGCTTTGCAATGATGTCCTAGAAACATGCCCTACTAAGCGAGTTAGCATTAAAGAGAGAACAAAGTGTATGTAAGAATTACTACATTTAACTTAGGTTTACAACAAAGATTATTCAAACAAAAACTCTCGAATATGCCCCTATCTTCATGATGGTTTCTTTCTTATCTTGCCCTAACCTAGTCTAATTGGTTTTAGCCTTTTGATTCAAGACTGTCAGTAGCATACACTTGAAGTGTGTTCATGTTCTAGTGTTCCTTCATGTTCTTGATGTCTTGGGAAGACGATTGCCCCATCACTTGGACTCTAGGCTAAATTCCTTTGACCTTAGAACTCATTTGCTCTCTGTTGCTTTTGACTTAAGTTTGATCAGTTTCCTTATTAAGCTTTGATGGCGGAGTGATTTATAGTAGAGATAGGCTTCGTTATTGGGCCTGGAATTAAGTGGGTTGGTACTACACTTGATGTCCTTCAAGCCTTATGCTTACAGTGGAGAGTCTTTGGGGGTGAGAGAGCATTCTTACATTTGAACTTAGGCCACCATTTAACTTCCTTAATGGGGTAATACTTATATCCTCATTAATGGGTTTGTGATTATGCATGGGTTAGCTTCCGCAATAGGCTCCTTTAGATCATTCCCCCTTTTTTCTATCCTTCCTCTTTTACCCCTCAATGTTGATGCTATCCCAACATATTTAACTTCATGAGTTGGAATAGTCCCATCTTGAATGTACCCCCATTAGGACCAAAGCGAATAATCCTTGGCCTTAAATATTTTTTGAACTTGTACCTATTAGCAACTTACTTTTTTTTTTTTTTTTTTTTAAGAGAGAGTGAGAGAGAAGAGTTCAACTTGAAAAGAGGTAGCTAAACAAATTGATAATCCCTTTATTTTTTAAAACAAAAACTTAATGATTAATCTATAGATAATTACAATGGACTTATCTTGTAAAGAGTTTTTACAAAGGAAGGGGTAAGAACCTAAGACATACAATTAGGGGGGATGGAAATAAACTTATGACATGTGAATTTGGCTAAGAGTTAGCCAGGATACCTATAGTTAGATTTATGTGAAGAGAAGGAGGAGAATTATTTATAGGTCATGATTAAAGAGAGAGGTAAGCCTAGCTTGGGAACATAACTATCTATAATTTTTAAGAAAAATTGGTGAAAACCTTATTTTACAAAAAAATATATAGAGAGAGAGAACTCAATATTTTACGATCTATTGGGATTAATAATAAAGGTCAACTTATTTACAAGTCCTATGAAAGGGGATGAGATGCTAATTTTGAATGGGAAAGAGCCAATAATGACTAATTAAAAGGAATAGAAAGAGTTGCAACATGTGAATAAAATTTAAGGTACCTAAAAGAGTTACAGAGCAAAGGAGTCAATCCCAAAACTTAAGAAAAGGATAATTTACAAGCTGCACAACTTTTTTTTTTTTTAAGAATGAAAATTCAAGTAATGAAAGGAAGCTAAATATGTTATAGTTAAAACAATTGCTTAATAGTTGAAGAAAACTATTAGAAAGACAATAATCAAAGGTGAGAGTGGAATGGCTCAGATAATTTGAATGAAAGATTGCAACTATTGATAACCTAAAATGAGGGAAAAATTCATGACCTTCTTTTATTTATTTTTTTGTTTTCTTTCTTTCTTTTACTTTTTTTTTTCAACTTGTTTAAAAGAAGATAGATTCAAAAGTTAACAAATGAAGAGGGATTTATTCACATAAAATGCAAGGACTATTACCTACATGAGGATCTTTCTTTTATTTTTAATTTTTTTTAGATTATTTATACAAAATCTTCAAAGATGACGTTACTTATAGTCTTTTACAAGTTAGGATTAAGAGAAGAAAACAAATATTTATAGCCTATGATTATTTGTATGCCCCTTGAAAATTAAAGGAGATGATAATTTAGATTTTTTTATTGAAAAAAATGTTGCCGAATAGAATAATTTCAAACCTAGTAAAACCTAGAAATGATACAAGCCGATTGCTAGCAAAAAAGATTATCAAGATTGAGAATTAAAACTACTAAATAGAGGATGCCAACCTATGTATAGTTAACTAAGAGGATAAGTTATTTCATTAAAAATATGGATAATAACTTACAAGTGGATTAAGGAAATTCTTATTTAAGACATAAAGGAGAAGAAAGATTACTAATATTGATGAAAAAAAGAGGAAAGATTATTTTCATAACTTTGTTTTATAGACAGTCAACGTATTACGAATTGTAGAGGTTTGAAAATTGTCATATTAATTATTGGGCTTAACCCATTATTTATTTGTGCTTGACTCTTTACGTTAAGTGGCAAGGCTTAAGGAGTCTAACTCATATTTAGGATGATTTAGAGAGAATTGGCTTGGTGAGCTTGGAACATGCATCGTTGGACTGTTAGATCGGTTAGTCCACATCTAACCTTTCTCAGACAAGCTTGTATATTTATAAGGAAGACTATTGGACTTGGGCCCATTAGCTAGCTCTTTCAAGATAAATAAGAATTGAGGAAGTTTCATCTCATTTGTTGACAATCAAGATGATTTGGCAATGCTATCTTATCCTAAAGCTTATAAATACCCAGCCTTTCTTACTCATTTACAACTCCAAAGATCAGAGAAATGGTGTTTTACGGTAAAAACTTTATTCTATAAGATCAAACAATTGATTCAGGAAAAGAATTGATCTCATACGCTCAAGCTATAAGATGAACGCCTGGGGTCTCTAAGGCTGCCTTGTCTATTACTTGTGCATTTAAGACATTGAGATTACCCGTTCCTCCTCCCTACCTTGTTTTCATCTAATCATCCTTTCAGGTGATAGTCTCATTTCACTTCTTTAAAGTCACGTATAGTGGGTAACTTACGAAGCACACATGTGATTACTCCAATCAAATACCTACATCTATATTTTGGCAACTTCACTAGGGAAGAGTGATTGTATAGACATGGTACTACTTAGGAAGAGAATAACTGGTACGCTTGATACTACATTCCAAGAGTTTGATTTGAATGTTGAGCCTACTGAGCAGAATCTACTCTTACTGCTTGAGAATACTAGCCAGGATCATTAAATGCCTGAAGCTCCTCTAGATCCAGTATAGACAATGCAGGAAGCCATGGGGGCTTTAAACCAATTCATAGCTATGTTTTAATCCATCCTCACTAGGATGGTTTCCATTCTTATTGTACAATAAGGTATGGCTTTGCTAAATCTTGTAATTGCTACACAGCAAAGCGCCACTACCTCAGCTTAACTAGCTAATCCTCTAGCTGTTAAGGAATATCTCTATCAAGGAAGAGGTAATGAAACCCCTCCACCAGAACTTGTACAACAACCAACCCCTGCAAACGAGAGTGTAAGGACTAAGGGTCCAATTAGGCAGCTCTTCATCCTTACAGGTGCTTGCTTCTCCATCTAATCTTACCATCTTAATCTTGGTTAGATCTGCTTCTCATCCTAACGTTGCCCTTGCTTTGCCACCTACATCTATAGCCTCTACACCAAGGACTTCCTTTATAACAAGGGAAGACATGGAAGCTTATATGAGGGAAATAAGCTAAGTCATCTATTGGAGTAGCAGAGTTGAAACTTCCATATCATCAACGCATCATAGCAAAGCCATATCCTAAAAACTATGTAAGTCCTAAATTCATGTTGTTTAGTGGCAAGAAGGGAAGTGCGAAGGAACACTTACTAAAATTTATTGAAACTTTAGAGCTTTATAGGCTTAATGATGACTTGAAGCTTAGAGAATTCTCCAAATCATTGACAGAGAAGGCATACACTTGGTATGTCAACCTCTCTTTAGGATCTGTTGATTCATGGGGAACTATGTGTAAGCTCTTCTTAGAGAAATTCTTTTTCACTTAGAAGTGAGTCACAATTAAGACATGGGAAGAACACAACAATACCTGAAGGAAGATTTGATGGATTACATAGAACGCTTTAGAGAGCACACCTTGAACATCCAAGATGCGTGTGATGAAAAGGAATTAGTAAAGACTTGCATTTGAAGGATGTTCACTGAGTATACCGACTACCTAGAAAACCTTAATTTGTGTTCTTTCTCCCCATTCATCGAAACTGTAAGAAGAACAAACAATTCTATTGTACGACAATAGATAAAAGGTAAGAGGTTCGGGAAATGAGCAACATCTGTTAGCTCAGCCTAAGGAGAAAGTTCTAAAGATAACAAGAAGCCAAGGAATGATAGTTCACGAGGCTCTACATCAACTATCTCATTCCCATACCTAATAGGAAAGTTATATGCTATACTTAACCAGTGGTTATTGGATGGGAGCATAAAGCTCCTAAGGGTGAAGCATTTACCGACTATAAACAAGAAAAATGGCCACAAGTTTTATAGATATCACAGGATTGTAGGACACCCAACTAAAGAGTGCTAAACAATAAAGAAGATATTTAATAATAAGGTCTGTAATGGGCACTTTTCATAGAGAATAATAATGTATGCAGTAATCCCCTCCTTACACACAACACCTAACGGGTGCTGCAAATGCTGTTAGTAGTAATTCAAGACAAGAAGAAGGAGAAGTGTCACAGGCTAAGGTACATGAAGAGAAGTAAGCAGTAATAGAAACCAACTAAAGCACATACCCATAAGTGGTTAACACCTTAAAGATGACCTCTAACTTTAGGAAGTTCTTTGATTTACTAGGATTTGATTAAGATGCATGACTTGTCGTAATGGCTGCATTTACCTAGATTTCTGAGAGACAATATAGGGAGTGCAGTGCAATGTAACTAGTATGAACTGTGGCCAATGCACATGAGAATGCGATGCTCTTTATAAACACGGACATGTGTGTGAAGAACCCTAATCATAACCGTTCTCTTTATATGGAGAGTCTGCCCAACAAGTATCTTATTAAGAGGACATTTGTAGACAATGGCTCTTCCATAAATATTATGCCAATGTCTACATTCACGGCCACAAGAATAGACAAGCGACACCTAGTGAAGCAACCTATTGTGGCAAATAGCTTTATTAAAACAACCACAGACGTAATAGGGTATGTTAATGTAGACTTTAAAGTTGGACCCATACGGAGATCTACATGATTTCATGTAATCGATGCGGCCGTATCCTACCTTCTTTTGGTTGGGAGGAAGTGGCTACACAATCACAACCTCATACCCTTAACATGGTATCAGTGCATCAAGAGCCATTAGAAGGGTAAAGATGTCTTCATTCCAACTACAAAGAACTCGTTTGAACATAATGAGTCTCATCAAATCGACGCAGGGTTCTTCAATGAGTATGCTGAAGATGGAGAGATTGCTATTGCTAAACCCTTTAGCATACCATTGCCTACATGGGAAGAGAACCAAGATAAACAAAAGAAGAAGAGGAGAATGCAAGGCTCCCATAGGGGTAAGAAGAAGCAAAGAAAAGCTAAAGTGATGGAAAGTTTTGTTAAGGATGATGGGTGAAGGGTATATTACTTATAGCGGTCTTCGAAATCTAAGGGGTCTTTTTTATCTTCCTCAAATCTCATACTGGTGTAAGAAACCTAACCCACCCATCCTCAAATGTAAGACCAAATGAAACCCTAAGCCGAAAAGATTGAAGAGTTGGACTTAGTGGGACTATGGGAGTCTTTACGACTTATCTTCATTAGCAAGAATCTATTACAAGAAATTAAAATCCACTTAGTAGAGTTGTTGAAGGACTACAAGGACGTGTTTGCTTGGACATATGATGAAATACTAGAATTGGACCCTAATCTAATGGTGCATAAAATGAACATTACACTTGGGGTTAAGCTAGTAAAGCAGGGACAGCGAATCTTTCATCATAAAATTGAAGTACAAATAAAAGAAGAGATTAAAAAGTTACTTCAAGCTAGCTTCATTAAGTTGATTGAAGATCCTAGTTGGCTCGCCAATATTATGTTAGTGAAAAAGAAGAATAGATAAATACGTGTTTACATAGACTTTTGCGATCTTAACAAGGCTTTCCCAAAAGATGACTTCCTACTACCGAATATCAATACATTGGTGGACGCTATGGCCGGACATGAATTATTCTCATTCATAGATGGCTTCAATGGATACAACCAAATAAAGATGGTTGTTGGAGATGCTGAATGCACTACTTTCAGAACACCAATAGGAAACTTCCACTACACAATTATGTGTTTAGACTCAAGAATGCAAGAGCTACTTACTAGAAGGCAATGACTACCATATTCCATGACATGATGCATGACTTCATGGAAGACTATGTTGATGACATAGTTGTTAAGTCAAGATGAGTACCTAATCACTTGACTCATCTTCAGAAGGTTTTTGAATGATATCATCTATATAAATTGTGTACAATTCCCTTGAAGTGTGTCTTTGAGGTGGCTTTTGGGAAATTCCTTAGATTCATTGTTCATGGAAGAGGAATTGATGTAAATTTAGCAAAGGTATAAGCTATACGTTCCATGCCCTCACCTATTAGTCTAAGGGAATTAAAACCTTCATGTGAAAAGTCTCCTATATTAGGCTATTCATTCGTGTACTGATAGAAATTTCTCATCTACTACAACAGTTCATGAAAAAGGGAACCCCATTTAAATGGGGCCAACCTCACAAAGAAGCCATATAGAAGATCAAAGAGATACTTTCCTCCCAATAATAATGACAATGCCAATTAAAGGATTGCTAATGATCCTTTATTTGATAGCATAAGTTTATCGAGGCTTTGCTAGCTGAAGAATTAGACGGCAGTGAACGACCGGTTTGCTACCTGAGCCGATCATTCTAAGGAAGCAAGGTGAAATAGTTAACTTGCGAGAAGCAATGCCTCATGTTGGCATTTGCCATGCAAAAGTTGCACCATTATGTTCTGGCTCATAGGGTTAACCTTCTCACTCATTCCGATCCATTAAAGTACTTGTTGTTATGATAAGCTCTTTTAGGAAGGACTGCAAAATGGTTGCTCCTTCTATTAGAATTTAACATTACGATTGTGCCACCTAAGGCTATTAAGTCTTAGGCTCTAGTAAACCTTTTAGCTCAATTTCCTATGATACATGGGGCTCTTTTCATAGATATAATTCTTGTAGAGTTCTATGAAGACTCTATGAGAATAACTCTACAAGAATTAAGCTAGATGAAGAGTGGCAAGTGAAATTTGATGGCTCCTCTAATAATACTAGACAAGGAGTTGGAATGATCTTAACATCTCTAGAAGGCCTAGCCAATAGATACCTTTGCCTTTCAAGCTAGACTTCCCATGTGCCAATAATGAGGTTGAGTATGAAGCTCTTCTACTTAGTCTCCTTTCTTCTCAAAACGTTGGAGAATCTAACCTATGCATCCATGGTGACTCGAACCTGATCATCAAGTAGGCAAATGGTGAATTTACACTCAAAGAACCAACATTATCACCTAATAAGGCTACAGTGCAGTCTTTGATCAATAAATTCAATTCAATAAAATATCAGCATACAAAACAGTTTACCAGTCGCTACGCAAGCACCTTGGCAACATTGGCTTTAAAAGTTCCCATTTAAACTACCTAGAATGATTTGAATGTCCAAGTTATTAAGAAATCCATCCCCTGCACAACTCTATAATTAGTAGACAAGGATGAAGAAACATAAGATAACTGCCACACTCCTATCAAGGCACAATTAGCGAATCCAAAGATAGCTTATGTGACAACCTTGAAGAACTTCACTTATATTAATGGTGTCTTGTATTTTGAAGGTTAGAAGCCATCTTGTCTTGATGTATTTGCACAAAATAAGCTCGTTTGAGGTTAGATAAATAACACAAGATCTGGTATGAAGAGGAAAGGCCACCCTTATGTTGCTACATCCACCACGCAGGGTATTACTGGCCAACAATGTCCAAAGATTCATCCCATCTACGGATGAGTTGCCCAAAGTCTATTAAACTACCCAACTAGGGAGAATGCAACTTTGTGGTAAGTGTAGGCAATTAGAGGTGCCCTTACATCGATTACTTGAAAAATAATGTCTTGCTTACGAACAACATAGATGCCCAATTAGTAAAACATAAAGCAAGAAAGTATCATATATATGAAGGTGAGTTGTATAGGGTATCATTTATAGGAAAGCCTCTTTGATGTATAGCACCCTTGAAATAGAAACTATATTGCCTTAAGCACACTTTAAAGGTGGTGGAGAATATCAAGGGGGAAGGAAGTTGTATTACCACTTGCTTGATATAGGGTACTATTGGCTCACCATGGAATATGATGCATTCAATTTTGTCAGGAAGTGTATCGCATGCTAACAATACGATGATGCAATCCATGCTCCTACTATTACATTGCATAGCCCGACTACTCTATGGCCATTTCATACTTGGGCATTTGACTTAATTTGTCCATTATACACATCATCTAAGGGTTTCATATGGATCGTTGTTAGGATTGAATGCTTCACCAAGTAAGTTAAGGCAATCCCCCTTAAGAATGAAATAGGACCTACAGTAGCAAATTTTATGAAGGAACATATTTTTGTCGTTTTAGAATCCCAAAGCGTATCCTTTAAAATAATGGCACTCCCTTTATCAACTCACATGCACGACAACTGCTGGCTTCTTACAATATCGATCATGTAAAATCCATACCATACTACCTAAAGGGAAATGGCCAAAAATAGGTGACAAACAAGACTCTCTTGAAGGTGCTTAGTCAGATGGTTCATGAGAAATACAAAGAGTAGCATCACAAACTACTACTAACATTATGGACTTACAGAACTTCCAAGCGAGGTCCTACTTAGGTGACACCTTTCTCTTTGGTATATGGATCTAATGTAGTAATGCCTATTAAAATCTTAGTTCCTTCTGCATGCTTGGCTCTTAACGTTGAATTAGAACTCGACAGCTTATGTATGTTGGATCTTAAAGCCTTAGAAGAAAGGCTAGACACTGCTAAGCGTAACCTTGCTAATTACCAACGATAACTTAGTGTTGCCTATGATCACCTAGTTAAGAAAAGATCTTTTCAATAAGGTGACGTTGTACTTCGTGTAGCAAAGCATGTACGACGAGTTATTCCAGCTCTTAAGTTTACACCGAAATGGGAAGGCCCTTTTATAATTCATGAGGTCCATGACAATGGCTACTGCAAGCTCCTTAATCCGAAAACCGATGCAATAACCCCTCCTATTAACTTTCAATACATTAAGAAGTTTCATTTGTAAATTCAACAATGTATTTGCAATTCACATGAATGAAACATTTAACTTACATTATTCTATCTCTTTGTGTTCTCTTCCCTTTTGCCTTGTTGCTGCAAAGTTAGAGATATATTTCCTTAGTGCACAATTTTAATCATTTATTATATCATTGTCTCCTTATTGCTGTAAAGTTAGAGATATATCTCCTTAGCGCATAAGGCTAATGCATAAATAAGTAAAGAGAAAGCGATATAAGGTTAAGTATTAGGAAATACCCTTTTGACCACTAATATTAATATACTTGGCACATGTTATTATCATTGCTTAAGAGTGATAGACTATTTTATCTTGTGTGCTCACCTTATTGTCATTAGTAAGCGAGAACCTCCCTCCAATGCGCGATGCTATGCTCTAGGCTTCATAAGCCATAAGAAGCAAATCTTACTATTATAACATCTCTTTTACATTATTGCTGCTAAGTGGGCACTGCCTCCTAAAGCGCATAAGGACCCTCGCAGGTTTTAGTGGCGTGGGCTACCTCTAGGCTAAGAAACCTTATTGTTTGATATAAGTAAGTAATTGAAATAAATAAAGAATAGAAGGACAAGAGGAAAGCAATCAAATTTCATTCAATTAGTAAGTTTTATTACAAAGTGGTGAAAATAACTCGAATACCCAAAAAAAAAAAAAAGGAAGAATGAATATCAGCAAAACAAATGAATATAGCTAAACTCTGCTAAGGGTGGAAATCTAGATCTACTATGGACTTAAGGTTTGTATCGCCTAATAAATCTTTTACTTCATGGTCTATCTCCTTAATAGCACCTTGTAAGGCTTGAGTCCTTGCCACTAGCTTACTTCAGCTTCTCATAATAGCACGATAACTCAATAATCTCTTAGCTTTGGCAGCAATGAGATCTAGTGGATAATACACCCATAATGTGTGTGTACATTAAATAAAATTAAATTTATATCTTTAAAATTTACCATTTCTAGTAGGTGAAAAATTATAATTTTTGTTATATAATATAAATATAGATTTATTCTTCTTTCTCCATCTACACTCATTTTAAATCTTTTAGTTTTTTACTTATAAGCAACTCAAGATTACAGATAAAAATCCATTCATGCCAATAGACATCAATCATTGTTATGGTTATATTTCATCATAATCTAAATTTTGACAATGCAATGCGTACATGTAAAGCAAGGTGAGAGAGAAAATAGAAAGAGGGAGAAACCATCAAGGAGAGAGATCATTGGATAAGCTCCATGTTACATGGGGAGATAGTCGAGAAAGTGGGTTTTTGGATTGGGAGAGATTAATGGAAGAGAGTGGGTTAATATGCCATTTTTACCCTTAGTATAAAACAATTATAGTTTTAATAAGTTATTTTTAAAGTTGGTTTCTTTGCAATAAAATTTTAATTAAAGGGCCAAACGGTAATATTTAAAGGAGCTGTTATTGAAGGGCCAATCTGCTTTAATAATATAGATGAGCACCTCTAAAACTTCTTAAGCAATAGTGCAGCTTCGCTTAACATTTTCATTGTAGTTTCGGCTAACTCTGTCCCCAACATAAGAGATTCACTCCAAAAATCTTGGTCCATCATATAAAGTCTCTCTAATAGTTCCAATGGACGAGAAGGAACATCAAATCCATGAAAGGATACTATCTCCTCTAGGATGGCTTCTGGAGTTGCTATTATGTCTCCGCGAGACAAGTTAGCAATTGGGGGTGGAGAGAGATTAGCAGATACTGCACATAGTTCACCTTTATGAGTCATTAAGTGTAGTAACGCATCTGCATAAGTATCGCCATCACTTGCCTCACTAACTAATGAAGTAATGTCTTGTGCTTTAGGGGAATCATTTAACTCTTTAGTTCCACTACCATCATTAGCATCTCCATATTAGATTGGAGATTCACTATAATCTATTAAGTCTTCATCATCATTGTCCTTATCTAAAGCTACAACTAGTGTAGTAGGATTGTTCAAATGAACCCTAGAGCTGAAGATAGTGGCATTCTCCTTCTCGTTAACCACAAGAGGAGAACCTGTCTCAACCCAACAAGAATAAAGAAATAAAGCCAAAGGAATGAATACAAAAGAAGAAAAATTATACATATAAAAATAATAGGATGCATCTAAAAAGGTTACCTCTCGAATAAATACTCGCTTGGCTTGTCACAAATCTATTGGTAGAGGCGAGGGGTGGTCGCTCTTAGACTTTAAAGAAGGTTTTACTCCCATTATCCCATTAGGACATTTTGATTATTTAGTGATAGCTCCTTACGCATCTCCAACACCTTAAGACTTAGGCCTTGGGAGTTTAAGAAAGAATTCATAATGATACATAGTAGGTGCATGAAGTGTACCACCTACTGACATGAAGGCATAAGCCCAGAACGCATCTAAGAAATTCGTCTAATGTATCAACCATCTAGGGGAAGCGACCCTAAAGCAATTAGTAGAAGGAAAGAATAGTTGTCACTTTCCAAGGTGAATCTTCCAAAAGTTGTTTGGACATAGTGACTATAGTAAGATTTAAAACTCTCAATTTCAATAATCTAGTGAGGCACTCCTTGGTCAAAACTAAGTTGACTTGTAACTTGATGGGGAGAGTACACCACGACCCTTTGCTTTAAAAAGTAGCCAACTAAGTCTTTATTATCAAAAAGGGAAGGCAAGGTCCCTAGAATACACCATAAGAGGAACCTAGCTTGAGAATTGAGGATATTCTCTTAATTTTCCACCCAGGTAACCTCACCTTTTGAACCAGGAGGATAAAGTCCATTACTATCTTTATACCCTGCAATTTGCTTTACATAAGGGTAAAATGTGAATTCACCCTCAATGTCAATCAGTTATAGGAGTGACTGATCAATCGATCTCTTAACCTAAGCTCACGCTTTAGAAAGAGTAATGCCAGGTTGGTCTTGTGCAGTTGGAGGAGTGAAATGTCTTCGAAACATCTTATAAAAGAAAAGTTAAAGGAATACTAGGTCCACATGTGAAATGATCACATATCGACCTTTCAAGCATGTGGAAGCATGGTGATACAAGTCTAGGCACCGATAAAGTGAACCTAAGTAGAAGGGACTTAGAGTGAATCGCTTAACTTAGGTAATACGTATGGCCAAGAAGAAGAGTTGTGAACTAATGCCTTCCTTAGGCCCTTCGGGGAATACAAACAGGGAAAGCCAAAACACAATGAAAGTGGAAGTTCATACTTACAAAGATAGGAAAGGGAACAAATGAGCAGAAGACATAACTACAACAGTTGAATTAAAAGAGAGAGAGAGAGAGAGAGAGAGGATATGAAGGTATCGACTCTTTCTTGTGACTTAGGCCTGGAATTTGAGGCATTTCCTTCCTTCGCTCCTTGAAGAAGTATGCAAGCTAAGAAGCAAAACATAGCTTCTTCTTCTTTGTGTAGGTAGCTTGCAAAGCACCCATTTAAGATGTTTGAAAGCTATGCTCTTTATGAAAGGTTATTGTGGCAGCAATGTTTGCTCGTCCAAAGCTGTATCGATTCAATAGTGATGTGTCTCCAGGGTCAGATATAAGGAGAAAGCACCATAATGAAGTGAATTGAAAAGAATAAAGAAGAAGCTAGCAAAATCTGGGTAGCTACCGAATGGATATGATACAACATTCAATCTTACTTGGCTTATAATATGCCAGATGTGATACACCAGTCCGAACAGAAGGGTTACTCACCACTACTCCTTACTAAAAGGAATAGATAAGAGTTGAACAATAATGAGAACATTAAGGTTTCTCAAAGAGAATAATTTTGTATTGAAAGTTGGATGATTGTCTGTGTATAAGGAAAGTGAGGGTTTATATACTTGCCTACTAAGGTTATTTTACACGTATGAAAAGACAAAAGGGTACTTTACAATTACGTTACATTAATTATGCTAAAAAGGGGTAAAAAAAGGACAAAGAAGATCTAATACGGAAAATAAAGAATTATTTTGGAATATTGTGTTAGAAGGTATACGTCACTTGATGGCTATACGTCAAGATTATGATATACAAGCAAAAGCAAGAAGTGTTGGGAGTCAAGGGCCGACCCGATCTGGATTAGATCAGGAGTCAATCAACCTAGCAAAAAGGTCAGCTATCTTGAAGTCAGATGCCAGTGGGTCAGGTCAATAGCTTGGCTTGGCTTGGCTAGGCTAGGCTAGTTTGAAGCTGTCTTTTGGATTAAGACTTCATTGTTGGGCAGGAGCATGTTGGACACACGTGAGGATCTAAGAGACAAGTTGCATGAGGTCGGACTAGGATAGGAGTCCCTGTTTCGGCTATGGCTTTAAGCTAATATTTTCCATGCGAGCCCTTGATGTCCTCTAGCTTAGCTTCTTATGATCCGTCTAAAGGTTGATTCCTATCATCTGCCTAGGGGTTGAAGAGATTTGTCCTCACATTTGAAGTGATTTCTACTCATTCTTTTGAGGCACTCATAAGGTCTTCTGTTGGTCGATAGGAAATCAGATTAAATACATTGAAGGTAAAGGAGACACCATAGTCATCAGGCAACTCAATCTAGTAGGTGTTGCAATTGATCTTCTTCAGGACCTTGAATAGACTGTCAGCTCAAGGAGATAGTTTGTTTTGTCTTAAGTGTAGAAATTGCTCTGGGTTGAAGTGAACCCATATTAAGTCTCCTGGCTGGAAGGAAATAGTTTGGCGACCTTAGCTACCAATGTCTTATTGTCTCTGATTGAACTTGGCGATCTTCCTCGTGATAGACTGGTGTAGCTCATGTAATTCTTAGGCTTGGTCCACTCCAGATTGACTTTCTTCAATAGCTACTGGGTTGTTGATCATGTTTAAGGGAATGGTAGGGTTAGGGCTATAGATAACCTCGAATGGGGTCTTCTTAGTAGTATTTTGGACAGTTCGGTTGTAAGCGAACTCCATAACGGGTAGGCACATATCCCAATCTTATAGGTTCTTTCCTACAACAGCTTTAAGTAGATTACATAGCATCCTATTTACCACTTTAGTCTAGATATCAATCAGAGGGCGACTACTAGAGCTAAATACGAGTTTAATCCCAAGTATTCTCCAAAGAGTTTTCCAAAAATAGCTCAAGAATTTTATGTCCCGATCTGAGACAATCGTCTTTGATACTCCGTATAGTTTGACAATCTCCTGCAAAAACAAATCGGCAATATATAGAGCATTGTTTGTCCGATGGCATGGATGAAGTGTGCCATCTTGCTGAAGCGATCCACTATAACAAAGATAGAATCTTTTCCTCTAAGTGTCTAGGGCCACTTTAGGACAAAGTCAATGCTGAGGTCGGCCTATGGTAAGGTAGGCGTTAGTAGTGGCATATACTCTCCATGGGGTTCTCTCTTTCCCTTAGTGTACTTACACACTTCACAACGATTGACTACCTTATGGACATCTTTAGCTAAGCTTAGCCAACAAAAATTCTCCTTTAATAGATTGGCTGTTTTGACCTCCCTAAAATGGCTTGAAAGTTCATCACTGTAAGCTTCTCAGACCAACAATTCTCATATGGAGCAGTTTGGAATACATAGCTTGCAGTCCTTGAACAGATAGCCATCCTTAAGATAATATCCTCCAATAACTACCCCTGCTCAACACTATTCAATAATGGGACCAAAGTTTGAAAAGTGGTTAGCAAAGTCTACCATCGTGACAGAGCTTTGGTGACCACATTTGCACTCCCCTTCTTATGCTGAATGACATACGAGAACCCTTCCATAAATTCCAACCATTTGGCTTGCCTCTTCGAAAGGTTGTTCTGATTCCCCAGATGCTTCAATGATTCATGGTCAATGTAAGTAACAAACTCTCATGGTGGCAGATAGTGTTGCCAAATAGTGAAGGCTCGAAAAAGGGAGTACAACTCCTTCTCTTACACAGAATAGTTCAGGGCTAGGCCACTTAGTTTCTCACTATGGTAAGCGATAAGCCATCGTTTTTGCATCAGGACAGTACTAATTCTAACTCCTAATGTGTCGCACTCTAGTTTGAAAGGCTTGTCAAAATTCAATAGTGATAAAACAGGGGCCGAGGTGAGCTTCTCCTTGATCTCCCTAAAGCTTCGCTCAGCTCGATTGCTCCACCTGAACCCTTCATTCTTCTTTGTCAACTCGATCAATAGGGTAGCTATTATACTAAAGTCCTTAATAAATCGCCTATAAAAATAAGCTTGGCCATGGAAACTTCGTACCTTGGTGACATTCTTTAGCGTTGGCTATTCCAAAACAGCTTAGATCTTTTCCTCATCTGCTTGCATTCCTTCCCCTAACAATACAAACCTTAGGAATATCACTTCTCTCTGGCAGAACATGCATTTCTTTACATTCCCATACAACTTCTTAGCTCGTAAAATGTCAAATACTTCGCAAAGATGTTGAACATGGTCATTCAAGTTAGCACTATATACTAGCATGTCATCAAAATATACGACCACACATCTTCCAATCGGAGGGCGCATCATATGGTTCATTGACCTCATGAATGTGCTTGGCGCTTTAGTAAGTTCGAATAGCATAACCAACCATTCGTAGAGTCCATGCCTAGTCTTCAAGGCAATCTTCCACTCATCCCCCGGTCTCATACAAATCTGATGGTAGCTACTTCACAGATTAATCTTTGAAAATATCTTTGCACCATGGAGCTCATCTAACATGTCATCGAACCTCGGTATCGAGTATCTATACTTGACAATAATTCTATTAATTGCTTGGCTGTCAATGTACATGTGCCATGATCCATCCTTCTTTGGGATGAGTAAAGTTAGTACAACACAAGGGCTCTTTCTCTCCTTTACATATCCTTACTCAATGAGTTCATCCACTTGTCTTTTCAGCTTAACAACTTGCTTAGGGTTCATCCTTTATGTAGGTTGGTTTGGCAGGATAGCACCTAGCTGCAGATTAATACAATGCTTTATGCCTCGAACTGGTGGTAGTCCTTTGGGTAGTTCTTTCGAAAACAGGTTGGAAAACTCATTTAGCAAGCTTTAGATCTCCTTTGGAACATTCGGTAACTCCCTCATCTCCAAGAGTCTCCTAATCAATAGGAACATCGGTTCATCATCTTTCTTAATGGATTGGAGCTCTCTTTGGCTTATCACCAAAGCTTTCTTCTTACTAGCTCGAGTGAGTTGGTTATGAGCCTCATTTACTTGTGATGGGGTTAGGGGTTGCAACTTAATCTTCTTTCCATCCTTGATAAAAGCATAGGTGTTCTTATACGCATCGTGAGTGATACGTTAATCGAACAACTAAGGTCGTGCAAGTAGTAGATGTGAAGCTCCTACAGGGATGACATCGTACACTACTTCATCCTTATTCACATTCCCAATACTGAACGGTACGATCACTTGTTCAGTTACATGCAAAGCATCCTTATCATGAAGCTAGTATAGCTTATAGAGTCGATGATGCTTTGAGGTCGGCAAACCCAACCTCTACATAAAGGAAAGTGCAACGACATTAGTACAACTTGCTCCATTTACAATGATTGTAGACAGTTGGCCTCTAATGGTACACTTGGTATGGAATAGGTTCTCTCTCTGGTCTTCCTCAGAGTTCGGCAGGGAACTTAGGACTCACCTTAGAACTAGGGCCATTACTTCTCCCTGGTTAGTATAAACACAGGTTTCCTCTTCCTCTTCCACCTTAGGTCCTCCAACATTCTCTTCTTCCTCGGGGTTGCTCTCGTCGATACTATCCCCCACGTCTCCTCAGAGTACTACGACACGCTAGTTCGGACATTCAATGACCATGTGTCTAAAGCCTAAGCATTTAAAACACTTCACCTCATTGGTCTTCCATCTAGATGGTTGGCCTTTCTCATAGGTTCTTGGGGTTAACTTAGCCTCGGGTCGGCTCGACTATCCTGCTTAGCCCTGCTGGTCTGCTCGGCGTTCCTTAGGTCGGTCATTCCTTTCCTCGGCTTAATGGCCTCTTTGAGTCGGCTTGAATAGATCGGCACGATACAGAAGCTCAAGAGAATGTTTGCTCAAGTCAGCTCGGAATATTTCTCCTCTGCTTTTCGACCCTCTACGCTATCTTGATCGCCTCGTCTAAGGTATAAAATCTTTGTTCTTCCACGATATTGTGAATTTCAAATCTGAGTCCAGAAATAAACCTTGATACGATGCGTACTTCTAGCTCTTCCACATTAGCTTAGATCATAAGCATCTAAAATTCTCTAACATAGTCATCAACAGATTCGCTCCCTTAGCGAAGCTCTTGCAATTTTGCAAACATATCTTATAAGTAGGTTTTAGGCACAAATCTATTTCTTAACAACCTTTTCATCTCATCCCAAGTTCTAACTCCTCGTCTTCTATTTCTAGCTTTGGCGGCATTCAAATTCGTCCACCACATGGTATCATATCCAATAAATTCCAACGCAGCAAGTTGGACCTTAATTGCATCTTCATACCCATAACACTTAAATACTTTCTCGACCTTCTCTTCCCACTCCAAGTATTCGTCTACATCTCCACTTCCACCAAAGGTAAGGATTTACACCTTAACATTGTCTAGCCCTCGAGGAATTCGGCGTTCTCGTCCCTGCATTTGGTAATAATCAACTTCTTCTTCACCAAATTCTTCGACATCTACCTCCTTGTCATATTCCCCAGTCTCCTCTAACTCTAATCTTCGTTTAGTGGCTCCATCAACTCGAGTGGGTTGAACTGGGTGATTGGTTCGATTGCTTTAGACATAGTGTCTCTCAAGGGTGCCATCTTATGGGTTTTGTTGCTTTACACCTTAGGGTTGTTGCTGATTAATTTCCATTGCGGTGACTAGACTCTCAACGAGGTTTGTAAGTCTATCAAGCTTGTCATCAACAGACCCTGGGGTGTTACTATTATTATGACTATGACCAGATTGAGCACTACTACTATGGTTACCAATAACTCCTTGAACACTTAAATTTGATATAGTGTAATACCCTTTTGAACAGGTTAACAAACTTACTCTGTTGTTGCAATGGAAAACAGAGTATCAACGAAACCATACACAGGAACATACACAACACACTGCAATAGCTACGAAAGGAACACAGCAGCTGCAAACAATAAGGTAAACAAAAAACTCCACTGCAACTTCATACACTCTCTCGTGGAATCGTACGCTGATACCAGCAAAGCTGATGCATCTCCAAGGTTATACACAGGGAGAAAGCACCACATCGAGGTGAATAAAAAATAACAAAGAAAAAGCTAGCACTACTACCAAATGGATATGATACACTACTCGATCTTACTTGGCTTACAATTCACCGGATGTAACACATAGGTTTGAATTGAAGGGTCACTCGCCATTACTCCTTGTTAAAGGGAATAAATAAGAGTTGAATAATAATGAAAACACTAATGTTGCTCAAAGAGAATAATTTTGTATCGAAAGTTAGATGAGTTTCTGCATACAAGGAAAGTGGGGGTTTATATACTTGTATACCAGGGTTATTTTACACATATGAAAAGACAAGAGGGTACTTTACAATTACGTTACATTAATTAGGCTAAAAAGTGGTAAAAAAGGACAAAGAATATCTAATACGGAAAAGAAAGAATTATTTTGGAATGTTATGTTAGAAGGTACGTATCACTTGATGGCTATACGTTAGGAGTATGATATTTAGGCAAAAGCAGGAAGTGCTGGGAGTCAAGGGTTGACCTGATTTGGATCAGATCAGGAGTCAATCAACCTGGCAAGAAGGTAAACTGTCTCGAAATCAGACGCCAGTAGGTCAAGTTGGTAGCTCGGCTTGGCTAGTTTGAGGCCATCTTCTGGATTAGGACTTTACTGTTAGGTAGAAGCATGTTGGACACACATGACGATGTAAGAGACAGGTCGGATCGAGATAAGAGTCCCCGTCTCGGCTATGGCTTAGAGCTAGTATTTTCCATGCAAGCTCTTGAAGTCCTTTAACTTGGTTTCTTGTGATCGGTTTAGGGGGTTGATTCCTATCAAATAGTATAGCTACATCTTCTAATGTTAGAATTATCTCCTCCCATAAAGTGATAAACATGTGTGTTTGAATACTCCAATAGGAAATAATTGCTCACCATACTTCCATTCTACTTGGTTACGGTCCACTCGTTTGCGAGAACCGCAACCAAGTAGAAGTGGCAATAGCATGAAGGACTTTAGCCTTTTTCAAAAGAGTTACATACTTCAGTTTCTCTACAATGTATGTTACCTAATCATCCCATCCAAAGGAGGTTCCTTTAGGAATGTAAATTGGGTTTTACAGAGAGGTAGCTCTCTCCTCTTATTTCTGAAGCACATCACTGAATCTCTCTTAATGGTATCTTTGGAATCAATACGAGGCTCCCACTTAATAAACTGGAGACTACCATTAGTACGAGGTGTTGTACGGGCTTCTCGACTCTTGGCTTTGTCCCGAAACGTGTCTTTAAAAATAGTCTTCTCAAACCACTTGTCTCGAGGACATAGGATGGGTGGCAAATATTTATTTTGATGAACTAGTAAGTCCTTTTACTTCATTGCTTCCATGTTCCGATTTAGATTAGTTTTCATTTTTTTTTTTTCCTATTAGAGGACAAAATCAATATATCCTCTAAATTAAAGAACCAACTAGTAAATTAAACATCTAGAAGATAATATTGGCTTAAGTTTCTATCATTGTATTTATATTCTTTACTTAGATATGTTAAAATTTAATATCATAAAACCTTGCCATATTACCTATCAACAATATAAACTACTTTTCCTATCTCTATTTGTACTAGTATTAGTTTACTAGATGACCATACCATGTAATAATGTTCTTTCCCTACTTGATTTTGAATTAAGTAGCAAATCGCAGATTACATAATGTTGATGTTTTTAACTAATTATATTTTCCTTAATAGTTATTTTACACCTCAACATAATGAGAGTTTCCATGTTTTACTTATTTTATTTGTTAATTATCCTGAGTTTCCCTATTTAATTTGTTTTTTTTTTTTTTTAATCAAGTTGCAAGTTTCATCTTTGTTGGTTTTATAGTTGTTATAGTTAGCCTACTAAGAGTTTCACTTATGAATTTGAGTAATATGATTTGAGCATAGCAGTTATTAATGTTATAGTGGTATATCCATAAAATATTTATATTTGTAAATTCTATAAATACTTTAAAACTCATGAATGATAAATAGAAAAGGGATTCGTATTTTAATTCTAAATAAGGATGGATATAATCATTATAACTTCTACATAATTAAATACTTCAATATTTGAAAATCCATAATATGTTGAATGGAATTATACTTTACAGCATTATATATTATCAACACTTTAGAAGAAACTAATCATAGATTGAAATATTACCCTTCTAATGATAATTTTCTGGCAAATATATATTTGACGATTTAAAATATTCATACTATAGTAGATTTGATGGATGAGTGGACACTTTTCAAGAAACATAGTATGTTGAAAAAGAAAATAAATAAATGAATATATTTGTCTATTAGGTAATAGATGAGGAGTTCTATTCATAAGAACTCATTCAACAAATAGAAAGAGCCTCCTATGTGCTTAAATAACGTGACAAAAAAAATAAATAAATAAAGACAATGTGCGATGTCACTAGAAAATACAAGACTTGGAAGCATGTGTCGGTTCATGATGCAACAAATATATATATATATATATATATAATAAAAAAAAGAGGAGTAAACACACATATATGCGACTATAAGGAAACATTCATGACAACAACTAAGTAAAACAATTACTATATTTTGAAAAGCAATGGTATGGCATAATCTTATGAATAAAAGGGGGGAGCTTGTCTCATGGTCTATTTGTTCGATTTTAGTAGATATGTTAGACTATGGATGGGTTGGTATAAGAAGTCTCTTCGGAGCACAACTAGTACGGAAAGGGGGCTACTACGATACCTATTAAACATATGGAGAAAGAAAAGTGTTTAGTGAATTTGAAATAAGGGCAAAAGAAAAGTATTGAAAAAGACAAATAGAAATAAAAAAGAAAAGATTAAAATCTTACTCATTTAAGTCATGAGGTACTGGTGCGTATATGTATATATGACAAGATAATGAGTTGAAGATTTGAGTTGAGATTTGATAAAATTTACGTGAGATTAATGATATCTATTTGGATGTTTTCAAATTTAAGGTAACATAATACTCAAGATTTATAAAGAAGATACAAAAATATATGAAAATATCTTTTATTTTGATATGTGAAGGAGTAGCATGTCCTATGTTGAAGGGCGTTGCTATAAAAAAATAATAATAATAATAATAAAGATGCATAGGTTTTCCCTTAATATAAGTTGAACTTCATCCATGTTTTTTAAGAAACCGGATTCGGAGGTTAACTTATTAAAATCCGAAGATTACTATATTGAAACACTAAATTGGGCCTTGATTTTTAAAATACCCCTTAAACTTAAAGGAAACAAATTTTTTTATTTTTAATTATTTTAACTTTTTATTTATTTTTTTAATTTCTAAAAAAAAAAGAAAAATATTTTTTTTATGGTCGCCTCGTAAGTACTTACGTATCTGCTATTCGAAGTCAAACAGTCATAGTTCCTTTTTATAAAATTTTAGTGGTTTAGTTGATTTTAACTTTGAAAATAACGCCAAGTTTACATAATTAACCTACTTATTCAGTTTTGGAAAAAAACTTAGGAGACAGCCCCCGATTTTATTTATGTTTATTTTTCAAAAAGTCCTATTTTCTAATTTTTGGAAAAGAGTTTATTGCATTTTTATTTTTTTTCTAAAATAAAAAACATTTTTCTAAATGACAAAACTTTTATATATTTTCTTTTTACTTTTTTAAAAGAAAAGTTCTAATTTTCTAAAATTAGCTAAAAGGATTTATTGGTTTTTATAAATAAGAAAGGTCCTAAAAGGGAATTATTCATCAAACAAAGTTTTTTTTTTTTTTGAAAAGCCTTGTCAATTTATTTTCTTAGGAAAAAAATGTTCTCTTTTTCATTTTTTTTAATATTGAAAAGCACATGAGTCGTATTAGTCTTGAGAGTGGTAGTTACCTCACAACACCCTTAAAGATTACACAACGTACCTAATTCTAAAATATCTTATTTGGATACTTTTTTTTTATCATTTTTTGTTATTTATTTTTGTTTTTTTGTACATATGTAGGCCTTGCTCATCTTGATGAGGTGGTTACCCTACAACAATCGATGACTGTACATGCTCCTTTCCTAATTATTAAGCTAAGAAAAAATAAAATAATAACAAAAATAAATAAATAAATAAAAGTAACCTGGTTAACTTAAGTCAAACAGTAGCTACAACGGCGTGGTTTCCTAATGCTTCGATGATGGTTACGAGCGACGTTAAGAGAAAAAGTAGATAATAGAGCTAATGTGAGTGACGGTTGATGGTCTAGAGTGAAATAGAAATCTCTATTTGTAGGTATCATGGTCAAATCAATGATGAAAAATATTAAATGTGGAATGATTTTCTTCTATGTTTGGGCTTAATGTAAGTGGACAAACTTGGACAATATATGATGCTAAATTCAATATGGCATGTAGAAAACATGATCAAGATGTGCTAGGAGTGTGCTTACTGTACGTAAGAGTGTGTTAGCATGTGCCAGCTATACATTAGAAATGAGTTGGTAAATGATGTGGTCATGATGTGGTACGTGACATGATGAGATATATTGGTGACATAACATTACATGATGATGATGTAGTGTGTCATAGTAACATTCCGGTTGACTTAGCTATGACATGGTGGTAATGTACATACATACTAATAGGGGATGAACATGTGTTTAGTAAGGGAAGAAAATAGAAGGTACATAGTGTACCTTTCATGGATTAAACCTAAGACCGCCAACTTTTAGTCCAAAGCCTTAACTAACTAAGTAGTTACTTGATTCTTTTCATGCTTTTACAAAAATAATATTTAATCTATTTCTACACCAATTTTTAATAAAACTCTCAATGAACATTTGGGGGCCTTAAAATCAGTCCAAGCCTTTTGTGTTTGGAAAAACTAATTTATCCTTACATCTAATTATTTAGTCTACAAGGCATAGGTGAAAAATGATTTTAAAAAATAAATTGATTTGATAAAATTGTAGGCCCGATTCCGTTTAGTGTTTGGTTTCACTTAAAATTTGAGTTGCTCATAAAATATTTAATTTAAGTCCAATCAAGGCGCTGTTTGAAGTCATAATTAATTCAAATTGTCTATTTCCAAGATATTTTCAAAATAAGCAAGCCAAGCCGGATAAAAAATTATTTTTCAATAAATTCCTATTTTGCTAAAAAAACTATGATTCCATCAAATCGCAAATGCCTATTTGACTTCTAATTGATCCCTTTGACCTTGAAAAATAAAAAGACCCTTGAAATAAAACCTAATGCCCCTTATTTCTCTAAAATCCTATATTTTTGTCATTTTCTTTTTTAAAAAATATTTTTCTAATTTTCCTTTCTTTTTGTATCAAGTCTTGGGAAAAGGAAAAGGAAAAGCTTTAGGGGGAAATCCATAGCCTTAACAAAAGATTCGAACAAAGAGAGTGGTTGTGCAAGGCAAGAGAGGCCGTAGCCAAGGAAGAATATAAGAAGAATATTCAGCACCTCATCGACTTAATGGAAACTTATAAAGAGTTTGAAGAGCTTAAAAGTAAGCATGTCAAGGGGATCTAGCAATTGAAGACTCTTTCTGTTAAACAAAAGGCTAAGATCTCTAAGTTGAAGAAAGGGTACTTTAAGGTGCCCATTATGACAAGGCCTCCAAGAAGTTCAAGATAGGTAGAAGTATATGAATATGCTATGATAGAAGACGTTAGAGGGGATCAATATGGCAAGGCAAGAGATCTTGATCTATCTCCTTAAGTATGATCTAAGCTGCCTGAATTTTGTAGATGGAGCATGTAAAGGAGACCATGTGCCTCAAGAAGAGCTTGTGGATCAAGATGCTATCGAGCCAAATGACTTAATTGCTACAATTAAGGTCGAGTTGAACTGGACCTAGACCTGGTAGGTTACTGGTCTGCCGCACATTGAATTGTAACCAGGCTAGGTTTAACTTGGCTAGCCAATCCATGGGCCAGTTTAATAGCCCATGACTTAGCTAATTTTTCTTTTAAACGATTTTATTAGAAGGTTAATTTTTCGATTGGTCTCTTTTAGCAAAATAAACTTCACAATGATTGTTAATATACATGTTATTTGTACAACACTAGACATTGACTTGCAATTGATGTTGGTGACATTGACTACATCAGATGACACAATAGTAGAAGCTATTAGTGTGCACTCGACAATATAGGAACTTAAATAGAACACCCAAAAAGCAACAATGAAAATTCAAAAGATAATCGAACACATGTAATCCTAGGTAACTCCCTTCCAGCTTCATGTATTCTTTTGCATCTCCTCTAATTGATGTGGCGAAACCATGAGTTTGCTGCCTTATACTCCAATGCGTGGTACTGTTTTATGTCTTTTTTAAATTCTTTTTTGTTAATTCGGTCTACGTACTTGCATACCTCATTCTTCGGCTCCAAGATGGACTCTTCTATATTGTATATGTTTATGTTGTCATGGAAAATATTCATCTCATGATAGCAAATCCATCTTTCAAGTTGGTGTTTACACACATGAGCGGAGGGCAATTGCTGGACTATAGACTTATCACCTACTTCGTCATGATTACAAAATTTTTCCTTTAGCAAGGTATCTTTCTCTATGTAATCATGAATCTTGATTACATCGAGTTCAATTTTCATTCTTTTTGAAGATGAACTTGAGGAAGAACTATGGAAAAAATGATTCATAATGTAAGAAATAAAACAACGTGATATTTTAATTTTGGTGCTAAGGATATGGAGATTTGTGTTTAAGGTGGTAGGATGCATAGAGTTTTCTTGTGAGAGAATTGTGCAAATGTTGTATAGTAATTATAGTGGTTTGTGTGAAAGCATGACCCTTGTTAATTTTTTTTTGCTTCCTATCTTCATTTAAGTTTTCATCAATAATTCATTAGTCTCATTCTTTAACTTTCATTTACCCATCCCATCTTCGTTTAAGTTTATTGTCATCTTCAACCCTGTATTTATTGTCCTTTAACCTTTTCATCATTTTCTCTCACTTTCTCTTTCTTTTATTGTCCTTCTCCAATCTAACAAAACATTTAAGTGTTATTGTTATTTACTGTCATCTATAATAAAAAGACATGATTTTTTATATGTTGTTGTCTTTGTAAACACACAATGAATAGTGTACGAGTTTGTATTTTCTCAAAAAAATTTTAAAACTCAATCTATCTTTTCAAACAATAACTATCACATATTACATCTGAACACTTGTATCATACATAAAACGGGCACTACACCACGACAATGAACGTAAAATATTGTGTTGTACATGATATGTAATGAGGATTTGCCTATTATATTTTAAACGACTTCATAATTAAATTTTTTTTGTCGTGCTGCATTAATAGTTGCTTACGTATTCGGTATATGGAATTCGGTCGTCATAGTTCCCTAATAATAATTATTATTATTATTATTTTGTAAAACCTTTAATGTGTTGGTTAGTTTTTTTATACGTAAAAAACCATCCTGTTTACGTGATTAGCCACTTCATCTTTCTTTTTTGAAAAAATTCCTACAGTACAAAGTAGTTTTTATTATAATCAATTGAATTTTGAAAAACTAACCTATATTACTAACTCTTAGATTTAAAATAACAAGCTGATTATGGGAATTTTTTTTTTTTAAAATATACCTACTCTAAGTGTCAAATATGTAAAATAGAATGAAAATGAAATTGAAAGTAGTAATCACTATCACCTTAGGCACCACTTCATTTTGGTGTGGATCCTTGACTTTCTCTTAAGTTGTTGAAGTATTCATCTTTCTCTGTGGAAGTCCCCATTGGCTCAAGTTCTCTATTGGCTACTTTCCACCAATCTTTATTGTAGGCTATAGCTTCCATATTAATAAGGCTTAAGGAGGCACAACGATCATTGATGATGGGCCTAGTGGTATTAAATGCCTATTCTACTGCTATTGTTGAGGTTGGGGAGGCGAGAACATGTCAAGCCATGTGAGAGTTTTTGTGCAATTTCTACCACTCAAGAGTGTCGAAGTCGCGAATACCAATATTATCAGGAAACTCAAAGTTGATATGAGATAGTGTCATAGCTTAGTTCGTTGTTCTCTGAACCTATGGCACTTTAATTTTGATGCTAGCAGCTTCTCCCTTATAAAGGAATAGTTGGTTATTTTTGTAGGAAGCGATGAATTTACCGCAACTTACTTACCATATGTGTATGAGAAATGTTGGTGCAGTTTGTTCAATTCATAACTTGATGAAGCTCATTTGTTACTCTAACAGCATGTACATCTTGTGTATCAGAAAGGTTATCAACAATCTAATAGTACATATTTAGATAGTCTTGAAGAATGTCTACTCTACATTAAGGATCTAAAATAGTAGAAATAAGGTAGATGGAGGGAATTTCCTTGTAATATTGTAGCCACTTCTCTACAATCTCAACAATAGAAATTTGTAGTATTAGGTCTTAACGCGCATTAAGTAGAGTTGCAAATATGTTGATGGCCTCCATTATGAAGTAGTGCATGCTAAGCCTGTACACTTGGGAAAAAGTGTTAGTAGCATCATGAAAAACTCTGAGTACTTATAGTAACTTATCACAAATATCCTAATCTCTTGTATAGAATTCAGCTTTTTGAATATGATGCATGCAAAACCTATAAAGAAGTTCTTTATATGCAACCGTACTTTACAACATATTATACGTTAAATTCTAGCAATGTTTTACATCTTTTAAAAAAATTTTATATCTTTTATCATTTTGTGTGCAAAAGTCTTTCCACATTCTATTCAAAGAGGGTCATTTGGTAATAGTTCTCACTTTATATTCTAGAGCTTCCACACCTTTTTTAACACATAAATTTAAAATGTGGTGTGTACATCTAATATGGAAAAATGTTCCGCTTAGTATGGGTTGGCAAAAATTTTTGAGTTCACTTATAGATATAGTGTTTGTACTAGTATTATCGAAATCAATTAAAAATATTTTTCATAGCAATTGATACTCATCGAGAATGATAGATATTATCTTATATATCACTTGTGTTGTGTGTCATTTGTTAAAGACCCTAAGGGCCAACAACCTTTTATTTAGTTGTTATTTATTATCTATTCAGTATCGTGTTGCTTTTATGTATGAATTTTATTTAGTGACATGTGACTCCCATGTATAAATTTTCTTGCCACCTATCTATCCATATATCTGCACATATTAATACTTGTATATCTAAGGAGCTGAATATTGTAGCTAGCTCTTTTTTACCTTTGTGATACAACTGTTGGCTTTGCCCATTGTTTTGATATCGAACGAATGTTCGTTTGGGTTTAATGCCTTGTGTTTGTACCAAAAGAGAGACTTGCACTTACTCGCGTTAAGAGAGAGGTGCATATTTGTAATGTGTTATGCCAACACCATTTTCTACTTCTCCACATCATACTGGAACAGTGCTAAAGATTGGGATTGCTACCGCATGCAATTTGCCATTGCGATTTTTCTACACCATAATCACCTGGATGCTTTCTTTATAGGTGTTTTGTCAGTGTACCATACTTGTTGCCTTTTTTCCATGCATAGTTTATAGTGTAGTAGTTGCATTGCACATGTGTATTCCCACTTTGATCTGCGATTTTAATGAAATGTTTCAAGATAATTTCTCACTTCGTAAGTTTGGGTGGCTTATCTGTATCATTTTGTTGCAACTCCTCCACTTCCACATCATCTCCACCTATATCCACGACTTCCTGACCAACCACGGCGTCATCCCACTATTATGGAGTGTGGTACTTGAAATCAGGAGAAACCGTCAGAGACTCCATCAAATTCTCAAATCAATTGCTAGTAAAGTTTTGCTGGACAACATAGTCGTTGATGTTGGGGTGTTGCTCACTTTGCGAATTTTTTCCTTTTGTTTTGGAATCCTTGTTATTGGAAGGAGTGCCACGAAAAAAACCATCCATTCGTATTTTTAGATGTTTTCCATGTGTAACTGTGAGTGAAAAAATGGCAGAGTTGTGAGCAAAGTATTGTATGTAAACACCAAAATGTAATAACTATTGCGGGAAGTTGAAATATTGCCTGATAATGAAAATTTTTTAATTATAGAATATCACAAAAATTTTTTCGAGATAACTGCAAGTGCAGCGTGTGAACTCAGAGCAGAGGCGTTATGGAAAAACTGAAAAAAGGAAGCGGATGAGGATGGATATTGGGATGGAAGAGATTTTTGACGGATGGGCGTCTGAATTTATACAGGCCTGTTTGCTTCAAATTTTGAATTCAACTTTAACGCGCATTCTAAAAAAATTTTAGAGCGTTTCATTTTTCAGATGGCCATGTGAAAATCAATCAATTATTTCTCTCTTCATTTTCAGAACGTTGCCGTTGCCAATGGAATGTCGCTTTCAATTTTAATTTCTTTTGTCTTATTGCTGCATCCCAATTCTCAGTACGTGATTAGTCATTTCATGCTTCCAAGTTTCATCATGTTCAAATTATTATTATTTTTTTTAAATTGCTGCATGGTGCAGCATGTGTAAAAATGAATTGCAGCATTAAATGCTGCTACACACGACCATTGAATGTTTATTCAAGGCCATGCAATTGCAGGCTTTCCAGCGCCTGCTTTGCATGATATATCATTCAACATGGCTCAAAGCCATGTACGTTGGCAGTGCCTGCTGTCCGGGTTGGACCAGCGGGTCAACTCACAAGTCCATCAACTCGGACCAATGATTCACCAATCCAAGCCAATGAATCGTCCAGACCCACCTAACTAGGTGGGTTGCTCCACATGTCTCATTTGACTCTTTCCTAGGTCTATCACCTACAATAGAGGATGTTGTTCAAACTAACACCCCAATAAATGGCTAAAATGAGCCTTTTCCGGTCCCAATAACCCAAGTCAAGAACAAATAAAATTTCCTTATTTTTAGTATTATGTTTGAAAAGCACTTTTTCTTACTATTGTTTTGTTCCTTTTTCAAAAGTTGGAATACCAACCTTTCCGATATACATTTAACTTCTTTCTTGACATAATATTACTTTTACCTTGTGTTTGCTCAACGACTTGGTCAAGAGATTCATCAAAGTTTATCATGGATGGTTTCTTTTGAGAATTTATTAGATCGACCCGTAATTTGTTAATGAATTAGGACTTAGAGCATATTAACTCGTGTCCGTACACATTATAAGACTTAAGAGTATTTTTATGATGATCTCACTAAAATCCGAAACATGTCTCACTCTTGTCATCCCTCTTTAATTATGATTAAGGGGCTATATAATATTTGACTAGCTCATTACCCATGCATAGCTAGGGCTTATAGCTATTTGTACTTATCAAACTCAAGAAGGTTACGAAGCAGCTCGTTAGTAAATGGTATTTGCGTAGGTTTGAAGAGGTTGAGAATCTATGCCTTGTCCATGATTCGCATCATTTTCAGAATACTATGAGCTTTCAATTATCGTATATTGAGAGTTCAAATAAACAAAAGGATAATAAACAAGTTGTATAAATGCAACACAGTGTGTACTATTCATTTCCATGTCTATGGGAATACATGATTCTATTAAAGCATGATGAACTATAAGAACCAAAAACCAACTCAAACAAAAATACAATAATTACAACATATTTAGCAAACATAATCAAAGTATAGAATGATGATATCAACACAAATACCAATAAGAGACAAAAATAACTACTATAGAAATCTATCCTGTTAAGTTAACTAGTTGACCTACTCAAAGTAAGGCCTTAAGTTATCTGAATTCCAAGCTCAAGGTGTACTATGACCATTTGGTTGTTCAAGCCTCTAAGCTTGTCCATTCTCAATCACTTCCCATACCTTGATTGAATCTTCCTATGTTAGAGTTAACTTTCCACAGCCATCCTTAGCTCCCAAAGCTTTAAGCTTCTTGCAGATAAGGTCTTCCTATTGAAAATACTTATGCCTCACATGTTCATCATAGTACTATGCTACACATTGTTGGTAAGCAATGAGATAATCCTTGGCTAATAGTGCCATCTCATGAATAGTATCAAGATTTCCCTAAAGCTTAATGTCATTATTTTGGAGATTATAAGCTCGTACTTTGGCATCTACTATATCAAGCTCAATAGGAAGGACTGCCTTAGATCCAAAAACCAACTTAAAAGGCATCTCTCCTGTTAAAGTCCTATAGGTGGTTTGACATCCTTGTAATAAGTTTAACAACTCATTTGCCCACTTGCTTCCTACTCAGGTCACTCTTCCCTCAGACCATGGAGTATGGCCTTCTTTACAGCCTTTACTTATCCATTACTTTAGGGATATGCAATTAAAGTGTAACATAACCTTATACGTCGCTCTTCACAAAACTCCCTGAATCGATTATTGTCAAATTGTAGTCCATTGTCAATGATTAGGGCATATGGGATCCTAAAGTTGGTCAAAATGTTTCTCATAACAAAGGCCTCTATGCTCATCTTCATAATATTTGGTACTGTTCAACCTTCATCCACTTAGTAAAGTGCTACAATAATATATTGCCTTTGTTTGGTCACCTTAGGTAATGGTCCTAATATGTGAAGGCCCCATTAGGCAAATGGCTAGGGCTTAGTAAGCTAGAGAACTTGCTTTTCAAGTGTGCTCTTCTAACAATGATCACATACACCGACCAAACTTAAAGCATCCTTATTCATAGTTGGCCACCAATAATCAAGCCTTAAAACCTTCACTAGTACACCTACCTTAATGTAGTTACTGTAGACTTTAGCATGTAAATCGGATAACACCTACTTAACCTCACTTGGTCGTAAACACCTTGGATAAGGCATATTCAACCCCCTTTTGTAAAGCTTTCCATTAATAAGGGTGAAATTTGCAACTTAATAGATCAGTCTTCGAGTATCTATCCTATCTTTAGGCAATGTTCCTTCTTTCAAGTAAGCAAGGATAGAATCTACCTAACATGGCTCTAAATCCTTCTCTTGTACCTTTAGGCACTTCATAGACTTCCTCTCTGTGCTCTTTTTGGAAACATACTCTATGAAGATCTTCTCTTCCCACCTTGTAAGGCCAGTAGGCACCAATTTAGATAACTTATCTATTGCATAGTTTTGTGACCATGGTATCTTCACAACATTCTATTGCTCGAAAAGTGTTTCGACCTCTTTAACTATTTACAAGTATTTTCTCATATTGCCATCCTTTGCCATGCTTTCTCCCTTTACCTGATAGACAACTAACTACGAATCTGAATAAATGTTTAGTCTTTTGGCTCCAACCTCTATAGCTAACTTCATTTCATCTATTAAAGCTTTATACTCAGACTCATTATTGCTAGTAGGAAAACAAAACTTTAATGCATACGAAATCCTTGCACCCATCGACCCTTTCAACACTAATCCTTTCCTTCATAAGTAGATGAGCATCAACATACCAAATCTAAGTTGACTCATCACAACAAACAGTAGGATGTTCATTTCCAGCAAACTCCATAACAAAATTAGCTAGAATTTGAGCCTTTTAGGCTTTCTTGTGGCAAGTACCGAACACCCAAAGTACTCAACTCTAAGGCATACTTCACCATCCGACCAAAAGCATCTGGCTTCTAAAGTGCTTACTTTAGAGATTAGTTGATCAAGACAACCATTTAGTCGGCCTCAAAAGAAGCTTGGAGTTTGTGCATTGCAATGACCACCCTAAGACAAATTTCTCCAACTTAGTATAATGATAAATGTGTAAAACCACACATTTATCCCCATTTGTGGCATTCATTCATGCAAGTATTAGTGCTTTTATTGTAAATTTTTCTAAAAAAAAAAAGATATTGTATGTGTTGTGGATCGATTACTCAAAGATCTTAGTAAAAGGATCAAAATATATCTAAGTAGTTTATATGTGTTTACTAGTTTTTATCACAATCATAGACCAACTATAAGCATGAAAAGTATATTGCAAATTCATGCTTCCAATTTTTTTGAACTGTCATGCTTCAAGTGTTTTTAAGTGCTTAAGTTGTAAGCTAAAACCAATTTCATTTACAAACAAATAACATTTAGTATACTTTATGGGTATGTTACCTATCATAGTAAAAGGACAATCCTTTTATCTTATTTGGTCTTGGATTTCTTTGGACTGGAGAGTGAAGTTGAAACTACTAAACTGATACGTCTTGGCTAATTGTGGTCTAAAATGGTGCAACAGCTTAATCTATCACTTGACTTGATCTTTCATCTCTTAGTTATGAGTTTTTGTGAGCTTTTGAACCTAACTTCAAGTTGCTTGACTAGCTAGGCTTCAATGTGTTGATGGATGTTTATAATATAGCTTAACTTTATGCTTTCAAAAACGTAAATCGATTGACATGTTTTTCACTTCATTTTAGATCAAACAAAGTTAAAGAATCAAACCAATCTAATCAGCCACTTCAAGAGAGTTCAGCATCATTAGATCTTAGCATTTCAATAGCAAACAACTTACTAATTAACAGAAGCATACAAAGAAGCATGTAAACACTACCATTGCATATTCTTAAGCTTCATTTTTTACAGCAACATGATCGTAAGAGTAACCACTTTGTTTATTTTTAAAGAAATCAAATAGCAATAAATTAGGAGGACAAAGACAATCATAACCGTAGCATAATTTCATTTGATGGCTAGAGATAGGACATGAGAGAGAGCATATCATGATAGAAGAATGCTAGCTATGAACCATGCAAGCATTAGCTCTTATTGTCTTAAACAACATCGTGTGTGCTCCAAGTTTAAGAGCCGAAATTTAAGATAGAGATAAATAGGGATTGGTGAATTTAAAG
Source organism: Lumnitzera littorea (assembly GCA_024138015.1). NCBI lineage: Eukaryota > Viridiplantae > Streptophyta > Magnoliopsida > Myrtales > Combretaceae > Lumnitzera > Lumnitzera littorea. The sequence continues at coordinate 28,860,026 of JAMXBB010000009.1, read as the reverse complement.
ACCAATAGAGAGCTCTTTTCCAAAAAGCAACATTTGATCAGCAAGTAAGCAACCCCTCTATGTGATAGTTGCAAAATGACAGTAGTGGAGCAAATGCCGAGCTTCTAATTTGCTGAACCATGTCGAGAGTAGCTCTATGCGATAGCTCCATGATGCGGATCAAGAAAAAGTAGATACAATGTTATTAATATCTTTCATTTTAAGATTTAGTTAGGTAGATATCTTTTATTCAAGATATGAAAGCCTTTATTTTTAGATTTATTAAAGATTTAGTTTCTTAAAATATTAGGTCATATTATGCTTATAAATAGGCAAAACTTATAATCAATTAGAGAGAGTGATTAGATATTGAAATTTTTTTTTTTGAACTAGTGTGATGCCTTTTTTTTCACTGATGGTGTGAGGCCATCCTTTTTCTCATCATGTGGCATGAGGCTATACAATTCATTAGTGGTAAGAGGCTATCATTTTAATTTAGTAGTGTGAGGCTACTAGATATATCTTTTCAGGTTTTATTTTCTTTCATAGTAAATTTTATTTAGATTAATTTTTCATTGATTTCCATGCTTCCCTAATTTTTCCTCTTTTATAATTTTTGCTTCCGTTATCCTACATCACTCAAGCCCTTAGCGAAAAGATGAACTAAAATACCTTCTTTCTTTCAATTGAGTAACTCGGCAAAGTTGAGCCCCTATATGGTGCTCTAAATTGTAGAAATGGTGCTTCAAATTACATGCATTGAGCTCCATTTGGCCATGTCAAGAGTTCCAATTCATTCCAACATGATAACCAACAGCAGCCTATGGTGAACATATGCAAGCTTTAGCAAGAAAAACCGAATATCATCTTATTTGGAAATATTAGTCGTAGTCACAATTAAGCAAAATAGGACAAGAACCAAGTTGATGTTGATCCATCCACAACAAAAGCAAAACATGAGTTGTTCAAGCTCTGAACAATTGAACCAAGTGCCTCATGTAGTAGAAGCAAATAGCATGATGCGAACCAACTCCTAGTGTATGATAGTAGTAACTAGCTTACACAATTGAGAGCGGTAGTAGCCCACACAACTGGACCATTTGCTACCCTAATAGAAGTTCTAGTTGTGATAGATTTATGAGAATAAATGACAATAGTTGGACCATTTGCTATTTTTAAGGCAACAGCTCTAATAAGTTTACACATAAGGGGCCTTATTTTGAATTTTGGTTCGGGATAATAGCATAGGAAAGTATACCTAGTCAAGTTATAATCTAGATTTGGATTGAAGCTTGAGTGTTGATCCTACGAGGAACTATATGTGAGAGTAATATCTAATTAATTAGCAATTGTATCCTTAAATTGTTCCAATTACCTAACTTTTACAATAAAAGATATATTTAAATAATTAAAGATGGTCAAGTAAAGATTACAAACGAAATAATTGAAATAACAAAAATATAAATTTAAATAGGAATAAACAAAATCAAGAATAGAAATAAGAACAACAATTAAACTAAATTAAAAAAGAAAACATATTTCTTAGTAAATCTTTAGTGTTATTTACTACCAGATTCTAAGTGACTTATTTAATCTCAATTGCAAAATTAGACTGTAGAGATTCCTATTATGAACCAACCAAACTCGTATCTCTTGGCTAATTCCTAATCTTGAAATCCTCTTTACTGAAATCACTTCTAAATAGAGTGTTACAGGATCGCATAATACTTTTAAATCCCTTTAGGTTGCCTTAATTTGGAAAACGGAACTAATAAATGTTTTAGTCAACTAGTTTTATCTAATTATATCAATTAGTCATATTGCTTGTTTCCATGAACTCTACAATACTCTCCAGCAATAATTCAATCACCAACATATAGAATTAAAGACAACAACAAATACAATACAATTAGATCATAATATGCAAATATCATAGATTGAATTTCATTATTAATAAAAAGTCATCCTAAAATGTAAGGTTCAATAATAATTTACTAAGAAATTTAAAGTAAAGACATAACAACAAAATAAAAGAAAAGAATAGAGAAACCCCTTGTAATTCTTTACCTTATCAACTCTTGCTTAAAAGGGCCTCTCGCCGAAGACACAAGCCTAGGCATCTATTTATAAAAAGTGGGCCTAGATTTACGAAGAAAACTTAACAAAAATAGAAGATTCGTGAATCATTGCATGTCCACTTATAAGGTACATGAGCATGGAGTTTGGATGTGTATATGCACTTAGTCTAAAATCTTCAAAATTCAATGGAAATTGATTATGAGGGGTACATAACCATGGACCACAGCCATGATCTTCAACCGTATTCTTCACTAGACTATGTTTATTGCATAAAATCCTTCTATTCTGATTCCTTGATCAACACTTTTTTCCAAATAAGCTCCAAAACTTGGTATAAGTCTTTAAAAGTTCACTAAATGTGTCCAAAGTCCTTGAAATGAAAATTAAATGGATTATGCTCTAAATCACTATGAAATTAGCTAAATTAATATACAAAATTGCATGAAAATCACTATAGAATATGTATGCTAATTTTACGTTATCAAATTTACATGATAGAAGTAAACATTCAAGTCCGCGTCTCATTTATGGTAAGGATCCCTCAAACTTCAATTCTTATTTTCCTCTTTTAAGGCCTAGAGCAAGGGACAATCATCTCCCTTTTCTTACTTTAGACATGTATGAAGGAATAGAAGGTTATGAAAGTTGAAGTTTCTTTTAGCTACGTAAGAGGGGATTATCCTATATCCTTAATTAGATTGTGGCTTATATTTGGAGGGCTTAATTTTCTCGTACACATTACATGTAGGAGAATAAAATGGGGTGGGGGGGTGGGAGGGGGTTAGCAGTGGGGGTGTTGTGTGTGGGGAGGGGGCAAGCAAATAAAAGGGGATATATCATACTTCACCTTTTATAACACAAAAACTCAGGCAACTTAATAGCAGATTTTAAGGGTTTTTTTTTTTCCCCTAAACACAGTAGTTTTTTTTCTTAGCTTTTTTTGAGGATTCTACCCTAGGAGCAAGTGTGCAATGTCATTTGTACATGGATTCAAATACGAGCTCTCCAAGATAAGGTTTTTTTGTTTCTTTTATTCATTCCAAGTTATAGATGTTGTTGAAACTTGTTTTTGTTGAGCTTTACTAGTATCATGAATTGATTTGTGTTAAAGTATTTAGTTAGTGGTTTATGTTATTAGTCTATGTGTTTGTAGTTAAGTAGTTGATTTTGATTTCATTGAGCATGTGCTTTGAAATATTTTGGATTACATGTTGGGCTAGAATTGTGTTTGGGAAGATCATTTTGTCATGTTTTGTGAATGGATAATTTGGATTAAGTGTATAGCTTTAATTCGATGAGGGGTTAAAGAACAAATTATTTAGCATATGCAAACGTAATATAGACTAATAGTGTACTTGATAACAATTAATATTATGATCAATTGGTTCTTGATAGAATTCAATTTAGGTGTTGAAAATCCCAATTAATTAGAATAGCTTATTTTGGTTTCCAAATAATAAAAATTGAATCTTTTTATTTAGTCGCTTACCTTTAAACGATTCTATTATGATTGAGAGCTAGCATACCATTCCTTATGGAATACGACCATAATTTGTTGACTATATTGCTCGTACGACTTGGTACACTTATTTCTTTTTACTTGCTTTAATTATAAAACCATATCACTGTTGTTAATTTTCAAGTGTAAGTTAAAGTGAGTCATACAACAAAGCTTTAAGCCTTATAAAACATGACTTACATGATACATTGGTTGATGTATCTTCCCTTTTGCTCTTATTAATATAGACGAAAGACCTCGATTTGAGATAGATAAATATCAGTACACAATCTCTTTAGTAATAAGCTTAGAGAGAATTGGTGATGTGGTGAGAAACCACTTCAACTCCTATAAAGCCTCTTTACACTATTCAATCCATCTAAACTCAAAAGAGTTTCTCAACTCTTAAAGAAACTTTAAGCACTTTTTAGCACTTATTGGCACAAATCAATTCAAGGGAGAGACTTAGCCTATTAACCTCTATACTTCCTCTATTGTTTTTGGGGATTCCATATCCAATAGAGCTCGGATTTTCTTAGGTACAGCTTTTATTCCATGTTGCATGGCATGAACCCTAAATACTTCCTAGATGAAGCCTTGAACACACAATTTTGGCAATTTAGCTTCATGTTGTGACATCTCGGAATATCAAATCTCTATTCTATGTCATTAAGGTAGTCGTCTGAAGCTTACTTTTCATTATCATATCATATACATAAACCTCAATATTCCTATGAATATGAGGTTTAAATATCTTAGTCGCTAGTTGATGAATTGCCGATCTCAGGACCTCTCACCCGAGCTCGTCTTAAGGGCTTGGAAGGTCTTATAAGAAGAATCTAATCTTCTTAGTTCAACTAGGATGAGCTCTAATATTAGGAAGACTTGTCGTTGCTCTTTATGAGCCTAGCTTAGATGCACCCTCCTCTACTTAGCTACCAGCACAGATGCCGAGCTCATAATTCCTTCCAATACGATTAACTTACCTAGTGCTCAAGGTCCCTAACCTTGACCTTCAAGCCCTTCTCTATCGACTTATTCCCTTATTTGAATAGCTTAGCTCCAATACTTCATTGCCCCAATACAAATGCAATAATAATACGCTATCTGTCATAACTTTTCTAACGTTTGTACTATATTCTCTTTTTGTCTTTTGTCACATTTACCCCTTTTAGTTTTTATTAGGAATCTTTATTTCCGCATTACCCTTATTTTTTGTAATTTCTATCATTATAGCTAAAATCATCTTATTTTTTTTACTACTAATGAATATTCCCCTGTATTCTTGTGAGAAACCCTCTGAGTGCATATCTTATACTCTTATCTAATCTTATTAGTAGCTCGAGGTTAGTGGCAAGTACTACCTAATCTTGTTACACCAAATCTGAATGAGACTAGGAGATAAGTAGAAGACAACTTTCAAAACAAAGGACGGTCTCTTTGAGTGGTTGGTAATGCCCTTTGGACTAACTAACGCCCCTAGCACTTTTATGTGATTTACAAATTATGTCTTGAGATCATTGATTGATAAGTGCATTGTGGTTTATTCTGATAACATCTTGGTATATAGTACTGATCTCTCATCTCATATTGAGCACTTAAAAGCTGTATTTGAAATTCTCTAAGCTAAACACTTGTTTGGCAACTTAAAGAAATGTGTGTTTTGTCAAAGTGAGGTTGTGTTCCTCAGATATGATGTATTTGATGGAGGTATCTGATTGATAACAAGAAGATCTAAGCTATACTTAACTAACCTACTAATGCTATTGATGTGAGGAGTTTTCATCACTTAACCTCATTTTATTGAAGGTTCATTCGAAACTTCAGTTCTATAGCTGCCCCATTTACCGAGTTGACGAAGAGGAACTCTGACTTTAGGTGGTTTAAAGAAAGCTTAGAAGAGTTTTGAAGAGATAAAGTCTAAGTTAACTTCTACCCTTGTACTTGCATTACCAAATTTTGATAAGGTCTTTGAATTGATGTGTGATGCCTCTAGAGTTGGTATTGGTGTCGCTCTCATGCAAGAACACCAACCTATAGCTTACTTTAGTGAGAAACTTAGTGAAGCTGCTTTAACCTATTTAGTATATGATAAGGAGTTATATGCCCATATTTGAGCTCTTTAGAATTGGCAACGTTGTTTGCTATCGTAGGAATTCATTATCTACATGGATCATGAGTCCCTTAAACATTTGTGAGGTTAACAAAAGCTCTCCCGATGTCATGCCAAATGGGTAGAATTATTGGAAACTTTCTACTATGTAATCAAGTACAAGAAAGGGAATTCTATCAATATAACTAATGCTTTATCACATAGACATGTGCTTATTATGACTCTATAAGCTCAAGCACTAAGATTTGGTACCTTTCCCAATAGGTATGAGCAAGATCCCTACTTTTAACCCTTAGTAGTCAAGTGCACATATGGAGGTATTGTGGATGGGTTCTATTTAAACTAAGTATTTCTAATGAAGGTTAGATATGTATGTGTACCTAATAGCTTGACTCTAGAATTTCTAGTTCGGGAAACTCATGTAGGAGGCTTAGTTGGCCACTTTAGGCAAAAGAGAACACTTGAACTGCTAAAGGAGCATTTTTATTGGCTAAGGATGGTGAAGGATGTAAGCCTTGTAATCAGCTACTCGGGGTTCGGTTTGTAGAATTTAGGGCGATCGAGAAAAATTATTTGATTTAACCCAAATTTTACGATGAAACTAGGATTATTAGTAAAAGTGATCCCATATGTTTGAATTTAGGAAAATAAGTAATCAAATGATTAATTAATATAATATTAAATTTTATAAAAATTGTCCATTATTTATTGGGAACGCTTAAAATGAATTCCGATAACTAACGAATCGATTGAAAAAAATTATATGCATACTAAAAATCATAAAATAACTTAAATAATATTTAGGAATATTTATTTATACCATATATGTATTTATATGTAGGTAAGAATATGAGAAATTACTTAAAATACGTGAAATATGTCAAAATAATGTTAATCAATTAAAGAAAATACAAGAATAATTAAATAAAAATCAAGAAAAATATGGAATTTTTTAGAATTGAGGCTTGGTAGCTTGGATTAAGTAAATAAAAGCAACTAGTTAAATTAAGACAAAAAAAAAAGGAAATTGGAAGAGGATAAAGGACAAATGTCACGTGAAAATTGGAAGAAAAAAATCAAACTAGCCTTATAAATACCTCAAAATTTTTCAGCAACTCATTTGGCCAGTTGGGAGAGTAGAAAAATTAAAGAGAACCAAAATATGAAGGGTTAAGGTTATTTACAAAAATTATAAAAAAAAAAAAACAATGCATTTAGGGCATATAAGGAGATCCTAAACCTGAAGGTAACCTGGGAGTAGACGACCACCACCACCATATAGTGGTGATAGCACCTGGACTGGCTGACACACCTAAGGCCACTGTTGGTGGCTGAAGCTACAAACTCCAGTGAGTCAAATCTTCCTTTTGAATTTTCTTATTTTACTAAAAATACTAAACATACTTACAAAATTATAAAATTTGGTATTATGATGTTTTTAAGTATGAGGATTTAGAGAAAAATATTATTTTGATTTAATTATATCTAAAAATATACTATTCTTAAAAAATTATACAAAATTGAACATGTTTCGGATTAGAAATAAATAGGCTTAGGAGTATAGTTTTAGACTCAAAATTTTTACGTAGACTACTTAGGTGACATAGAATAGTTCCACGAAGTTCTTTTTCAAAAATGAATTTTCAAAATTTTTATATAATTTTTAGCCCTTAAAATGAGGTATAAAATTTGTAATTTGGGGCTAATTAAGTAATTAAATGGGTAATTACTGATTTGGTGTATAATTATATGTTTTAGGATGTTGAAATTTGATGAAATATAATATTTGTATCATTTAGGGTGTTAGATATAATTATTAGGGTATTATGTAGTATATATGTAATAAGTAAAAATGGTAAATTTAGGTTAATTTTGTAATTTAGGATAATTAAGTGTACAATTTGATTTGGGATGAACTTAGATATTTTGAAATGTTAATTGATGTTGAGAGATGATATTTGAAGTAATAGAAATATTATATGTGTATATTATGTACATATTAGGTGATAATGTATAATATGTAAGTATAAGAAATTAACGAGTAAGAAAATATCAGGTTTAAATTGATATTATAATAATAATAGGAATACATATAAAATCTGGTAAGAAACTTAAATTAGGGTAATTATATGAAAAATATAAGATTTTTTCACATTAGGAGTAAATTTGATACATAAATGAGTATCAGGATGTATCGAGTAGACTGGAATACTAATTAAGGACCCAAAAGTGATACTTAGAATACTCAAGTCTGATGTGATTAATTTCACATTTGGGTTTGAATTGTATTTTTAGGATTTACATATAATACTCATAGTTAAAACTGATTTAGAACCTAAATTGAAACCATATTCAAAAATCGAATCCTAAACTAACCTAGAATGAACCAATAATACATAATAATATATAAATGGAAAGCTTAGTTAAATCTTAATCTAAAGTTGATATATAACATAAGGATATAAATACTAAAATAGCATCTATATTATAGGAGATGCAGAGACAAGTCGACCAACGATGAGTTAAGTGAGCAACCTAAGGATTCAAAGTAAGTTAGGATTAATACGTTGTTGCATTTTAGAGTACTAATTTATAGTACTTAGAGGCTTAAAATTGTATTTAATTGTGCTTGTTAAATAGTCGACTGTACACATGTGTTTGTTTCTGAGTTGATGATGTGATTTGGTTTACCACTTTAGCTTGTATTTTGTGATTTATATGAAATGATTGATTATCCTAAACTGGATCTAATCAAATATATGGCTTGTAAACATAAACCAGACCTACATAGCAACCCATTTAAGGAAACCTAGAGTTCTCTAGCCAAATACTAACTCCTTCAAAAGGGATAACGCTGGATAGCACAAATGGTCCCTTTTTCATCCTTAGTCAAATTAAGTGACGGCTGAGGAGATCGAAACAAGGGTGGAGGTAATGGTTTGAAGGTAGTTGTAGGAGGAGCGGTGTCTCCATTATATAAGCTTAGGTTTTGTCGTGAGCTGTTATATTAATGAAAACTCCTCAATCCAGATTAGAGTAGGCGTAATTTCTCTAATCTCATAACGGGTCGAATAATATCGTGCGATGACATTTGCTTGAACATGTACTACACCTAATAATTTGGTCGATAACTCTATTTGTGTTTGCTGTATCGTTTTAAGTCTTTATTCCAACTTACTAAGTTGTGGTTGCTCACATCCTAAAGTTAGCAACTGTTAGATCTTCGGGAGTGAGGAAATATATCTGATACATCTGAAGAACATATATATCTTATAGGTCTTAGCTTTTATTTAGAATCTTTTATTTTTAAATAATGTATTACTTAGAAAGTATAAGATAATAAAACCTTTTAAACATTATTTGTAATACTTGAATCCTAGTGTATGTATATATTTCCGTACTTTCTTAGGTAAATAACTTATTTAATTTATAAACTATTTATTTCAAAGTGAGTTAGTCGTGAATGACTTATGTAGATTAAGTCTAAGATAGTGGTTGTAAGGTTAGTTTCTATCCTAGAATGGTTTGTATGGTGGTATTGTTACGACTTTACCGCTTTGGGGTGTAACAAAGGTTATACATAAAGTCTTAAAACAGTATAAGGTGTACAAGTGAGCGAAAGGAAGGAAGGAAGCCTATGGGGAGTATACACCTTTACTTGTGCCTGATCAGCCTTGGACTGACTAGAGCATAGACTCCATGCTTGAACTACCCTGGATAGTGCAGAAACATGATTCTATCATGATGGTAGTTGATCGGTTCAGTAAAATGAGCAACTTCATCCCCTGCTATAAGATTGATGATGCTTTATATGTTGTTAACCTCTTTTTGTAGGAGATCATGTGACTTTATGGAGTCCCTAGAAGCATTGTTTTTTTTATCAGGATCCAAAGTTTATAAGCTTCTTTTAGAGGACTTTGTAGAAGAAGCTTGGCACTAAGTTATTGTTTAATACCTCCTGTTACCCTAAAATGGATGGTTAGACAAAAGTGGTAAATAGGACCATTGGTAGTTTACTATGAGCAACTATTGGGAATAATCTACATGACTAGGATTTATGTCTGCCTATCATTGAATTTACATACAACCACTCTACCCACAACTCAATAGGAAAGTTAACCTTCGAGGTCATCTATAGAATCACCTTGAGCTTGCCCTTGGACATGATTAACAGCCTGACCTTTAGAGAAGAAAGTTAGTTTGGCCTACAATGCATTGAGGAATTTTAGAGATTGCATAAAAAGGTCTTTAAATAACTACTAGAACAGTTGCCTAACAATGAAAGCAAGGAAACAGAGGTAGAAGAAGCATTGTCCACAACCTAAGAGACCTTGTTTGGGTTCACCTCAATAAAGAACAGTTTACAAGGAAGAGAACAAATAAGCTATCCCTTAGGTCAGATGGTCTTTTCAAGGTTTTGTGACAAATTGATAACAACGCTTATGAGCTAAAACTGCTAGAAGGATACGGAGTATCGTTGACCTTTAATGTTTCCGATTTGATGCCCTATGTACCAGATGGAAAAGCCAACCAAGATTTGAGAGTAAATCTTCAACAACCTTGAGGAGCTAATGAACCATTGACCTCAAGACCTCTTACCTAAGCTCAAGGGTCTATAAGGTCTTGTAAAAAGAATCTAGTCTTCTCAGCTCAACTAGGATAAGCTCTATTATCAAGAAGACTTACTTTTGAACTCTTTACGAGCCTAGCTCAAATGCACCTTCCCTTACTCTGCTACTAATATAAATGCCAAGCTCACAATTCCTTCCAACATGGCTAACCTACCTAGTGCCAAGGTCCTTGAACCCGACCTCTAAGCCATTCTCTACAAACCTGTTCTCCCATCTAAACAGCTTGACTCCAATACTTCACTACCCTATATACGGATGTAATAACAACGTGCTATCTGTTATACCTTTTTTTGACATTTGTACTATATTATCTTTTTGTCCTTTGTCATATTTACCCCTTTTGGTTTGTATTAGGAATCTTTATTTCCGCATTACCCTTCTTTTTTGTAGTTTCTATCATTGTCTTATTATCCTAAGGACTTACTATAAATAGTCACTTATCATTGTAGGCGAAATCATCTTATTTTTTTTACTGCTAATGAATATTCCCCTGTGTTCTTATAAGAAACCTTCTTTGAGTACATATCTTACACTTTTATCTAATCTTGTTAGTAGCTCAAGATTAGTAGTGAGTAGACCTTAATTCTTCACTTGTGTGTAATATCAAGTAGAGGCCAAGTCATGTAGTGTTCATCTGTGTGTCATATCTGATGAACAGCTTCATGAAGCTATTGGAATGTTTAACCGATCCATTTTGTGTTTTCTTAGATAATTTGAAGGACTCATTCTACTTCTCCCATGATAAGTCTTTGTGATAACTTAGCTCCAAGGCACATCATTAACCTTTGATATGTTGCGTTTGCATTCTTCAAGTTGAAAGGCATTACCTTATAATAGTATTTTAAAAAATTCATGACAAAGGAAGTATGTAATTAGTTGGATGGGTGCATTTTGATTTGGTTATAACTAGAAAAAGCATCCATGAAACTTAATATGGCATGTTTAGACATGGAATTAATTGGTTGATCTATTTGAAGTAAAGGAAAACAGTCCTTTAGGTAGGCTTTGTTAAGTGGTAAAATCGATACACATTTGCTACTTCCATTCACTTTCTTAACTAGTACGCAATTGGCAAGCCAGGTCAGGTATGTCTCCTCTTTAATAAAATCTGCTTGGAGTAACTTTTGAACTTCCTCCTCTATTATAGCTTGCCTTTCTAGGGTGAAATGTCTTTTCCATTGTTGAATTACCTTAGCACTTGAATCAATGTTGAGTTTATGAGTTATGACATCCTCTAAGATACTTGACATGTTAGATGGAGACCATACGAACACATCTTTATTAGCTTGAAGACAACTTACAATGCGATCCCTCAAGTTGGGTGCCACACTTACACTAATCTTTATGGTTTGCTCAAGGTCTTCACCTAGCTGGAGAGTCAAAGTTTCCTCACCTAGTTCTCATCTAACATTTGATGATGATCTGAGCTATGCTAAATATGGTAGATTTGATTCTTCTTTAGTGCTTTCAAGTATAAAGACCTCACCAATCGTTGGTCACCATAATAGGTTCCAATTCTAGTTAAGGTCCATAACTTCGTCTTCAAACGTATAATGGATATGACCATCTTAAAGATATTTATAGATGGTCATCCCATGATTCCATTGTATGGTGATGGGTAGTCTATGATGACAAATACCACTTCTTTTTGGGGCAATATTCTCAACGTCGTTGATTTGCAAGGATAACATAATGACTCATTGAACCCTCATTGACTAGTTATTAAACCATATAGATTGTATTCCTAAGGTTGCACCTAATAATCTTTCAACTTCAGTATCATTTGATCAAAGGTATGATTGAAAATTATATTTGCGAAGCTTCTAGTACCCACCACAACCTCCTTAACATCAAAGTTAGCTACCTTGATGTTAATAACCAAGATGTCATTATGAGGAAATTGTATCCCTCACATATCCTTGTCAGAAAAAGTAACCATGTCATTGACTGATGCATCTCTGAGGTCTTACATATGGAGGTTGCACCATAACGAGCGGAAATAAGTAAATAAAAGGGTTTAGCAAATTCAAATGGCCATCAACTGGATATGACACACTAGCTGATCCCATTTGACTTACTCTTAGCAATCGATATGACATACGGATGTAGTATTAGGGTCGGTCGCTACTAACTCTTGCTAAAGGAGCCAGATAAGAGTTGAAAGATAAGAGAGAAGACACAACTAAGTGCTCTCAAAGGATAATGTTTGTATTCAATAATAAAGAGTAATGATGTCTGCATATAAGCAATTAGGGGTTTATATACTCACTCCACTAGGGTTACAATATATACATGAAAAGACAGAAGAGTAATTTACAAATGGAATATATAAGACATACTAAAAAGGGTAAAAAGGACAAAGATTATTTTGTATGAAAAAGTAAAGAATCTTTCTAGAATGTTATGCTAGAAGACACGTGTTAAGAGGTGATTGGAACCTTGTGATGCTGTTGGCTGAGCTATAATGAACTTTAAGGCTGCATATCAATCATAGTATCTTACTTAGATAAGGTTAGAAGAAGGTTAGTAGATAGAGTTGACCTAGTTTGGTTAAGGTAAGAGTTTGAGTACTGAAGGGTACTTTGGTCCTCTCTAGGTCGGGTGTCTCTATGGCTTAGCTAGGTCTAGTGCCTAAAATTGGTCAACTCGGACGCTGTCTAGATCATGGTAAGAGCTTGGTACTCAGGTCGGTAGTAATATAAAAAATGGAGGTCAGAATAGGAATCTTCATCTTAAATGGGATTGCGAGCTAGTATTCTTTGTGTGAGTCCTTGTGGTCTTCTAGCTTGGCTGTGAATGATTGGTCTAAGGAGTTGATTCTTATCATATGCTTGAGGGTTAGAAATATTTGTCCTTAAATCCAAAGAGGTCTCTAGCTCTTGCTTTGTCTTTGCATCAATTAGGTCTTCGTTAGGTCGGTGAGGATTTAGGTTAGATACATTAAAGGTGGAGGAAACATTTTAGTTCTAAACTAATTCAATCTGCTTGGCGTTGCAGTTGCGGTTGATCTTCTTTAAGACCTTGAATGGACTATCAGCTCGTGGAGATAGCTTACTCTATCTTAGGTGTGGAAATCGTTCTCGACTAAGGTGAATCCATATTAAATCACTTGGTTTAAAGGAAACAATTTGGTGGCTACGACTATTGATCTCTTGTTGTCTCTAATTGAATTTGGTGATCTTCTTAGCTATAGGTTGATGTAGTTCTTATAACTTTTGGGCTCAAGCAAGTCTAAATCGACTCTCTTAAGTAGTTATAGGGGTACCGATTAGATCTAAAGTAATGGTGGAATTGAGGTTATAGACGATCTCAAAAGGAGTTTTCCCAATGGCATGGTGCATAGTTCGGTAGTATGCAAACTCCACAACTAATAGACATGAATCCTAATCCTTTAAATTCTTTCCCATGACTACTTAGAGTAAATTGCCTAGTATCCTATTCACCTCTTCAATCTGGCCATCATTTTGAGGGTAGCTACTAGAGCTAAATATAAGTTTAAGAATTTTACGTCCTGATTTTAGACAACAGTGATAGGAATTAGTTTACAACAATCTTCAGGCCGAGGCTGGCTTGTTAGAAGCCAATGCAGACTTGCCAGATGCTAAAGCCAACTTATCTTAACCCGAAACTGACTTGCTCTTGATGAGGCCAAACTGATAACTGAAGGATGAAAGGAGGAAAAGGAACCATTTAGCATCGGGGTTATCGTTTGCCGAGACGACAAGCGCCTAAATAGCAGAGGCCTTAAGGGTAAAGAATAGCTTAATACTACATGGGAAAGCTAGCACCAAGCAAGCTAGGAGCTTGGCCAAGCATAATAAGACCTCCAAATATCCTACTCCAGCTTGAACACCTGATTACCAACCTACCCCTACTCAGGTTTGATCCCATAAACAACTCGAATGATTGCATGTTGACTACTCTATTAAATGCGTGGTTTTGTTTACTTTATAAATATTTTATTTATTTCAATTATAAACCATTCTTTAAGGTTTAAGGGCCTTGTATATTATTTACAATTTTGCCACTAGAGTTTTAGAATTTACTATAAATAGCAACTTTTGTAATTAGCCAATAGATAGAGAAAAGAATACATAGATGGTGATTACACTTGAACATTCCTTTTAAGTAAGGACATTCTTGAGTTCTTAGAGCTTGCATTTTGGATTATTGAGTGTGCTTTACTCTTTAATCTCTCATGTTTTTATCAATCTTACCCTTAAGATTGTGGTGAATCCTTCATTTGAGTAAGTTAATGAGTCACATCTAACCCCTCATTTGAAACTCGAGTGACATTTAGTGTTGGTTAGTTGTATCGAACCTTATTTCAAGCTCAATCCCCTGATTGTATTTGTGTCTTGGTGTATGATATCCATACACATCTACCGTCAAACCCCCCTTCCACTTCTTATTCCTCATCCTACCTAAACGTCGAATATCCACTCATGGTTCATGTTCGCTGTGTGCTCGTAGATTCCCATTAGCTTCGCTGGTATTAGAGCATTAGGGAGACATGCATATTAGTGTTCTTCAAATTTTGATTCGTAGTTTAGACATTTCTGTTAATCATCATTTTGTAGTGTAGTGCATTGTTCATGTTCTTAGTAGTTATAGTATTTTACTACTTGTACCGAGTTATAAGGTCGAGCAGCAATAATTTCCATAGTTATCTATAGTTGTAAAAATGTTTATCAGTCGTGGGTAGTTGCAAAACTCAAGTAGCACTAATTTCTAGGTTACTGTTAGTTGTAGTAGTATTTGTAGAATTGTTTTAGTGGTGGTTCCAAGTCGAGTATAGTTGAGTGTGTTACGTGTTTGTTAAATTTTCTCTTTAGAATCTATTTTACGGATCACAATATTAGAAGATAATGTCAATAATAGTGGAGATAGTCCTAGCGAAAGTTTGAGGCAATGTGTTGACAACTTGGAATATTAGATTTAAAATCTCACTAACTCTATTCAAAAGCTTACTAGTTTAGTTAGAAGGCGTGGATGTGTTAGCTGAGGTAAAATAAGGGAACGAACACCCACCAGAAGAAGTGGTTCCAATGAGCTAGATAACGATGAGCGATAGCCAATAAGAGCTGTCGAGCCGAAAAGAAGAGAAAACTAACCTGTGCCGAGAAGAAGTAATGATAAGAGTATTGACTTTGAGGTGAATCAATGAGCCCAAAGAAGAGAGGTGAGGTTGAGAAGAAATATAGCCTAGCAAAGCTCCAATAGAAGTAGTCGATTTGAGGTGAATCGAGTAGCTTAGAATGCAAGGGATGAACCCTGAGCACATAGCCGAGGACTTGACAACATTAAGCTTAAATTGCTAACCTTTAGTGGTGGTAGCCGACCTGAAGAGTTCTTTGACTGGGTTCCCTAAGTTGAGAAGTTGTTTGAGTACTATGAGTGTAATGATCGGATAAAGGTTAAGCTGACTTCATTATCCCTTATTGAATATGCTAGTCTTTGGTGGGAGAAATTAGTCACCAAGTGAGATGTCGAAGGAAAAGAGACAATTAAGACTTGGAGGCTCATGAAATGTCTAATGAATCAGCGCTTCGTGATGACTTACTTTAAGCAAGAGATGCTCCATAGGTTCTAGCACCTAAGATAAGGTCGAAACACTGTTGAAGAATATTTGCAAGAGTTTGAGACCTTGATGACTAGATGTGAGATTGTTAAGCTACAGGACCACACCATTGCTAGGTTTTTGAGTGGGCTTCGAGATGACATTGTTGACATAGTTGAACTGTAACTATTTAACTCATTGGATGAACTGATCAATTTGGCATTAAGAATGGAGAGATAGAGGAGGAAAAAGCACTGGAGACTGACCATTCAACCTCAACAAGGCAGCCTTGAGCCTGAGAGGTATGAAGAGAAGAAAAGGCTCAAGAAAAGAATGGAGAAAGGAGAACATAGCCGATATGATTAGGCTAAGAATAAGAAAGTGCCCAACACCAATGCCTAAAAGTCAAGTGCTTCAAATGTTTGGGTTATGGACATATTGCCTCTCAGTATCCAAATAAGAAGGTCATGATTTTGAAAGGTAAAGGACCTAATGCTCAAGTAGAGAGCCATAGTGATAAGAGCTTTAAGAGTGAGGAAGAAATAAACATCTACCTTGAGATGGGAGAACCTTTAGCCCTGACGAGCAGACGAGCGGACACGAAGGAAGACTTAGGTTAAAGGGAGAACTTATTTCAAATCCGATGTTTGGTGAATGTGAAGACCTATTCCTTGGTAGTTGATGGAGGTAGTTATACCAACATCGTTTTTGTCGAGCTAGTAGAGAAGATGAGATTGCCGACTTATTCGCATCCTTGACCATATGAACTGAAGTGGTTTAATGATAAAGGTATAGTCCATATACATAAAAGAGCTCGGATATCATTTAAAGCTGGACAATATGAGGATGAGGTTAACTTTGATGTAGTGCCTATGAATGCAGCAAATTTGCTTCTTGGCCGATCTTAGGAGTATGACAGGAGAGTGATCCATGATGGCTTCCTCAACAGCTACATGGTTTGGAAGGATGGGAAGAGTTACTGCTTGACCCTCATGAGCATTGAAGAGATTCAGAACAGCTTGATGCCTATGGTAAAGAGAAGGGGAAAGAGGAGCTTGTTTGGCATCCAAGCCCGCGCTTACAATCTAAAGTTGAAGATGACTTCTTTTCAACTTCGTGGTGATGATAGGAATCAGTCTACAACAATCCTCAGGTCAAGGTCGACTTGTCAGAAGCTAATGTAGACTTGTTAGATGTTGAAGCCAACTTGTCCTAACCCGAGACCGATCTGCTCTTATCAAAGCCAAACTGATAACTGAAGGATGAAAGGAGGAAAATGAACCATTCGGCATTAAGGTTATCGTTTGCCGAGACGATAGGTGGCTAAACAATCGAGGTCTCAAGGACAAAGAACAGCTCAGCATAGCACGGGAAAGCTAGCATTAAGCAATCCATGAGTTTAGCAATCGTGGACCGACCTCATTGGGAGCTCTTGGCTAAGAACAATAAGACCTCCAAACATTCCACCTTAGCTTAGACACCCGACTGCCAACCAACCCCTACTCAGGTCTAATCCTATAAACAACTCGAATGATTACATGCCGACCACTTTGTTAAATGCACAGTTTTATTTACCTTGTAAATATTTTCCTTATTTCAATTATATGCCATTCTTTAAGGTTTAAGGGCCTTGTGTATTATTTATAATTTTTCCATTAGGGTTTTAGAATTTACTATAAAGAGCAACTTTTGTAATTAACCAACAGATAGAGAGAAGAATACATAGATAGTGATTACACTTGAACATTCCTTTTGAGTAAGGATATTCTTGAGCTCTTAAAGCTTGCATTTTGAATTCTTGAGTATGCTTTACTCTTTAATCTCTCGTGTTCTTATCAATCTTGCCCTTAAGATTGTGGTGAATCCTTCATTTGAGAAAGTTAGTGAGTCGCATCTAACCCCTTGTTTAAAACTCGAGTGATATTTAGTATTTATGAGTTGTATCGAATCTTATTTATAGCTCAACCCCTTGATTGTGTTTGTGTCTTGGTGTATAATATCCATATACATCCACCGTTAAAACCCCCTTCTACTTCCTATTCCTTATCCTACTCGAATGTTGAATACCCACTCGTGGTTTGTGTTCTCTACATATTCGTGGATTCCCATCAAATGGTCTTTGGTACTTTGTGTAGTTGGACAACTTCCTGCAAAAATAAATCAGCAATATATAATTGTTAGTTTGATGACATGGAATGAAGTATGCCATTTTGCTGAAGTAGTCCACTACGACAAAGATTGAATCCTTTCCTTTAGATGTTCAAGGCAACCTAAGGACAAAGTCCATGCTAAGGTAGGCCTAAGGTGTGGTCGGTATATGTAAGGGCATATACTCTCCAGACAGTTCTCCCTTTTGCTTAGCATTCTTATATACTTTGCAATTATCGACTACCTTATGGCATCCTTGGCCAGTAAAAGTTTTCCTTCAATAAGTTAGCTATTTTAGTCTCTCCATATGATTAGATAATCAACCATTATGAACTTCCCTTACTAATAGCTCGTGTATGGAACAACTAGGTATGTATAGTCTTCTTTCTTTGAACAAATAGCCATCTTTAAGATAATATTCTCTAACAACAACTCCTTCTTTGCACTGCTTAAGAATAGGACCAAAATGATGGTCGTGAGCATATTGTTCGATAATAAGTGAAAAATAGAGTAATTTCGTGCCAATGTAACAAGGCTTGCCAATGTAACAAGGCATTTGTAATCACATTGGCACTACCCTTCTTGTGTCGATTCACATAAAAAAAAAACCTTCCATAAATTCTAGCCACTTTACTTACCTTTTCGAAAGTTTGTTCTTATTCCTAAGATGATTCAAGGACTTATGGTCTACACATATCACAAACTCTTTAGGTAACAAATAATGGTGCCAAATAGTAAGAGATTGGAAAAGAGAATACAACTCTTTCTTATATACGAAAGAGTTTAGTATGACATGAATGAGCTTCTCATTATGGTAAGCAACTGGTCGACATTCTTGCATCAGGATTGCACTAATGCTAATGCTCGATGCATTGCATTCCAATCCAAATAGCTTGTTAAAGTCTGGTAGGGACAGGATAAGTAGTAAGCTTCTCTTTAATCTCCCTAAAGCTTTGCTTAACTTGGTCATTCTATTGAAATCCTTTACTCTTTTTGGTTGGCTCAATTAAGTGTGCTACAATTGTGTTGAAGTTCTTAATGAATCACCATTAAAAAGAAGTAAAGCCATAAAAACTTCTCACTTCAGTGATATTCTTTGGCGTCGATCATTCCAAGACAACTCAAACCTTCTCTTCATCTACTTGGGTTCCTTCCGTTGATACTACATACCCAAGAAAAACAACTTCACTTTGACAGAACATATACTTCTTTAGGTTTCCATACAACTTCTCGATTTATAAAATGTCAAAAATAGTTTAGAGATGTTGAACATGATTGTTTAGGTCAGTACTGTATACTAGTATGTCGTCAAAATATACGACCATACATTTTTCGATTAGAGGACACATAACATGGTTTATAAATAGCATAAACATGCTCGGCGCATTTGTAAGCTCAAATGGCATAACCAACCACTCATAGAGACTATGCCTTTTCTTGAAAAGTAGTCTTCTATTCATTATCAAGTCTCTTGTGAATTTGGTGATAGCCACTTTGTAAATCAATCTTTAAGAATATATTAGCTTCATGAAGTTCATCTAACATGTTATTGAGTTTTGTTATTGGGTATATGTACTTGATTGTAATATAGTTGATAGCTCGACTGTCGATACACATACGCTACAAGCCACCTTTCTTTAGGACAAGCAAAACTGGTACAGCATAAGGACTCATGCTCTCCCTTATATAACCTTACTCTATTAACTCATCTACTTGCCTTTTGAATTTGGCAGCTTGCTTAAGATTCATTTTATAGGTAAGTTGGTTTGGCAAGGCTACACTTTGTTGTAGATTAATATAGTAATCTATGCCTTGGACTGGGGGTAGTCCCTTAGGTAACTCTTTAGGGAATAAGTTGGAAAATTCATCGATCAATCTTCAGATCTCATCAGGGGCATCTTCCAAATTTCTCATCTTTAACAATCTTTTAATCAATAAAAACATAAGCTCATTGGCCTTTTGAGCAGCTTAGAGTTCTCTTCAGCTCATCACTAAAGCTTTCTTCTTACTAGCTTGAATGAGCTGGTTATAAGTCTCATTCACTTGGGTTGGGGTCATGAGTTCTAATACGATCTTCTTCTCATCCTTAACAAAGATATAAGTGTTCTCATATTTGTCGTGAGTAACACGTTAGTCAAATAACCATTATCTTTCAAGTAACAGATGTGAAGCTCCCATGGGGATGACATTATACACCACTTCATCCCTATATACATTTCTAACATTAAAAGGCATGGATATTTGTTTAGTAATGTGTAGAGCACCCTTATCATGAAAGCCAACATAACTAGTAAGGTTGGGGGTACTTAAAGGTTGGCAGTCCTAACCTCTGCACAAAGGATTGTGCAATAACATTGGTATAGCTCCCTCCATCCACAATGATGTTGCATAATTGTCCTCTAATGGTACATTTGGTGTAGAACAAATTTTTCCTTTGGTCTTCCTTAGAGTTCAGCAAGGAGCTTAACACTCTTCTCAATACTAGTGTCATCACTTCTCCTTCATCAACGTAGGCATAGGTCTCCTCTTCTTCCTTGGCTTTTAATCTTCCAACATTCTAATCCTCTTCTAGCTTGCTCTTGTTGGTGTTATCCACTATATCTCCTCGGGGTACCATAGCACATTGGTTCGGATAATCAGTAGCCATGTGTCTAAAACCCAAATATTTGAAGCACTTCACCTCGTTAGTCTTTCACCCAAAAGTTTTTCCATTCTCATATGTCCTCAAGATCAGCCTATCCTCAATATCCTCCTTAATCTCTTCTAACTCAAGTCTTCATCTAATAACTTAGTTTATAACTCCTCCAACTTGATGGAGTTGAGCGGGACGATTTGCTTGACCACCTTAGCTATATCATCTCTCAAGAACATTCTTAGGTGGATTATGATGAGGTACACCTTGTGGTTACTGCTTATTGACTTGTATTGCAGTAACCAGACTCTTAACAAGGTTAGTGAGTTAGTTAAGTTTATCATTAATTGACCTAGGGATATTACTTCCATTTTGACCTTGACCAACATGAGTCCCATTACTTAGGTCACCATTAACACCTTGATCACTCAAATCTGACATAGTGTAATACTTTCTCTAATAAGTTGATAACATAGTACATAACAATCACTTATACTTATTACCCAGAATCTTACTAACATACTTTAACAACTTCAATACCAACACTCACTCAAGTATAATAGAAATGAACTTGCTTTGTTTTTGTAGAGAAAAATGGAGTATTAAAAAGTAACAATAGGAACGATACTTACCAATCTACGAACCTCACTATACAGTTCATAACTTCAAAATTCACTTCACTCGAATACACTGCAACAACTATGAAAAGAACACAATAGCTACTAATAAAAAATATGAATAAAACTTCATTACAACTTTACATACTCTCTTACGGAACTGTACTCTAGTACTAGCGAAGCTAATGCTTATCTAGTGTTGTATACATAAAGGCCGCACCACAACAAGTGGAAATAGGTAAATTAAAAGGGTTTAGCAAATCCGAATGACTATCAACTGGATATGATACATGATGTGAGGCAAGTGCACCTATCAATTTTAATATAGCGGATGTGAGTTCGAGTCGATCCCTCAGAGATTTCGAGTACTAATATTAACCTTAGCTCTATTATCTAACCGAAAAATTATGATGAATTGAATGAATTAAAAATACTGAAATTAACCATTTAAACTAATTATGAAACTTGATTAAGCAAATTAGAAAGCAATATACTATGAACAACTTTAAGAAATTAATAACGTATTTAGGAATTATTTCCCCTAGTGTTTAACATGTGATCGCTTAAAATATATTCAATTCAATTCAGTTTCTATTATTCTTGACCGGAGGGATTCACAATTAAAGCTAATATCTTTGTCAAGCATATTAACCCTAATCCTAAATTATTTACCGGAATCTCTTTACTTAATAATATAACTTAGAATTGCATTAATGTATAATGAATTCCCACACAAACAATTAACTTTTCAAAAGAAACATGTATCTTATCTCTAAGTATACATGTAATTCTTTCCAATTATGCCAAGATCTAATTACACATGCAATTTCTCAATCATCATACATAATATCATAAATTGATACTCTAGAATTATCAATCACCCAATTAAGCAACATAATTGAATCAAGAAAAGATAGAAACTTTATTGAAATTTATAATTCAACCTAAGAGTCAAATGAAACCCTAGGTTCCATAATCCTAAATACACGAATTCTAAGCTATCATAATGAATCTAAAAACGAGTTCCATAAAAAACATAGAATAAAACATGAAAAACCCCTTTGATTGATAAACAATCTCTCCAATCTTGACGTTGATGTTACTCTCTCCTTTTTCTTGATGTTCTCCTCAAGTCTCTTCTCTTCTCTTGTGTCTCTCCGTCTTCTCTAATGTCTCTTTAATCTTCAAAACCCTTAGATATCCTTTTATATATGTATTATAAGGATTCTGTTTTCGTCACCAGACACGGCCTGGGACATGGCCATGTCCCCAGGTCGTGTAACTTTCTGCACTTGGCAAATTTTTCTGGATGGACACAGCCTGCGGACATGGCCATGTCCTAGACTGTATAACTTCAAAACTTCAAAACTTCATAACTTCTTCATTTGAACTCCGAATTGAGTGAAACTTGATTCATTTTCTTCGTTTTCGATCCTAGAATACGTTCAAATCTTGAAATCAAAATTTTACTCAATTAAGTATAAATTTCTTTAAAGAAAACAAAAAATGTAAGGAAAATACTATAAAATCACTATATGAAATATGTTTAAAATCAGAGTTATCAATACACCAACATATCTTACTTGACTTAATCCTAACACTCGATATGATGCATGAATGTAGTATTAGGGCTGCTTGCCACTAATTTTGGCTAAAGAAGCTAGATAAAAGTTGAAAGATGAGAGAGAAGACACAGCTAAGTGCTCTCAAAGAATAATATGCATATTTAATAATAAATAGTGATGATATCTATATACAAGCAAATGAAGGTTTATATACTTACTTCACTAGGATTACAATACATACATGAAAAAATAGAGGGGTAATTTATAAATGGAATACATAAGACATGTTGAAAAGGGTAAAAAGGACAAAGATTATTCTGTACAAAAAAGTAAAGAATTCTTTTAGAATGTTGTGTTAGAAGACAAGTGTCAAGAGGCGATTGGAAGCTTGTGATGTTGTTAGTTCAGCTGTAATGAACTCTAAGGCCGTATTTTAATTGCAATATCCTGCTTAGACGAGGTTAGAAGAAGGTTAGTAGTCAAAGTTGACTTAGTCTAGTTGAGGTTAGAGTTCAGATATTGAAGAGTGCTCTAATCTTCTTTAGGTTGGTGTCTCGATAACTCAGCTTGGTCTAGCACTTGAAACGTTAGCTTGAGCGCTGTCTAGATCATGATAAAAGCTCGGTACTCAATTGATAGTAATTTAAAAGATAGGGGTCAGAATAGGAACCTTTGTCCTGAATGGGGTTGTCAGCTAGTATTCTTTGTGTGAGTCCTTATAATCCTTTAGTTCGGTTGCGTGTGGTTAGTTCAAGGAGTTGATTCCTATCATTGACTTTATGTTTTTCACCTTGACCATTAAGTATTCAATCTCCTAGAGTGAGAGTTGAGCTCAAGGTGCCCAACTTGCTCTCTCATTGTGGCCTTCTAAAAATGACATTAATTACTCCCCTATGAGCTCAGTTATTAGCTTCATTATTACTTGGAATTGCCTAACTACCATTATCCCCCCTCCTTTCCTTAATCAGAGATTGGTGATAATTAAACCTCCTTCTTTGAATAGGTTATTCTACTCTCTCCTCTTTATTTGCAATAAATTTCCTTAATTAACCTCTTTGAATGGCATCTTCGAGTGCATTCTTTAAGTGGATGCACTTATCAATATTGTGCCCTATTCCATTTGAAAGCCTGTACAACTCCTTAAGGGTTTGGAAAGTGTTAAGATGATCATTCAAATCTTTCTTCCATCATAAGTTTTAAATTGGGGTGACTTGAGGAAGAACTTCTTCCATAATTTTGCATACAAAAGGGTTAAATTGCTTGCCCTTCTAATCAACTTCTTTCTTTAAACTTACCTTTGAAGTCAACTTATTTATATATTCTTCCAAATCCCGTAGACTCATATGTGCAATAGCTTTCTATGGGATTCAACCAATTATATGCTTGATTCTTCCTTCTTGTATAGTAGGGATGCAATCATGAGTAGGAGCTTGTAATGGCATTTGTTGAGGATCCTTTAACCTATCTTCTGATGTAGCTGAGGGCACTCGTTTAGCATGACATCTAACAAGTGCTTGCTGATTACCATTACAACCCATATGGGCTTTTCCATGCACACAACGGCGATTCCCATCCTTTGAGACAAATTGAACATCATCGCTTGCCTCTTCTAAGTATGGTGTCATCAAAGATGTAGCATCATGTTTACGGGGTTTCCTTCTCAACTCCGCATTGTATGCCTTAACTTCCCTTAACTCTTTTACCAACCATGCACATAATGATTCCAATTGTGCAATGCACACCGATTTAGTTTGTTGGGGTTGTTATTAGGTTAAGGGTTTACTCAACCCTAGATGAAACACCTCGTTGTTGTGTCTATTGTTTAGCTTGAGCAGTGCATGGGATATTACTCCCCCTAATATTATTATCATCTTTAGTCTTCTTTGTGGTTACCATCATGAGTAGTAGAAATAGATGGTGCCAAATTGTTAATAATCAAATTTAGGAGTTTAAAATTTGATTTATGGGTTGTGTGAAAGCTTGCAAGAATGAAAGTAAAATTAGGTTGTAGAGGTGTTGAGTCGAGGCAACTCTAGTGAAGCCACTTTGGTGGCTAAGTAAGTTTGTATGCAAGAAAGTATACAATTAAAGAGAGAGTAAAGAATATATGAGGGTGATTGAGAGCTCAGAAGAAGCATACCACTGGTTTTTTAGCTATATTTATAGGTGGTGACCTGTTATTATCACGATAATCGTAATTGACACATTTATCACATGGAAAAATTATGCTCTAGACTACTTCCTTATTCTTAGGAATGTGGGGGTAACATGTAGCTATCTATGTAGTAACTTTCCAATTGCTTGTGCCCATGTATGAATTCAAACATCTGGTGGTTAAGAGTTCTTGGTTAGCTTGTGGATTAAAGTTGTTCTCAACCTATTGATCCACTCTAACTTGCTTAAGATTCTCTTGAGATATCTAACACTCTTCTAACCTATCCTCACATGATCTATGCCTATCTTCTCTAAGCTGCAAGAATGCTTACATATAAGTAAGTTGACAAGCTAAGAAGGGGATTCAAAGCGATAGGTTAGAATATGAAGGCTTTAGGTCGCTTTGGGACCTAATGAGTTGGGAACTAAAAACCCCAATCAATGATTGGTAGTAGCGTGAGACAATAACGATGATGGTGTATTATAGTAAAACTATTAATAATATGATAATTGTTAACTATAGTAATTACGTTGGTATTGTTATGGTGAGATTACAATAGTGATGATGATAATATAATATAATAATATCAATGGTATTGCTCTTTTAGCATAGACAAATTTTATATACATATTTCATAATGAATGAATATTTTTTTATTCATAATCAAACAAAAAGAGATAATAATATTTTTTTTCTTTAGTATAAAATTTTGGAGTCCGTATAGGATAAAACGGTTTGGAAGTTGCAACTGGAAATAAAACGGACGTGAGGAAAAAAAAAAAAAAAAATTGGGATAGAAAAGGCCACAAGTCCAAATTCTGCCACCAAAGCAGAGAGGGTTAAGAGAGATGAGGGGAGGAGCATGGACAACCATTGCCCTCAACTCCCATCTTTTCCTTCCTTCATCATGCCCCCCAAACCCTAACTCCCCCCCTCCTAAAACCGTAACTCCCCAGAAGACCCCAATTCTCAATCGTCGCGCATTTCTCTTCTCTCTCTCGCTCCCGCTTTTCCTTCTCTTCCCGCCACACAATTTCCCTATCTTCAAATCCCTCACCTCCTCGTCCCACGCCTTGGAGGCTTTCGATCTCGTCACGCCACAAGAAAGAGGCCGAAGCGCTGCCACGTCTCGGAGAGTAGCTGAAGCCGTGGAGCTGCTCGAGAAAGGAAGAGAATTGCAGGCTCAGGGAGATTTTGAAAATGCTCTTCTATACTTCACTCAGGCAGGTTCATTCTCCAATTCAATAGCCTTGGAATCACTTCTTGTCGGTGAATTGTGGAGTTCCATTTTGGGTTTTACATGTTGCGAGTTGTTTTGTTTGTGTTGCATAAATGTGTATTTATTAGCCTGCTCTGTATAATTCTTTTTTCAATATTTGACTTATGGTGAACTGTTTAATATGTATTACATACAGACCTTTCATGTATTTTAGTATCATTGTTCTCGAGGAAATACTATGCAATTGGAGGTTTAAACTTTTGATCAAGGAAAATTTGGTCCGCAATTAGGTTTTTAACTTTACAACCCTCAAATTTGGGATGATGCAAATAAGTTTCTGAATTTAATTTGACAGCTTTCATAAACTGTATCAAGTTGTGTTCTATGTGGAGTAATTGGTCTATGATTCTTTTATCGGACATTACTAAATAGAGTTATGCATGCTATTGAATTTTGTTAATAATTGTGAATTTTGGTGAGCTTAGGAAGTTATTTGATTTATTTGGGGGCTATATAATCCATTTGTACAGCTGAGGGAATCCGAACTAAGTTTATGTGCTCAAAGGTCTTCACCGACTGACTAATTTGATACTTTTCCCGAGTGGAAAAGGATAAAAATATTGACCTTTTCTCTTGGTGCGGTTGGCATGCCAAGGCAGGAGGGTGATTGGCTAAGGCCACAAATCTGTGGGTGGTGGTCACCCACCACCATCAAGAAGTAGGAAAAAGAAGAAATTAGGTTAGAAACCTGTTGGTTTGTAATTAGGCTGTGCCGATTATGAGCCATACTTATAGTGCATTTTCTTCTCTTTTTTGTTTTTTCAGGTGTTGTGGGTGGCCATCTAAAATCCTAGGTGGGTTGTGCCAAGCTCTAAAGAGTAATTATTATTATTATAGATTTTATTATATTAAATTAATTATTATGGATCAATTAGAAATTGACATGTATCAGAGGTGGATGCAATTTTTATTGGAATTCATATAAGTCCATTTTTGTGAAGCTTGGAATACATTGAGGATGCATTAGGCTAGGACAAGGGATTGAGAGTGAAGGAGCAGGTGCAGATGGTAGAATGATTGTGCATTAGAATAGGGAGTCAATTGTAAGAAATCATTACTTAAATAGTGAAGTTGTAGTGGGGGGTTGTATGAACGGGCAGAATAATGGTGGAGTGGTTCGATCTTTTCTCTTGGTGTGGTTTGAATGCTCTTTTTTAGAATTTGTAGTTGCAAAAATTTGTTTGTCATTGTAGTTTCAAAGGGATGATGTGCCGACATTTTCTAATTTAGAGTGAATTGTGAGGGCACCTCCTGGAAGGGCCATAATTTACAGCAATCACTCATATAAAAACTCTTTTAGCCCCAGTTGGGATCTGATTCCTTTATCAGCATTTTTTTATTCGAGAGTACCTAGGTGTTCCTTGACAATGTCATTCTCAGTATAGATTGCTGTGAGCTTGGTTAATTTTTCTGTGTTCTTTGCCTAATTGAGTTGGGAATCTACCAATGAGACATGGATGGAGGTTGATTTTGATGTCTATTGTTGCATTGGGTGCTTACTGCAGTTTTGTAAACATGGTATCTTCTAGAATGGTTCTTTTACAGTAATAGTTCTCTTGTCTTCTCTTTCTAAGACAGGTTTATTTTTTTCTTTCCTTCCTTTTTTTTTTTAAGTTAAAAAACGTACTAAGGTTGGTTTTGTCAATGAAGTTGGGGAGGCATGATGTAGCCAGCTAATGGAAAACTTTAACAGATGGTTTGATGTTGCATCTTTGTTTTTGTCAATGAAGGAGCATATGACCATGATTTGATCAGCTATTTTAAGACAGATGAATCACCCATGTGGCGGTTTAGGTATAGCTTGTATTATGTAGGTAGCCTTAAGAAGTGTCCTTGATGGGATTTTAAACTAGAACTCATGCAATGGTTATGAGAATTCTTAGGATTTATCCACTAGGCTAACCCCTTGGGGCTAACGTTGCACCAATTCAAAACATTTAGGCATTATTTTCAACCTTGAATTGGTTTGGGATTTAGACTGGATTTCATTGAAAATCTTGTAGCCTTTCTTTAATTAAAATTTTAGTGAATTAGTTAGCTTTCTGACATTCCAGGCTAGAGTTGAGCAATTTGGACATATGAGGCCAAACCAAGAGAGATTAATAATTTTCTACTTACTATTGTATGTGAAGACTTACAGACAGGATTTGACATCATTTGAGAATGCACTGTGGTACAACTTTAATGGCTTTCCCTTTTTGAAGCATGGAGTACTCAAGCCAGTAACCATAGCAATAGGTTCATCTTGTTTTTCTAAGCCTAGTTATTACTATATTTCTGGTGAAATTACCTTGATAATCCATCTCTGAAAACTTTCTACCAATTTTTATATTTATAATTACCAAGCAATATGTTAAATGTGATGAGGGCTGCTTTGAAAAATTAGCACATAAGATAAGCAATTGGGATGCTTCTTCCCTGGTCGCCTCTTTCATTGATTTCCTCCATTCTTCTTGTCTCAGTCAAAAGCTTCATGGTACTGCAGATTTTGCTTGATCACCTGGAAAGTTATTCACTTATTTCTATATACCAACAGCGATTTTTCTGATTTAAGGTGGTAGAGAGCTACAAAGATTTTGCATTATCAGAGTATGCTAGAGTAGGCAGAGCCTTGGCACTTTATGAGGTTGGTGATAGAGAAGAAGCGATAGCAGAGATGGAAGACGTTTCCCTATCTCTAAGGGGATATCCAGGTTGCTAATTTTTGTTGTTTGTGTTGGAATGTAAATATCAGTGCTGTTTGCTATGTATTGATGACTTTGATTTGTACTACAGAGGTGCATGCAGCTCTTGCAGCGGCCTTGTACGTTGACAAGCATGCCCCACTACTTGCAGAAAATCAGTTCACAATTGCAACCATACTAGATCCACACTATACAGATTTATCATATGTAAAAGAGACAAAGCATTGGCCTCCAAGTTTGGTTAGTTCTTTGCAGCTTTTTATCACACTCTCATAGGTATTCGGTTCATCTGTAATATATCTTATTAGCATGAATTGACTATTAGGGATGCTTTTTTTTTTATAACCCATATTTCATAAATATGTAAATTTGTATAAATATTCACTTACTCGAAAGGAAAAAAAGAGGAATATAAACATGTTAACATGTATAGTGCTCATGCGACGCTGGTGCCGTATTGCCTTACTCCCTGCTTATGAACATGACATATTTTTACTCATGGGTCTTGAAGCATTTATCTTAGTCTGTTTTATATCTTATTTCCTGAGCCAATTTTGACATGTATTTGAGGGATTATGTTGGCCTTGCTTTTACCTCCGGTATATGTGACCATCCCATCCCACTTCTGAGTTGCCTACATTTTTCATTTATTTGTCCATTATATGACTGGAAGTCCTTTTTCTGACATCTGACAAACCCACGGGATGGGCCATGGACTGAAGGGCATGTCGTTTTCGATTGTATAGAAGATTCTACAGTTTTTGAAGCTTTTGTCATGCATTTTCAAGTATATTGACCCTTTTCAATGCTTTCCTACCTTCTTGGGACATATCTTGCCAATGAATGTGTGTTGAAAATGATCATGTGTTATTACATTTGGCTTGGCGTATCCATTGTATTTGCAAATTAGAGGTCTTGTTGTTTTTATGGGTAAATGTCTTTACGTTTGTTTAGTCTTTTGATTGAAATTGAGGCTTAGACCTAAAATCTTTGAAAAATGTGTTCTTTTTGTTTTTATATTACTATTTCACTCTTAGATAAAATAAGGAAAAGTCTATTTGAGTTCTCAATAATTAGCAAACCTTGCAAAATTGGAATTTTTTCCTAATGTCATCAAATTTACTGTTTGCCACATGGTGGTCTCTGATTGGTTGAATAATAATTTAATTAATAATATGATTATATGTATTAATTAAGTAATTTAACAAAAAATAAAAAAATTTAGAAAATTAAAAAGGAAAAAAGTTTGCAAATTTAGATAAAGTTGGTTTGCCCCAGGGCTAGGGGTTGGTTGGCGGTTGATCGTGATTCACTTATTTATTTTTTTTAATGACTTGAGATTCGATTGGCTTTATGTGGCCGTTTAGGCTACCCGACCTTTGGATAGTCAGATTTTTTCCCCTTACAATCTTTCCTTTTTTTTTTTTAATATATTTTAATTTTTTTATAATCCATTTATGTTTGTATATTTTATTTTATTGTTTATCTATATTATTTAAGCCCTAGCGGGTTTATGGTCTTTTTTTACATATCAACTACTTTTACTTTTAAAATATATTAAGAAAAATTATTAAAATATATTGTACAATGATTTAACTTAATAATAAACGGATCATATTATGGATTAAAAATAAAAATTTTTAGATAAGAACTGATTTAAATATGGACATTAAATACGATACTACAACATGAATTATGAACCCTGTTTCTTTAGTCCTGTCATGTGACGATCAGATTTTCGATGTCTTGTGGGAAAGAGGATTAAAGAGAATTTTTTTCGAACATCTCATCGAGTTTGTCTGGAAAATGCCCAGTATGTGAACAATATCATTATGAACATTAGGCATAACTTGTGGAGTGCCTAGGACGACGCGACTCCTTGAAATAGTTTGCATATTTGCTAATTTTTTTGTCTTTTTGTATGTCTGTATACATTAGCACTATGTTTGGATAAATGAAAGAAACTGTGAGGAAATAATTAGCGGAAAAAGAGTAAAAGGAAAAATACTTATTTGGATAAAAAAAGAAGCATAAGGGAATGATTATGGGGGGAGATTGAAATGTGTGTATATATATATATATATATATATTTTAAAGTTTGTTAAAATACCAAAAATGCTTAAGATTTGGAAATGTCTTTTTAGTGGAAAATATTTAAGTTATTTAATAGAAACAGAGTTTCTTCTATGTTCCTTCTATATGTAGAGAGAATAATTTTTGAGTGTTGCTTGATGTGAATCCAGTTTATTCTTTTCTCTCTCTTTTCGAGTTTGCCAGAGGTCAACGTACTAGGGCTCACTGCTCAAACAAATAGCCTTCTCTAGTATGTGCGTTTGTTCCTTGTTCATTCAAATCAAAGGAAGTCTCATAGTGAAGAGACAGAGACGTTGCACATCAGGTTTATCTGCATGAGAAGCAAAAAATAATGTTTAAAATAAGCAAGAATAATCAAGGTATGATGCTGGGTGTGAACTTAGAAAACGTGCCTTATAAAACTTCCTCATTTTCTCTCCATGGTTTTTCAAATAAGGGAAGAGTGATTTTTTCCCCTCTAATTCCTTCTCATCTTTATATATTTATTTATTAATCCAAACGCCAGTATAAAAGGTCTTTCACCTATTAGTTCGTCATAGTCAAAACCATGGGTTATAGATCTAAAAGAAAAAGACACAATATATATGCCTATATGGTTATGCCTTGTAGTCTATAAATATAAGGAATTCCACAAATTAACGATGATTGTTCTGAAAATTGTAGGCGAACTCCCAATGTTGTTGAGTTTTATTGGACCGCCGACCTGATAAAGTCCAGTATCTTAGGAGAGATTAGGAGAGATTAGTCGATGTACCCTTTAGCAAACAATGTGTAGGGGATGATTAACTTTAAAGGGTAATCATATATGTCTCTTAAGCAAGGTTGTTAAACCCAAATTGAAATATTGACCTCAAAGTGAAATGGGCTTAAGGATTGAAAGGGTTAATCAGATTGAACCGGATTAAACCACTAACTTGATAAACTCGTGTATCTTATGAGAGATTAGTCATGTACCCTTTAGCAAACAATGTGTAGAGGATGATTAACTTTCAAGGATAATCATACATGTCTTTTAAGTAATGTTGTTAAACTCGGATCGAAATATAGACCCAAAAGTAAAAAGGAATTAAGAGTTGAGAGGATCAATCAGGGTTGAACTAGATTAAATTGAGGTTAGCAAAATTCATATTTATTTATAAAGTAATAAAAATTACCTATATTTTTGAGAATTAAAAATTAAGGGTTTTTTATAGTTCATTTTTGTTTTTATTTAATTTACATTTATTTTTTAAGAAAATTGATATATTTTCTAGAAAATATATATTTAAAAAGATCCGATGAATTCTTATAAGTATTGAATTAGATTGATTGGGTTAAATGGGTTAAATCAGGAACATTATCAATAAAGGTCAAATAGATAATTCAAATAAGTATTGAACTAGATTGATTGGTTAAATGGGTTAAATCGGGAACATTATCAATAAAGGTCAAATAAATAATTCAAACCAGTTTGTGAAAGGGTTGGATTAGTTAAATCTGTATTTGACAACACTATTGTTTTAAAGTTGTTTTAAAATTTCTTATTTTCTTCATTCTCTATCCCTTGTTTTTCTAGTACTTTTTCAAACCCAAATTTCCTAGAAAAGGTTACACTTGATGTTGGGAGACGCGGTGCCCAATTAGGTTTGGTAGAATCTTATGATGAATCTGTCCTGAGTCCTACGTAGATTTCAAACAAGTCATTAATTATTGTGTTTAGGCTCCCAATGTGATAATCCATCTACGTCCTCTGGATCTATAATTGGTTTGGCTTTCTCTGACTTGCTTTTAGGAGGTTGCCCTTTGTCATGTTTCATGCAATGGCTGTGGAGCCACAGTTACTCTTCCACTTGGACATTAGGTGGAGCTTCTTTCAACTATCTGGTCTCTTTGTTGGCCGAAAATAAAGAACTGCTGATTATTTCCTATGAACTTTTTCTATATGGCCTCTGTTTATGGACTATTATTTATAATAATATGTGAATCCTCAATTTTCTTTTTTCAATAGAAGTTTGGATGGTTTCGGTTTCAGTTATTACCATAAGTAAAAGCATGTCTCAAAGATCATAAGTGTTTTTGAAGCTACTTATAAATTAGCCATTAGTATAGTTATTATTTTAGACGAATGATTCAAACCATAGTCTTTTGATAAATAATGGCCCATCCTTATTAACTTAACCATCTAGTTTTCATGGGAGGGAGTATATTTCTACCATGTTGGTCTACTAGAAATCTATTCCTATTCCTGAAAAAATCTTGGTGTCGTGCAGGGAGCATGGCCTATGTTCTGGCTTGCTGACCTATAAAGTGTGCTGGTCCTTGTTTCTCTTTTCTCTCTCCCAATAATTGTATTGCTTTAGGATATCTGATCGATACACTTAGTTAGTAAAGTAACTACAGCCCTATGTCAGTCCTTGAGGAATTGAGATTGGTTTCTTCGTATCTTATAGCATGGTTTTATCTTCTTTAATTTGTTTGTAAAACTTATAGTTAATAGCGATATTCCTGCATTCAAGTGCATTCTTTAAGGTAAGGACTCATATATGAAAATCAAATTCTACTATCTTCATGATAAAAAATGATTCCATTCATTTGATCTCTTTTATTGATATGGCTTGTAATTCCACTAACGGATGAGTATTTTAATTGGAAACTTGCAAAATATATCATATTATCAATATAATTGTTATTTTAGCTCAAACTCTAGTACACTAGGATTGTGATCTAATGTTATCATTCTAAACAAGTTTTTCTAAATGACTCTTTGCTTGAATTAGTATCAATATATGTAGAGGCTAAACAGTAATAAGAAATACTTGAAAAAAAGAAAAAAAAAAAAAGGATTGGACAAATGAAACCAAAGGCACCCCAATTTAAGGTTGCATTTTGCTCAATAATTTAAGGAAACCATCTGTTGAGCAAACAATGGTGCAAGTGTTGAAGGGCCCGCGGGTTTGTCGAGTGATGGAAATGAAGTTTCATTGTCAGTCAGGGGGGTCCATCAATTTTAGTGCAAGAATATTATTAACTATCTCAAAAAGAGAAAAAAAAAAAGCAAAAAGAAAAAAATCATTTCAAATGCAACACTTACAGCTAAGTGAATCGATCCTGGAATGATCAAATCTATTGTTAGTTGCTTTGTCATTTGATAAGATTCGGATGCTTTTTTGGCCATTCTTACTATTAGAATCTTATGGTTCATTCCTTTTAAGCTTTTGTTTGGACACGATCTCTGGCCCCCCCAACCAACTAAACGCAGTGAAATTTTATAAAGCCGCTTTGGGACTGTTTCTTGTCTTTTCAATTTCTTTTTTAACTATTTAAGAATTGTGGTTCTGCAGCTGAGATTGTCAGCAGTTGTTCACAATTTTTTCAAGATTTCATTTAAAGAGAATCTTATAAAAAATAAGTTAGGTTAAAACAAAGGAAAACTATAAATATATCTCTCGTTTTTTTTTTTTAATTAGGTTTGAGATGTTCTGTTTTTTGAACTTAGGTCGGAGTGTTTAAACTCTAGATCTTAAAATTGGCAAAATAATAAGAATAATAATAAAAAATAAAATCTAGATCTTAAAGGAAAATAGTTTTGGGTTCTAATTTATTATTTTGCATTGGATGAAATAATAAAAGGAAAAAGAAAACTAAGAATAACAAATTACATAAACTCAATAAAAAATGAGAAAACTCCTTTGTTTTTGTTTTAATACACTCCTTTTTTGTTAGCTTTATGTTAACCCTCTTCATCTTTAAATTTGAGCATTGAAAACCAAGTCTTTAAAAAGTTGTGTATTTAGTCTCCTACATGATCATTTTACATTTGATTTTATACATTTCTTTAGTTTAACTGTTTTTTTTTATAATTATTTTATCCAAGGGAAAAATAGTAACATAGAATCTAAAAATAATTTTTTTAGAGATTTAGAAGCCTTACCTCAATTTCAAAGATTGAGAGGTTAAATGCTCATAAAGTAAATATGAAGGGATGTATTTATAATTACCCTTTCTATTTTAATTCATGTTTATTTATTTACAATTGATGCTATCATTTTATTTTTATTTTGTTATTGTTTATTAAAGGCAAAACGATCATATATGAGACCAAGTGCACTTTTTTGAGATTTGTGGCCAAGATATGCAAGAAGACTAAACATATATGAAGAAATATAAATGGATATATTAAAAAAAAAATTGAAAATATTGTGACAATAAACTTAACTTCGGCACTCTGTGCAACAAAATTTGTTCATCGTTAAATATTCCTAAGCTTTTTGAGCTTCACTATTCAAGTTGAAGATTCAGCCACACAAATTGCTCCCTGGTGACCTGATTAGATGTATGATATAAAATAGGATAGCATACATATTGCCTTATTTACAGATACTATGACAACTTTGAAGTAATCATTGCAAAAAAAGGGTTCCTTGACAAAGGAAAAAACACCAACACCAGACATCCTTCTTTCTCTTTCACCTAATTCACATGACTACTGTCTTGTGCTCCTGAGCAGTTTCAATAGCAATCTGGCCTTTGTCTTGGTCCTACCACTACACTGACTCTGGAGAAGCAATAGTAACTGAGTTAAAACTCCTGCTGTAATTGCCTCTTCCCTCGCCTTAAGTGAATCAACACAGATGATCATGAGTGAATCAACTGCAGTCTCACTTCCTTCGTGATCCGACACTTTGAACACCATCTTGACGAGGGCCATGACGCCCTTTTGGTGAACAAGCACTGCTTCTTTTGCTTCTGCGAGGTCTAGGAGCTCCTTGATTACGGAAACAGCAAGCGGTGCTAAGCACCTTTCTTGTCTCTTGCTTTCGGTGCCTAAAATGTAGGTAACGAGTCCATCCACCACGCCTTCCCTGACCAAATTGGTTTGACATGCCTGCATGGAGCACAGTGCCGATACGGCTTTAATTGCGGCTTCACGTGCCTCGCTATCCTGATGATGAAGAAGTAGAGCTATCTGATGCAAGAGTTCTCGGGAATGTCCCAGCATAGCACATAGACCATTTGTTTCTGAAGACGTCGATACGAAGTCAACAAGTTCACACATACTGATCTTGATAACCTTAGAGCCATGCTGAAATCGGGCCAGAAATGATGAAAAGTTAGTCTCTTCTTTGAGCATGATTAGTGACTCCTGCCCACCAAGAGCCAACAGTTTCAAAGCACAATCAAGTGTATGCTCCACAAGCTTTACATGGTCCTTGGGGAATTCAGGTGCCGCTTTACCAAAAAGCATATCCAACAATATAGGTACAAAACCAAGGTGGAGAAAAGCACTTTTCGACGAAGATTCTTCCAGTAAAGCTTGAATTTCTTGTACAACTTGAAGCTTTTTGTCTGCCGTCGCATCATGAGACTCGAGAATGTATTTCATGGGAACCAGGGAATGGTCATGATTCGGCCTTTTTGGATAATGAGGAACGATGTGATGACTCATTTGAAGCCACTGTTGGATCAACTGGCGAAGTGTGTGGTTAGGGACAAGAGATGGATCATGGAGCTTCTGCATTGTGACAGGACATATGAGATTGCCTGCAGCTAGCCATTTTTCTATGCTGGACCGGTCATAGGTTTGTCCGGTGCACAAAGTCACCGGATCACTGAACAAGTCTAGACTTATAGGGCATCTAAACAGATGGGGAATGGCCATCTCAGTTTCCTTCATGTTCAACCAACTGAAGAAGAAGAACAAAGAATTCCGGAGCACTTTTTGAGTTCTTTACCACATTCACAAGCCAAGTTACAGCTTTAAGGATGTTGAACTTTGGAGACACCTTACGAGGGACCTCATGGCTATAATCGAATTTTGGGGGTTTGTGCTAGTTGCCATGTAGGCTTCTTTAAGAACACATATGAAAAAGCTTCAAAAGATAATGTGGGGAGTTTAGTACTTCAAGGGAACACTAGAGTTTAGGTACATGGGATGAAAAAAAAGAAGTTAGAAGAGATGGGGACAAAGGGAAAAGAAAAATGGGGTAATCTCAGTTTGGAGGACAGGGATGAGTACACCAAGAAACCAACACTAGAGGTGACCAAGCATGGGCCTTCTCCTGGTGAAAAGGGAGGTATTTGCAACTAATGATATAGAATACTTTCACAAATGGTCCCCTCATCTCCTTTCGTTGTCATCTCCCTTATTTTCATATATGCAGTCAAACTGACCCACCTAAAATTAAACAACAAAGGATAAATAAACAGATTGAAAAGAATAGTTGGCATGCACTTCCTTTCATTTTTGAATATAACCCCGCAACAAGTGGACCGAAGGTGACTTCATGCAAGTTGCAAAGAAGTATGGATGAGAAAACAGATAGTGTAGCAACAATAACTGGTAATTAGAGCTTTGCAGTATAATATATGGAGCTGTGGTAGAAACCACGAATTACATCATGAAAAAGAAAACGCATGAAAGTAAATGTATGACCAATGCATTGGACTGTGCGGTGAGGTAGGTTATGTGTTTGTATGGTACAGATAGTATGGAGAAATATCGCCAAATCATTCATAATAGAATTTCGGTTCAGACTTTCGTGTTTTTCATTTCATTTTTTTTTTATCATTTTCCTAATATATAATCTGAGGGGTTTAGGAGAATAAAATGAATTTAAAAAGAAAACTTATAACAATGCGTCCCGTGTGTTGTCTTTTTTTAAATGCATCACCTTTATTACTTTCGGTTACCACCCAGTAATTATTTTTAAGGACCAAGGGCCTTTGAAATTAATATATTGATGCTAATAGTACTAAGGCTCCATTAGATTTATCTTTCTTTTTTTTTTAATCTTTTTTAGTATTTTTTTTATCTACTTGAATTTTGCGTTTGATAAGAATGAGATACTAAAAAAATGGAAATATAATTCCATTTATACCCTTCTTTTATAATTAAGCATTTAATAAATCCCTATAAATTTGAATTTATCTACCCTTATTTTAACTATATTTACAAAAATACTAATTAAAATAATTATATTCAATACATAAAATATATTTTTTAAATCCTTTTCTCTTAAAAGTATATAAATTTTTATTTTCAAATTCTGATATTCCAACTATTACCTTCATTGTAACAATGAAATAAAAACAGATAAAATACATATAATAGAGTTTTTCAAATATTAGATTTCAAACATATATAAATTGTAAATAGAATAAATAAAAATAAGATACAAAGGAAAAAAAAAAAAATCCAAGTAGGATCTAGAAAAGAGCTAGGATAATAACGGTAATAGAGCGCATCAGTATATGTATGCTTAAAGCTATTACTAAAATAAATTCAACTCTCAAAAAAAAAAAAAATGCAGAAATTAATTGGACGACTCCAATGAGTAAAAAAGGATTTATTTATGGCCTTTAAATAAGATGGTTAACAGAATTTCTAGTGAAACTTAAATTAACATCTTAAATATTATAATCACACTGAAGATCCCTTTTCACAAATTAGTATAACATGGGGTCATTTGTTTCGAAAGAAAAGAGGAGTGCCTTGAGGTCACACTAATTCTGAGTAAGCTCTCGACTAATTTTCTTTATGATTTAAAAACCCTAGAGAACTAGTTTGCGTAATTATTTAGTTAACCTTTAGTAAACAAAGTTAAATCCTAACCTTAATGTCCACACCGAACTCTTTTTTTTTTTTTTTCATAAGGTCAAAAGAAACTATGCCAAAAATCATGGGCACCGAAGCACCAAATGTATGTTTTAATTATAATATCTGGCTAAATTTTTTATTAAACAAACTTATAAGAAATCCTTAAGGGTAACTTTGGGACCGACTGAGATATTACTATAATGTCATAAGGGATAGGCTTTGGCTGACAACGGGGGTTTTTAATGATATCGGGAGTGCAAATAAAAAATGGGGTGTTGCTCCTTTTAATTTGGCAGCAACCAAACCATAGAGAGCTTGTATGTCCTATTGTGGGCCACGTGATTTGATTCAAACCTTTATAGATGGGCTAATTACAACTAGAAAAGACTCTTTCCTCAAACCATTATAAAACATCTAGCAAAAAGAGTCTCGGATCACTGTCCCATTTTGCTTCATATGGACCCTTTTTGGCCCACCCAAAAAGAACTCCGGCCTTTCTCCTTTCAGCCTATGTGGCTTTCGCAACCCGATATTTCCGTCTCCAATTAAGGCTGTTTGGTTAAAAAATAATAATAATTTGATAGCAGCTCTAGATGACTTTCAATTCAACCTTCAACAATGGAATAAAACTACATTTGGTCATCTGGATGTTAGGAAAGAGTACCTTAAAAAGAAAAAGAAAAAGAAAGAAAAACTAAGAACTTTAGAGCTGCAGATTGCTAAGAACCCCACGACTGAAAAGCCGGAATTAGAAAAAAAATGTGAGGCTGCAATATAACCCAATGCTCCAACAAGAGGAATATATGTGGAAGTGGAAATCAAAGCAAAAGTGGGTAAGAGATGGGAAAAGGAATACTAAATATTACCATGCCCTTATTATTACTAGGCATGCTAAAAATAAAATATGGAGATCGTATAATTTAGTTGGAAATCTGCTTTCTAACCCTTTCTCCATGAAGCACCATGTAAAACAATACTTCCAAATACTCTATACTATAACCAAGGATTAAGTTTTTAAGAGCTTCTCATTATTGAAACCACTTCAAGGGTGTTTAAACCAAGAACAAGTAGCTGAATTGGTATCCCCCTTAACAAGGAAGGAAGTAGAAATGGCCATATTTAGCATAGGATCATCTAAAAGTCCTCGTAAGTCCTCGTAAGGATGGAATACATGTAAAATTTATAAAACTTACTAACACTTAGTAGAGGACTTAGTTTTTCAATTGATACACCAAGTCTTTGGAGATTGGAAAATCCCTTCTAGTATCAAAAGCATCCTCATTGTTCTTATCCTAAAGCTTATGGGAGTCAATCATATTGGTCAATTTAAATACCACCTCTAAGGTAATAGCAAAAATTTTGGTCAACGGATTAAAGCCTTTCCTTAGTGAGCTGATTCATCCATCTCAAACAACCTTTTTACCGAATCAAACATCGACTGATAATATTATGTTACTTCATGAACTCCTTCATAATGCTAGAGTGAAATAAAAAAAGAGAAAAAGAAAAAGAAAGAAAGGTTTCATGATCCTTGAGTTAGATCTTGAGAAAGCCCTTGATAGAATTGAATAAGATTTTCTACTTGATGCTTTGACAGCCCTTAATTTCCCTCATCAATGGATTAGTTATTATATCTCAACGGTTATAACTCAAGTTTTACTAAATGGTAAAATGTTGGATCCCTTTTATCCTTCTAAGGGAATTCATCAGTAGAGGTGTACAAGTAAGCTTTGGGCCATAGGTCAACTTATTTAACTTACTTTTTAAATGGGTTTGGGCTAATGTTTTTTGACTCATTTAAAAAAGCGGGCCAAATGAGCTTATCCCATTTAACCTGTAGGCCAAAGTTGGCTGATTTGAGTTGGCCTATTTAACATATTTACGTCTTTAGCTTATAAGTCGACTAATTTAACCCGCGAGCCAAAGTAGGCTAGGCTAAGTTAGCTTGTTTAGCCCACTTTCACACCTCTATTCATCAATGTGACCCTATGTCTCCTTTTTTATTATCAACATTAAGATTTTAAGTAGACTCACTGAAAAGAATGTAGATGAGGGAAAATCGACTCCTTTTAAACTTTGAAAGTCTACTCTTCACTTATACCATATGTTTTATGCTGATGATATCCTTCTTATTGCTAAAGCTAATAAAAAATCAGTAGCTACTATTTAGAATGTCTTGCACTTGTTTTAAGTTTGGTCGAAGCTTAAAGTAAACATATACAAATCTTCCATTTTCTTTTCTAAAAACACAACTAGTTTTTAGATTAGAAAAAGAAAGAATGTCTTAAGATTGAAACAAGTTCTAGGTAAATATCTTAGCTTCCCAATTAATGAAGGAAAGCCTCAGCCTAGAGATTTTGATGAGCTTATAAAGAAAATGCACAATAAATTAATGGGTTAGAAAGGTAAGCTTTTATCTATGGCAAGTCGATCTATTTTAATCAAATCCACTTTAATGTCCTCCTCAATTATTACATGTAAGCCATGGCCTTGCCAACTTCAATTATTCAGAGTATTGACAAAATCACAAAGTCCTTTTGGAATGGTCTTGATCAAACAAAAAAATTCATTAATTGTCTTGGCAGAAGATATGCTTATAGAGGTGACTAGGTGGATTAGGATTTATGAATCTAGATATAAGGAATCATATTTATGAGATGAAAAGAGCATGAATTTTTCATCAAAACCTAACTCTTTGGAGTAAATTATGTACTGCTAAATACCGAAATTATGTTAGAGCCCATGTTTGCTTGTCAACTCAAACTCTTTACCTCTTTAGAAGAGTGTTCTTAAAGGCACTAATAGTTTCCAACAGCATAGTCCAATTGTACTTGGCAATGGTGAACATGCAAACTTTTGGAACGACAATTTGTGTGGTAATATGTCCTCTAGAAGCCTCATACTTGGCCTCATTGGTAAGGATAATGTGTAGTTATCTGTTATATCTACATGGGATAATTTAACTTCTTAGAAGGAAAATGTAATTGGATTCCTTATTTCTTAACTAATTTTTGAAAGGCACGGACTAGGTTATCTCAATCCTTGCTTATAGGATAAACGGCTTGGATAAGACAAAGGCACCTATTTTAACTTGTAGGATTTTTATGTTAAACTAATCACGAAATCTTAAGTAATTCTTGACAATGTAGGATATAAGTGGATATGGAAGTTGTGTGTTCCTTTAAAATAAAAATATTCTTGTGGCTTGCTATGATAGATGCATTGCCTGTTGTATTTAACCTTACTAAAAGACAAATTTATATATAAGGACGCCTATGATGCCTTAACCTTTCTACAGTTAACTAAAAAGTAACATTGTGCTTGATCATAAGAAATTGTATCACTTGAATGTTCCTACTGCAACTATTCTAATGTTTTTCCTTTGGTAGCTCCAAAGGTAGAGAAATTCCCTATTGTTCCAAAAGGCACAAACAATAGCTTGGAAAATTTTTAGGTGCTTGTTAGATCCTTAGCGAGTGAATTTTAAGTCCTTAACTATTATAAGAAGAGAACTTTGAAACAAGTAGATTCTAATATTGTTAAATGGTCGCTACTGAAAATAGGGTGTGATAGGAATCAGATCACCAAACCCTTGACTCGAGCCCAAGCTTGAGGGTTGGAAAGTATGGCTAAGTGAGTTCTTTCCTTACAACCTACCAAAGGGGTCGAGCTACTATAATGTGCTGACCTGATGCATTGATTGTGCCAAACCTTCCCACTGTCTTTGAATGTCACCAACTACTGACTCGAACTCCACTTGAACATCAACTCGGTTCATCTAATTACCAGCTTAACAGACTTGAATCTGAGCCATACTGAAAGCGTCTAAGGTGAATTCACTTAGGAAGAATCACCTAATTGGCTCGGCACGGTTGACTTACCACCCATGCTCAGCACTTCGGCCCGGTTGACATCAAGTTAATTGTGCAGAATTGTCCTTTTTCTACCAGAAAGTCATCCATCTATAACGAGCCACATGTTTGAGCAACCATGTGATAGAATCCTTTATATAGAATACTCACTTTTGTTGTATTTTCCATCATACCCTTTATTATTCCTTATACGTTACTTCTTTTGGATACTACTCTTTTTTGTTTTTTTCCATTTTAGGTACGTTGCCGTAGTTTTTTGGGTATAGATACGCATTATACATGTAGCCGCACATCATCTTATCATCATCAATATATCGAATATAACCTTTTTTGTGAACATTGCTTTCTTAAGCTTGTTTACTCTTTTCACTCTTATCTTAACTTTTAAGTAAGGTTAGGTGGCGAGTAACCTCATTGGACCATCTTATGTGTCATATCGAATTGTGCCATAAGTCTTTAGAAGTTCCATTAGTGCATTATATCCTTTAGGGCTGTCTGTAGGTTTACTTATTTTACTTTTTTGCTATTTCTTGTATGAATCCACCACTCATTTC
Organism: Lumnitzera littorea; assembly: GCA_024138015.1. Classification (NCBI taxonomy): domain Eukaryota; kingdom Viridiplantae; phylum Streptophyta; class Magnoliopsida; order Myrtales; family Combretaceae; genus Lumnitzera; species Lumnitzera littorea. The sequence goes on along the minus strand of JAMXBB010000009.1, from coordinate 28,816,990 downwards.
AAGCTTTCGGTAAGTTTGGATCCATCCCCGCGGCCAGTCTTATTTGCTCTTGGCTTTGGTCTGCATCATCTTGGTAATTAAGTGGAGCTTTCATTTAGGTAAGTTGTTTTTGTTATTTGTGAAGTAGTGCTTTTAGTAGCAGTGTGTCGAAGTTGTATAGAGGTTCTATGGAAATGTTCTAGTAATTAAGAGAGTGGAAGTGGTTGTTTTCGTGTTTACCTTATTTTGCCCTGTTTTGAACATTAAAAAACAATGCAAGTTCTATGTTAGCAGTTTATTTGTTAGTGTTGTTACTATATTACGACATAGCTGACTGTTAGTGTGAAGAGTGTGTTGTGTTGTTAAACTTAGAGAAATAGTGTCAATTGTACCTTAAACTTGAAGATTGAAATCGAATTTGTTGAGGAAAACGATAAACTCAAGTGTTAATGCAGGTATTGGGGATGACACTAGTGGTGTTGTTCACTATGGTTGATAATCTTAAGGTATTCCTAAGAGTACAGACAAGAGGCTTGATGAGTTGGCCAATCTCCTAGTAGACTTGACCTGAGCTATTCATGCATTAGCTTATTGACTTGCTGAGGCCATGCATAGCACCCCATGAGCTGCTTGACTTACTAAAGGTCAAAACCTAGCTTGACAGGTTCGAGGTAGAGGAATAGGCAAACGAGTGAGAAGAAGATTGACTTAGGAGATATGAATGATGTTGAAGAAGAAGAATATGAAGAAGAAGAGCAAGTTAGGGTACCTCGAGCTACCAACAATGTGAAACTTCAGATCCCAAGCTTCAATGGGTTTGAAAGTATGGTTGTTTATTTGGATTGGGAGGAAAAGGTAGAGCATGTTTTTGAGTATTACTAATATGAAGACTATAAAAAAGTAAGGATTGCTTCCATTGAGTTCTCAAGATATGCTGCCATGTAGTGGAAGAACTTTTAGGTGATAAGAAGATGAGAGGGATATGGAGAAATTAATACTTTGCTTGAGATGAAGAGAATACTCAGAAACAGGTTCGTGTCAATACTTATTTGCAAGATACTTTTGCTCAGCTTCAAGAGTTGAGACAAAGAAGCCGAATAGTTGATGAGTATGTGCAAGAATTCTAAATACTTATGATTTGTTGTGAAGTAGAGGAGCTATTAGCGTGAACAGTCTTTAGGTTCTTTATTGGTTTGAGGAGTGATATATGAGAAATTGTGGAACTTCAGCAATTTACTACAATGGATGAGGTTATATGGATAGCCTAGCGAGTAGAAAGGTAGAGAAGAAATATAATGATGACCCAAACCCTAATGAGCCTACCTGGTCAACCGAGCTGACCTGGTCAATCGAGCCAACCTGGTCAAGGAAGTTACAGAACCCAGCTAAGTATTGAGCTAACCAGAAAGGTAAATGTCTAAATTGAACATAAAGGCTAACCTGATAGTGATGTGCTGACTCGAATGTATGAGAAAGGACAAGGATTTAAAAGGAAGACAAGCCAGATCACGTGCTTCAAGTGCTAATGGTTTGGACATATGGTTGCTTAGCGTTTGAATTGAAGGACTATGATTATCAAGGGAGATGCCCAAGAGATCGAAGAAGATAGTACGTATGAGGAACCTGAGGAGAAAGAAGTGAAAGATGAGGCTGACGTAAATGCCAACCTAATTTAGGAGGATATGTTTGTGGAGGACCTAGATAAGTTAATCCTAGTTGTCTAACATACAATGAGTTTAGAACCTTTACACGAGGAAGAGCAGAGAGAAAACTTGTTTCATATCACATGTAAGGTGAATGATTAGTTGTGTGCATTCATTGAAGATAATGGTAGTTGTACCAATGTAGCATCAGCCCATTTGATCAATAAGTTAAAGTTAGAAACTATAGTACATCCGAAGCCGTATAAATTGCATTGGTTGAACGAGAGAGGGTTCCTTTATGTCACTTAGCAAGTACTGCTGCTGATTTCTATTGGGAATTATCTCGACAAAATTCTTTGCGATGTACTACTTATGTGTGCCTTACGTGTCCTACTAAGCCAACCTTGGCTTTATGATTGAAGAGTTATCCATGATGGATATAGGAATGCATATGTGCTTAAGAAAGATAGGAGGAAGATTATGTTGAACCCCATGATGTTGAGTCAATAGTAATTTGCAAGCTAAACTTGCTTACAGATCAAAGAAAGCTTTAGTGTTAAGTAGAGTTGAACTTTGAGAGGCTATTAAAGTTGACATGCCAACCTTCTTATTACTTAGGCGATTATTAAAGTTGAAGGAATTGGGTGAACTACCCTTAGAAGTTAAGGAGTTGTTGAATGAATATGCCGACCTGTTTCTTAAATAATTTCCTAAGGGATTATCCCCTCTTTAAGACATTGAACATTGCATTGACTTAATACCTAGCACTGTGCTGCCCTACCAAATAAGCTAGCTTATCAAATGAATCTCGAGTAGGGTTTTGAGCTCCAATAACAAGTTAATGAACTTCTGGAAAAGGGTTACGTAAGGGAGAGTCTCAGCCCTTGCATTGTACCAACGTTCCTTATGCTGAAAAAGGATGGTACTTAGCGAATGTACGTTGATAGTCGAACCATAAACAAGATTACCATCAAGTATCAGTACCTTATCCCTATATTGGATAATAAGTTGGATGAACTAAGCGAAGCTAAGGTTTTTAGCAAGATTGATATGAGGTCTGGCTATCACTAAATCCGGATGAGATAAGTGGATGAATGGAAGACTGCTTTTAAGACTTGATATGGCTTATACGAGTGGATGGTCGTGCCTTTTAGACTATTAAATGCCTCGAGCACTTTTATAAGGCTAATGAACCATGTCCTAAGAGATCTAATTAGAAGGTTTGTTGTCGTCTACTTTGATGACATCTTTGTCTATAGTGTCGATCTAACATTGCATACTGTACACCTTAGAGCTATTTTTGATGTTCTTCAAGTAGATAGACTATTTGGAAACTTAAAGAAATGTTGTTTCTGTTAGGGAGAGGTTACCTTCCTAAGATATGTAGTTGGTGAAAGGGGATTGGGAGTAGACGAAGAGAAGGTACAAGCTATTATTGAATGACCAACCTTAACCTCTTATGCTGAGATGAGAAGTTTCATGGATTAGCATCATTCTACCGATGTTTTATCTAAGGATTTAGTACTATTGTGGTGCCTTTGACTGAGTTGACAAATAAAAATATAGAGTTTAAGTAGGGAGAGAAAGAGGAGAAGAGTTTTGCTAAGGTAAATACGAGGTTGACCTGTGCCCCAATTTTGACTTTACTCGACTTTGACAAAGTGTTTGAACTTGAATACGATGCATAAGGTGTCGGCATTAGAGCTGTGCTAATGTAAGAGGGTTGACTTGTTACTTATCATAGCAAGAAACTCAGAGGAGTGCAATTGAACTATTCTGTATGTGACAAAGAACTTTTGGCCTTGATTCGAGCTCTTCGCGTACAAAAATATTATCTTCTACTAAAAGAATTTGTCATATACACTAATCATGAGTCCTTGAGGTATTTGTGGGGCCAATCCAAACGTTCAAAATGCCAAGCCTAATGGATCGAGTTCCTGGAGAGATTTAACTTTGTTATCAAGTATAAGTAAGGTAAGACCAATGTAGTTACTGATGCCTTATTGAAAAGACATGTTCTTCTCATTGAGTTATAGACTAGATTGTTAAGTTTTGCCAGTACGAAAGAGAAATATCAAAATGATCCTCATTTTGGCCTTATATATAAGAATTGTGGAGAGGGAAGAATGGTAGATAAGTATCATATGGAGGATGGTTATTTGTTTAGATGTAGCAAGTTGTATGTGCTGACCTGTTTGATAAGAGAGCTACTTGTAAGAGAAGCCCATAGTGTAGAACACTTTGGACACTTTGGGGAATAGAGAATGTACGGACCATTAAATGATAGGTTCTTTTAGCCTAGAATGAAGTGTGACGTGCATTGTGTGATTAAGAGATGCGCTACTTGTAAGAAGGCAAAGAGCTGAGTAGATCAAGGGAAAACAATGCTTTTGCTAGCTTTGACCAAACCATAGGTTGACCTGAGTATGGATATTGTCCTTAGACTACCCTGAACTACCTAAGACAAAGATTCTATCATGGTTGTAGATAGGTTCAGCAGGATAGCACATTTTGTGCCTTACACTAAAACTAACAAATCTTCGGCTATTACTTCTTTGTATTTGCAAGAAGCAGCTCACTTATACGAAGTACTAAGGAGTGTGGTGTTGAACCGAGACTCGAAAATTTTAAGCCATTTTTAGAGAATCTTATGGCATTGGATGGGAACCAAACTGCTGTTCAATACCTTTTGTCATCTCCAAATTGATGGCCAAATTAAAGTAGTCAATCGTACCTTAGGATCATTGCTCTAAGCTGCAATGGGGAAGAACTTAACCCATTGGGATGTTTGCTTACCTATGATCGAATTTGCTTCCAACAAGACAGTACATGCCATGACTGGGCATGCCCCTTTTGAAGTTGTCTATGGTTTTAACCTAGAGCTACTTGGTATAAGGCAAGTACACCTACCAATTTTAATATAGCGGATACGAGTTCAAGTCGATCCTTCAAAGACTTTCAGTACTAATACTAACCTTAGCTTTATTATTTAACTGAAAAATTGTGATGGGTTGAATGAATTAAAAATATTAAAATTAATAAACTAATCTAATTATGAGACTTGACTAAGTAATTTAAGAAGTGATAAAATTAAGAATAACTTCAAGAAGGCAAATAATGTATTTAGGAATTGTTTCCCTAATGTTAACATATGATTGCTTAAAATGTATCCAATTCAATTTCTATTATTCTTGATCGGAGGGATTCACGATTGAAGTTAAGACCTTTCTCAAGCATATTAACTTTAATCCTAAATTATTTACCGAAATCTCTTCACTTAGTAATATAATATAGAATCGCATTAATGTATTCCCACATAAAAATAATAACTTTCCAAAAGAATCATGTATTTTATCTCTATGTACACATGTAATTCTCTTCAATTATATTAAGATCTCATTACCTATGTGATTTCTCAATCATTATGTATAATATCATAGATTGATACCTTAGAAATATCAATTAATAATGAAAACACATAATTGAATTAAGAAAGATAGAAACTTTATTGAAAATCATTAATAAATCTAATAGTCAAATGAAACCTTAGGTTCCACAATCCTAAATACCAGAATCTTAAACTATTATAATGAAATTAAAAATGAATTGCAACAAAATCGAGAAGTAAAACATGTAAAACAGCTTTTTTTGATGAAAAATCTCTTTAATCTTGAAGTTAGGTGTTACTTTCACTTTTTTCTCCTTCTTCTCTTCAAGTCTTTTCTCTTTTTAACGTCTAAAGTTATGTGCAAAACCCTTACAAAGTCCTTATATAATGTATTATGAAGTTTCTTTTTTCGTCACCAGATACAGCCTAGAACATAATTATATCCTTAAGTTGTGTAACTTATTGGTCTTGGCGCAAAAATCATCCTACATGAACATAGCCTGGGGATATAATTGTGTCCCAAACTGTGTAACTTTTTGACAAAAAATTGCCACTCTTTTATATAGTTTATATAACTTCAAAACTTCATAACTCATTTATTTGAACTCCAAATTAGGTGAAACTTGATTCCTTTTCTTCGTTTTCAACCCGAGAACACGTTCAAACCTTGAAATCAAAATTTTACTCAATTAAGTATTAATTTCTTTAAAAAAAAAAAAGGTAAATGCTATGAAATCACCATGTGAAATGTGTTTAAAATAAGAGTTATCACTACCTCTTGATTATGCCTCGATGCCACCTATTGACTTATAAGATCCAAGAGTAAGAGCTTAAGCTAAGTCCATCCAGTAGATCTATTAACGTGTCATATGGCAGATTGACCGAGCAGTTAAAAGGCTAAAGGAGAAAAGCAAAGGAAGGAAGGTCAAGCAGTTTCTACCCGAAGACCTAATATGGTTGCACCTAAGTAGGGAAAGAACAAACTATTCACTTGAGCTGAAGGACCATTCAAGATACACCAAAAGATCAACGATAATGCATATTAGCTTGAGCTTCCAGAAGACTTCAGAGTGTCCAACGTGTTTAATATTGTCGACCTTAGCCCCTACCAACTTAAAGAAAACTTGGACGAGGACCAATTGGATTTGATCCCAAATCTCAAATCTTAAGCAACTTAGCAGGGATAATACGAATCGGACCACCAAACCCTTAACCTGAGCCCAAGCTCGAGGGTTGGAAAGTATGGCCAGGCGAGTTCTTTCCTCATAACCTATCAAAGGGGCCAAGCTGCTACAATGTGTCAACTTGATGAATTGGTCGAGCCAAACGTTCCTACAGTCTTTGAACATTATCAATTATCTACCTAAACTCCACTTGAACATCAGCTTGGTTGATCCAACCACCAGCTCAGCTGACCTAAATCCGAGCCATACTGAAAGTGTCCGAGGTGAATTCACCTCGAAAGAATCATTTGATCGGCTTGATACGGTTGACTTACTACCCCTGCTTAGTATCTTAGCCCGGCTGACATCAAGCTAATTGTGTAGAAATGTCTTGTTTCTACCAAAAAGTCGTCCACCCATAGTGAGCCACATAACTGAGCAACTATGAGATAGAATTCTTTGTGTAGAATACTTACTTTTGTTGTATTTTCCTTCATATCCTTTATTATTTATTGGACATTACTTCTTTTGGATACTACCCTTTTTTGTCTCTTCCATTTCAGGTAAGTTGCCCTAGTTTTTTTAGTATAAATATACACTGTACATGTAGCCATACATCATCTTATCATCGTCAATATACTAAATATACCCCTTTTGTGAACATTGCTTCCTTAAGCTTGTTTACTTTTTTCACTCTTATCCTAATTCTTAAGTAAGGTTAAATGGCGAGCAACCTTACTATATCATCTCATGCGTCATATTGAGTTATGTTGTGAGTCTTTGAAAGTTTCACTGATGTGGCATATCCTTTGGAGTTGTTCGTATGTTTGCTTATTTTACCTTTTTTCTATTTCTCTTACAACTCCACCACTCATTTGGAGCTTTTGGCAAGCTTGGACCCATCCTCAAGGCTAGTTTTGTTTGCTCTTGGCTTCGGTCCGCATTAAGGTGGATTTGATTGAACTTTGACGCCTTACTATGAGAGTTAAATGGATATGCTATGATAGGAGGTATACTTAGAAATGACCAAGGACAGTAGCTATCGGATTACATATGTTGCCTAGGAAAGACATTTTGAATGCCAAACTATGGAGCTTCTTCTAAGGGCTAGGGCTTTGCAAAAAATTCAGATTCAAAAACATTAAAATCCAAATGGATTCCAAACTAGTTGTTGACATGCTTAATGGTCTAATACATGATATATCTAGTACTTCACATGTTCTATCTTTGTGTAGGGTAAGGATTAAGGACTCTTAAGGGATATTGATTATTTTTTTTTTTTGGCGATAAAAGAGGCGAACTGACTAACAGACTAGATTGCAAAGATGGCAAGGACGAACGATGTGAAGGATGTAGTTCTCCTTAATTCACCAGATGTAGCTTTAAGCTTTTTGTAGGAAGATATTCTGTCTTCTGTTTCTATTATAAAAAACTAAGAATATTGTGTTGAAAGATTATAGAGGCCTTAGCCTCACTTTTGACAATATGGGATGATGCCATATTCCAACTATACTCTTGCTGTGTTCTATTAATAAATTTTGCTTTAAATGAAAAAAAAAAAAAATCTAGCTTTACTCTTAATTTAATGCAAAGCCCTAACTTTGATAAATTGGAAATGAAAATAGTAACAATGTAAGACTTAGAGCATAATCTTGATATCTTCAAACGTGTAAACTTTATAAGACAATTTGGAAATGAATTAGCATTTTGAGCTACAAAATTTGTAGAATAGTCCATAAGACCTTAAATAAAGCTCTAACCATAACTTAGGCAAAACTAAGGACAAAAAATAGAGAGTAAAACAAGACCCAATTGACCTTAATGGTTAACCAACTCTATCTTATGGTCGGTTAAATCTAATCAATGATCAATTCCATACCCTATAGTTGATCTTTGCTATATAGTGGTAGAAAAATTGTCCTATTATGGTTAACTACTATCACTTAGATGATGTGGTCACTAACCTAAACCACCAAGCAAAGGGTGAGGAGTGAGACAAGTTTATTAACATTTTGAAGGGGGCTAGAAATTGCAAGATAGGTTGCACCATTTGGATGGTGAAAGAATTCCATTCAAAATGTGGACTTAAGTATTCTAAGCGTAAGTTGGTTCATTATCTAATGACACTTAAAATTACTATCCTAAATATTATAATCATAATGGTAGGGATTAGATTTTCTACTTCCATTGGATCAAGGTAGTAATTGATGGATTTGTTATATAAATAGTTGAAATGAGGTAAAATAGCTTTTGTTTATTTTTATTTTTAGTAGTTTTGAAGTTATCAAAATGAGCAATTTTCAAATGAGCAATATAGTTTTTGAGAGATTTCTATGCGTAGCTTTTTGTTTTCTATTGATTAAGGTACTTTTTGTATTTTGAAACATTAAATATATAAAATTCAGAAAATATAATACAAATTGAGCCTAAATAGATGTTGATTGTTTTGATTTCTAAGAGTATGTGTTGATTTCGATTTAGATTGATTTTAGGATTCCATGCTTGCTATTCCCATGGTGAAAACTGATTTGGGTTTGGGAATCTTAGCTCATTTCCAAGATCCACGAATAGTATCTTGATAGGATGATAATTACTTTCTTTATATTCCCGTCATTAAAGGTATCTAATATTGATGTTATTAAGCCTTATACAATTAAAAGGAAGAATATCCTTTAGATATGATCTCCTTTCCTTGTAAATGAACTTACATTAGGAATAATAGTATTAGTTACTATTGTAAATTATATATTCCTAAGTGCCAACTCCTTAGTTTTTCTTCCCTACAAACCAACCACAATATCCCTGGTTGAGAATAAACATGATAGTTTGGAAGAATCAAAGGAAAGAGAGTGACTTTTGTTTGATAATTAGGGAAAAGAGACTAAAATGTAATGAATTGAGCCTCAATAATATAGATAGGAATTAGCAATTAGCAATTGGTGCTCTCACCATGACAAACAGTATATGGCTTAAATCTTAGATGATAATATTAAAACTTCGCAACTCAATTAGCAACAATTACAACATGATACTAAATAAGTTCAACACGATGTCCAAGATAAATTTGATCTCACTTGAAAATTGGCACAACTTCATGCTTTCATATTGGGTGAAGGCAAGAACTAGAGTACTCATGTGATCAATGAGTACAATCATAGTACTTTATCGTTTTTGCACATTAACTCAAACCTTACCAGATTATCTCTTGAAAGGCATTAAGTTGGAAAAACCCAACTTCAATGGTAATGATCCACTTGGTTAGATATTCAAATCCAATCAAATTTTTTTTTTTAAATTTTCATCATATCTAGATGAACATAGACATCATACCTTCTTTTACAATGAGGATCAAGCTTCACAATGGATTAGTGGATGAATTGCAATTAACAACTTAGTTCTTGAAGAAACTTTAGTAAAGCATTAGAAATAATACTTGATCCCTCAAAATTTAAAGACATCCAAGGTGATCATTCTAAACTTACATAGAGACTTTTAGTAAAGGCATATTTATCTCAGTTCGAACCTCTTTCTAATAGAGTAGTAGGATTATTAGATAACTATTTGCTTAACTTCTTTTCTTTGGGGTTAAAACCCAAGACTTGTGAGGAATAAAAAATAGCTAGGCCCTTTAATCCAATGGAAGCAATATGGCTTGTAAAGATGCATGAGTCTAAACTTTCTAATCAATTTTCAACCATGTAACCACCCCCTTCTTCCACTTTCCAATTTTCTAAACCTTATTTTCCTACTTCTTCTAACTTTATTAATATTCAATCCAATACATAACCATAATTCTTACCTACACCGAGACCTACATTATCAACAAAACAGATGACTTACATTGATATTATGGCATGAAAAGAGTATGGTCTATGTTACAATTGTGATAAAAATATCACTGTTGTCATAAACGAAAAGCCAATATATATATATATATATATATATATTATTTAATTAGCGCAAGATGATGAGAATACTGATGAAAATGTGGATGGTATAGATAATAATAAAGAGATGGTAGTAGTAAGGGAACCTTTTGCAATTACTTACCATGCTTAATCTAGAGAAAGCATCCTAAAGCATCAAAATTTAAAGGGATTTTGCATAAATAGTAAGTTATCATGGATTACTATTTTAGTTGACTTAGATTCACACAATTTTGTACAAACTTGATTGGTTGAACATTTAGGTTAAACCATTTTACTAGCCTCTAAAGTTCAATTGATGATATGAAATGGACATAAGTTGATTTGTGAGGGAAATGTATGGATTTATCCATTGCATTTAAGGAGTAGAGTTTATGCAAACTTTCTATGTGTTGCCTATTTAGGGATTAGATTTAGTTCTTAGAGTACAATGGTTACACTAGCTAAGCCTAAATATAATCGATTATTTTTAATTATATTTACAATTATGGAAACAAGGATGTTTTATTACTTTATATTATGAGAGTAATATTGATAGCTGTTAGATTTCTCCAACTCAATTCAAGTGACTATTGAAAATGGATGCCATAACTTTTTGTTTTCAAATTAAGGCCTACATGATGCAAATTACTTCAAAGAATGCTACTTGTAACCCTCTTAAAGAAGTATTGGGTAGATTTTCTTAAATTTTTTAGGTACCTTCATCATTGCCTTCTCTTAGAGAGGCTTAATATCACATTCATTTGAAGAACATTACCCTTAACAGTATCAACCATTTAATTATCCTTATTTCCAAAGGAAACAAATTAAGTAACAAGTTAAGGACATGTTGAAGCAAGGAATCATATAACATAATCATAACCCCTACTCATCTTCAGTTCTTTTAGTCAAGAAAAAAGGATGACACATGGAGATTTAGCATGAACTACATAGCATTAAACCAAGCTATGCTTGATGATGAATTTCCTATATTGACTATCTACGAGTTATTAGATAAGTTAAATGGAGCCTATATTTTTTCCAAATTAAATTTAATATTAGGATATTATCATATAAGAGTGTGCCCTAAAGACATTGGGAAAATGACCTTTTGCACTTACAAAGGTCACTATGAGTTTCTTGTAATGTCCATTGAGCTTAGTAATGCTCCGACAACCTTCTAATCTATTGTGAATAGAATTTTAAGTCGTACTTAAGGAGATTTATCATTATGTTTTTTAATTTAGTGTACAAGATGATTTTAGAGTAACATATAGAGCACTTGACCAAGGTATTATAGACTTTGGTTGACGATACATTATACTTAAAAAGAAGTGAGTGCACATCTAGGAAATCACCAATTGAATACATATGATAAATTGTGTTTGAAGAGGGAGTGAGCCGAAAATCGAATAAGGTGGAAGTAGTTCAATAGTGACCTTTTCCACAAAGTATCAATAAATTGAGAGCATTTTTAGGTTTATCGGGATTTTATAGAAGATTCATTAAAGGGTATGATTCCATTGTAGCATCCTTAGTTGAAATGTTGGAAAAATAGACCAATTTTAGTGGATTAATTGATCTAATGAAGCTTTTAAATCACTTAAAGCAGCCTTAACTTAAGCTACCATTTTTATCACTACTTGACTTCAATATGAAGTTTATTGAGGACATAAATGCATTAGAAATTGGCACAAGGGTTGTAATTCTTCAAGACAGTTACCTTATTGCCTATTTTAGCAAAAGATTGCCTTCACTCCTATTAAAGGTCTCAACTTATGTACGAGAGTTGCATGTTATAGTGGAAACATAAGTGGAGACAATATCTATTGGGGTCACATTTCATCATTCGAACAGATCATCCAAGTTTTAAGGAGCTATAGACCCTAATAATTCAAACTTGGAGCAACATCAATATATGGCTAAATGACATGGCTTTGACTACACTATAGTTTATAAGTTAGGTGAAGAGAATAAAGTAGCCAATTCTTTTTCGAGATAACATGATTTCACTTATTTAGCATTTTCCGTGCCACATTTTCATTTAGTGGAGGAACTTTAGGCTGACTACCATCAATTACCTAGATTTCGCAAGATTATTAAAGATTTGCAATAAGATAGGAGTGTTAAGTAGGATTTGACTTGGAAAATGGACTACTTTTTTATAAGGGTCACTTGGTTATGGTGCTCACTTCTAAGCTTATTCATAAGCTTTTGTTTGAATTTCATAGTGCACCTATAACAAGCCACTTTGGTGCTTTAAGGATTTATAAGCAACTAGCTTTGGCGTTTTATTGGGAAGGGATGAAACATGATGTGGAGTTGTTTGTACAAGGATGTATGGTGTACTAATAGATTAATATTCCATTAGAAGTCCTTTGAGGTTATAAGCCCCCCTAACCCCATTACATAAGTACCTAAGAGTACGGGAAGATGTTTCCATGGATGCTATTACTTGTTTGCCAAGGTCTTAAGTGCCTATTGTCATATTGGTTGAACTTCTTAGATTTTCCAAGTGTTGTCACTTATGAGCCTTGGATTCATATTTCATAGCTATTAAAGTTGCTTTACTTTTTTTGAATATTGTAGTCAAGTTAATGGATTTTTCAAGTCTATTGTTTCAGAAAAACATGCTATCCTTATTTTTATCTTTGTTAGCAAATCTTAGAAGGAATTAATTCAACTAAGTGGCACTAAACTTTTTATGAGCATAGCATACCACCCCAAAAGTGATGGATAAATAGAGTGGTCAATAGAGATTTTTAGCAAATTTTGTTGGGGCTATGTGATGGATAGACCAAATGATTGGGCGAAGTTTCTTACTTAGGCAGAATTTTCCTAAAACATCTCATTCCATAAAGGTGGTAAGGCTACTCCCTTGGAAGTAGTCTATGGTCAAGAACTACCTACATATACCATCTTATCTAATGGCTCTACTAAATTAGATGCACTCGAGAGTGATTTAGTAGCTCATGATGAAATGTTGAAGTTGCTAAAAAAGGAAGCAAAAAATTGATAAGAGTATACGAAAGAATGAAATGATATGTAGATTGTTGAGCTTGAATTTTTTGTTTTTATTTTCCTTAAGCTGATCAATATTAAACTCTACTTGTTTAATATTAACCTTTGACTAAGAATCAATTAAAATTTAGGTTTTTTTAAATTTTAAAAAAATATTTGGATTTGCCACTCAATTCAGGTTGAGAAAAAGTTAAGTTAGAACTAATTAGGTTGATTAATTTTAACTTAATTATCAGTTTTTGATAAAATCAATTTCTTTTTAAAATGATTTTTGAAACTAAAGATCTTGAGTTCAGGGACTAACCTACTAAATCTGAATGGGTACCACATAAACCTTCTAAATTTAGTTTTATTTTTCAAAATACCCTCTTCAACACAAAAGAATTTTTCTAAGTTTACAAATAAATAAAATTAATTCTATTTACAAAAAAAAAAAAAAGACAACAATATATTGAATTTATTTACAAAAGGTAAAATAAAAGAATTTCTCTATTTTAAGTCGCTTCATAATTGCTTACAGGTGCATACGTACCTGTTCTTCTATATTAGAATTTCTGTAATTTGTTGATTTACAAAAGTTTCAATGTGTTAGTTTATTTTATTTTTGAAGATTGGCCAAATTTACATTTTTATCCATTTAATTTTAAATTTAGAAAAAGTTTCTAAGAGGGCCCTAATTTAGTGTTTTATTTTTTTCAAAAAGTTCCTACAAAGAAAAGGAAAAGAAAAAGGCCTAATGTGAAAACAGGTTTATTGATGAAAAACATTTTCTTCTAAGTGAGAAAACATTTTTATTAATGAACTTTACATAAATAAGATAAAGAAAAGAAAGCATGTAAGTAAAAGAGGATGAAACCTTTTTTTTTTTTTTTTATTGATGAAAAATATTTTTTATCTTTTTTTTTTTTATAATTATTACTTCTATTTTATCTATTTACTTTTTTTTTTTTAAATCAATAAAACAAAAGAATGAAATAAAGTACAAGAATAAAGGGCTAGACTTAAAGAGGATTTAAGCTTGTGGGGCTTGCTAGAGCGGGTCAGAGCATTGGGCCGGTTTAGATAAAGGAGAATGGATAGGAGTTTTATACGAATACGGGCTTTTTAAAAAAAAAATACTACGGAAAATGACTAGTTTTTAAAAAAAATACAAATATGGTATACTGAAGGTACATGCGCATGTAGTGTATGATGCCTTCAGTTATAATGAATTATACTAAAGGTGCATCTACTGCATGCGTCTTTAGTGTAATTAGTTATAACTGAAGGTGCATGCATGCATATATGTACCTTTAGTATACTAGCTATATGTATTTCAATCTGTGCGGGCACTGCTCATTTTTGCTTATATTAGTTTCTAAAATTTCCAAATCACAGAGAAAACTTAAGGAAACCCATAGTCGAAGTACCATACCATTTATTTACGCAAGTGTACGTCTGAAACAGGTAACAATCTATAACTTCTAGGCATTTTATTTATTTATTTATTTATTTTATTAATAATTCACATTATGCAATTTTTATTTTTAGAAAAAAATTTATTACATTATTACGTAGATTTTGTAATTGTAGATGTACCATAAGTTGTATAAATTATGAATATTTCATAAAAATTTATTATATGTTGTATAAATTTTTTTATTTTTTTTATTTTATTAATAATCAACATTATGCAATCTTTATTTTTAGGAAAAATTTTGTTACATTATTAAGTAGATTTCGTAATCGTAAATATACCGTAAGTTATATAAATTATTAATATTTCATAAAAATTTATTGTATGTTGTATAAATTTTGAATTGTTTTGTATTACGGTAGATAAGTTATGCGAATGTAGATATGAATAATGTTGAAATGTAAGTGAAAATTGTTTTGTATATATATATGTATTTTGGCGTTTTTTATTGTGTTGAGTCGAATTAGAAAGTTAAAGTTAAGCAGTTGTGTTGATGACGCAGCTTCCTGAGATGATTAAGTGCATTTTGTAAAGTTATCGCTCGGTGTATAGATGGAGTTTATAATGTCATCTAAATATTTGGTTTATTATGGCATTACTAGGGTAGAAATAGTAGATTACGTGAAAGTTATTGTCCATGCAAATGGAAATATAGTGATGGGTAGTTGGGGGCTAGAGTATGATAGGGAGTCCGTTAAGAAGTTGAAAATTAGGAAGGATTCGAACTTCTCTCACTTTAGTAAGAGAATTTGTGGATGCACTGGAGTTGACCTGAGTGGTGTTGAACTTGTGCATAGGCATCCCTTTTTCCATGATGCTGGAGTTGTCTACAAGTTGATGGCCATTAAAGATGATGAGGATGTTGAGAATTTCATTGAGATGGTAAAGTCTTTTGGGGAATGAAGTATTCAAAAAGTGTACATAAGGCACATCGGAGAATCCAGTGCTCGGAATGAGCATGAAATACATGAGCCAAACAAACCAACCCTTCCGGATCTTAATGTGCATTCAACAATGACCGATGCGGAGCAAGTAAATATGGATCAATCAAATGAATAGTATATGAATTTCTCTGAGTACGAGTATGTAAATATCACAAAGGAGTAGCTTGATGAAACATTGAGTCCCATTATCGAACATAAAGAGTCATATGATCCATATGTAGAGAGAATGCACATGGATATAAATGTTGATGATGGGGAGAATGTGGCAAATGTGGATGGTGATGAAGATGATGTTGGCCTTGAAGATGACCACATTGAGGATTTGAGAGAGGCCTAAGTGAGATCATATGTTGGCGGGAATAATGTGTTGGTCTAGACATTTCGCAGCGACGGCCCTAGTTGGCCATACCATTGAACTGGTGAAGCATTGCCAAATAGGTAGTTTGAAGACTTTTCGCAAATAAATGAACCTGTTGACAGGCTTATAAGAGATCATGTCCTAACAGGTCATACCATCGAACTGGTGAAGTATTTGCTAACTTAATGAATATTTCTTTAGGAGGCAGCCTATGCACAACAAGTGTAGCGCAATGAGATGTCATTACGTAAGGATGAGCGGGATATCCCTATACATCCTAAGATAAAGCCTTACATAAAGGAGGTTAGGTTCTGGAGAGTTGCACAACTCCCATTTATTATGTTGGATTTGTATTTGATTACGACACTTGTTATGAGATAGAGGCTTAAGACACATACATTCCACCTACCTACTAGAGAGGCGACCATTACGCTGCAGGATGTTGAGGTCTAGCTTGGACTTCTAGTTGAGGGGTTTACGGTGGTGAGCTGGATAGAGACTGATCATGAGTAGAGCTAGGGTGACGTAGGAGAGAGACTGCTAGGTGTAAGGCCTGCTCGGATGAGAGATGTTCGCTTATCTTTGATATGGTTATGGGAGCACTTTCGAATACTTTCCTGTAGGGTCAACGATGAGACGGTCTTATAGTATGTGCATGCGTACATACTTAGCTTGATAGGAGGATAAATCCTCTAGCCTTATTCACCTAATGTTCCTACCATTGCTAGAGGACTTCTTAGTAGTTGGGCAATTTAGTTGGGGTAATGCTTGCTTGGCATGGTTGTATAGACAGTTGTGCTCTGCCTCATTATTCGACGCGTATGAGTTAAGAGGGGCTATGATTCCACTACAGGTTTGGGCTTGGGATAGATTCCCACATGTTACCCCCATTAGTCGATATGGGTTTATTATCGAAGAAGATAGGCCATTGGTAGTTAGATGGATGGTAGTACGGGATACGACTTAGCATCCGATGCATGTTGTAGATACATATCGCACTGCTTTGGACATGCAAACGATACAGTAGGTATGATATTATAACTTATCCTCTTTGTTGTTCTTTTCTTGGCCATAAGTGATAATCATCATTGTTTGACTAGTTATTTATTTTTATTTTCTTTTTCTTTAGCCCTTTAGGTTGTTTGGGAGCCTTATACAGAGAAGTTATTGCAGTTGCTGCCTCATTTCTGTATTGCTGGGCAACACATTTGGACTGCTTGGGTACTACTCATATGTTTCTACATCATTGAGTGGTGCTTTCTAAACCGCATTGTTCAGCAGTTTGGTAGATATCAATACGTTCCACAAGAGGTCGACACCTTAGAGTAGCTCTACCAGTTAGACCTTCGAGGTAGGATAGATGTTAACTGAATCAACATACACTCTTCCTACATGCAGGCTTAGGGATAGAGACACGGATTCCTAATACACATCTAAGGTCCTCGAGGGGTTGACGAAAGCTATCATTGGTCGATTGGTATGTATATCTAAAATCGTCCACTATTTTATTTTTCACTCGTTTATACTTGCTATCATGTGTACCAACATTTGCTTTCTTTACTTATTTCAGGTAGACTCACTAAGGAGTGTTAGATTAGCACTTGGCTATCCTACAAAGCTCGGTATTGTAGATGGGGCACTTGACTTCATTAAGCAACACAGTGGTCTTATCTTCTACCTACAATAAGAGGGCATACATGAGCTACCTCATATAGACAATGGTAGGGAGCAGGGACCACTTGCTGACGAAGAGATGCCAGCTCCTCGTATACGACTTAGGGGTAAAGCTAGAGTTCAAGGAGGCAGGGCTCAATGGGTATGTTGTCGGGTAAACTTCGGTGATGATATCTCACCACATGCCCGTCATTCTGTAGACCTAGGGCATATCAGTGGGGGATATAACACATACCCTAGATCAGATGTTGCCTCCACTTTGGGAGAAAAATTCAACTTTAGAGCTAGATCTAGCTTATACATGACTCATGAGTTCTAACAACATTTTGATCTCATGACTCCACTAGCTTCTCAAAAGCAATGTTTCACCACCACATAGTCATCCATAGGTGACAACATTACTCAGCTGCATTCGGGTCATCCAGTTGACCCAGTTCCTCCTAGGAAACTTGAGCTTGACGATCTACCACTTGAGCTTACTCAAACATACGATAGACGGAAGCGTTCACTTCTTTCCCATACCGTAAGGACCTTTACACGGCGTGGGCATCAATAGATATGTTTAGTCTATTGTTTTTGTTTTCTCTTTTATTTTTCCATTATATTGATGTTGTCATTGACTGATTACAAATTTTGTATATATACTGATTATTCAAAATATAATTCACTTTTCATCATATATTGCAATTCAATGCATTGTTTATTTATCATAATTTTACAATTTGCAATTATTTTTTTTTCTATTCGACTCGTATGGTCATTGAATGATTATCCCATGCGCTTATTTCTTCCTCACTTGCTATATTTGTTGAGGCATTCCACCAATTGTGATTTTATATAATTGATTATTGTGTCAAACTTTCTATTCAGTTTGTAAGTTAATAGTTGGAAGAACATTACTTTGTTGTTTCAGGGAGGAAATCAATGGGTAAAATGAAAATTGAACTAAAAGCACATCAAATGAATACGCCTTCAGTATAAATATTTACATTGAAGGTGCATATAATCGATGCGCCTTCAATATATGTGCCTTTAGTTTAAATCGTGATATTGAAGGTGCATCGATTGTATGCACCTTTAGTTCAATTTTCGCTATAGTAGTCTACTGAAAGTGTATCCATTGCATTAGCCTATTGAAGGTGCATTCGTTGCATATGCCTTCAGTGTAAAAAACATAAGTGATTGAAGGTACATTTACTTAATATGCCTTCAGTATACCATATTCATATTTAAAAAAAAAAAAGTAGTCTTTTTTCATAATATTTTTCAAAAAAGAATCCGTATTCATATAAAACTCAATGGATCGTAGGTCGCTAGAAGAAAGGGAAGTAGCAGTGGCACAGGAGAAACAATGCCAATTGATCCATTGGCTATTTTAAGTGGGGAAAGTCGTTTTTATGAGCTTTTCAATGGTAAAATGATGATTGGTGGTCATGTGGTGGAGTTTGGAAGTCGTTTGAGGTGGTCAAAGTTGGGATGGTTGAAGCTACAGAGAAGAAAAGTATGGGGAACTTAGTTGGTGGTGACTGTGGTTTTTAGGATTCTTAGGTATGGGTAAGTTGGTGGAGTAGATATTTTTGTTTGAAAACCACCAAAGTAGTGGTTTTCTCGAGAGAGAAAAGGGGTGGATTTATGGTAGAGAGAGAAAGCTCAAATCCGAGCTTATAGAGGAATGTTGAAGCGATGGTTGATGCTGAAACAAGTTCTTTGAATCCCCTTTTATAGTGTTAAACCTTCAATTACACTTGGAAATCTCAAAATCTTTTTAAATTCGAAGGATTTGCTTTAATTGGTTTTGATTGGATATAATCGAATTCAATGCCTTTTTAATCTGATTTAACTGAAAAAAAATAGTGAAAATGTACTCTCAAAGTTTTTTCAATCATGCATTTTGGATTAAACAAGCACTTTCAACTTTTCCGAAAATTCAATTCAATTTTTGAGTCGCTAGTTGTTTTTTTCTAGACGTGATATGGGGTTCAAATGAAAGCTGGCCATGTTCTCTTCATAAATTCACCATTAATTTGGTGAAATTATAAAAGGAAAAATGGTGAAAAAGGGCCACCAAATAAGCTGATCAGGAAGGGAGTCGCGCAGTTTTTTCTTCCATTTTTCTGTGACATTCCTGCTTCTGGTCGTCTTTGGGAGTTGGGGGATGATGAGGTGGCTTGGACTAGGGCAACAGTCAATCGTGTGACGCCATGTGGTGCGTTCTGCGATAACAGTTAAAAAACGGCGCATCGCACCTGCTGGAAGGATCGATCCGCAGCATTCCACTTTTCCACCTACCCAGACTGATCGACGAACTACTGGACCTAGCTCCATTATGTTTCCAAGTCCTCCTCCAAACAAACATGACCCAGCCAGCGTAAATCCAATTAGCTCCAAACCTCATAAAACTGTCCAGGCATTTTGGGTGTTGAAAACTTATTTTTTCCCCATGGTAAATTATTAAGTCCACTAAGTATATGTGTTTTTTCCTTTTAAAGTAGGTCAATTTAATAAAATTACAAACCCAGTTTCATCGAGTGTTCAACTTTACTCAAAACTTTAAATGTTAACAAAATATTTAGTTTAAATCCAATTGAGACGCTTTTTAAAGTTACGATCAACTTAAATTATTTAATTTTAAAATATTTTAAAATAAGCAAGCCAAACTTGATTGAAAAATTATTTTCCAATAAAATACCACTTTTTACCAAGAAACCGTTAGTTTATCTAATTGCATATGCCTAATTGACTTCTAATTAGGCTCTTTGATCCTAAAATTGAAATACCCCTAAAATGAAACCGAATGATCCTTATTTTCTTAAAAATCCTACTTTCCTAATTTTTTTATTTTTGCATTATATATTTTTTGTTTTTTTTTTTTATAATTTATAATTTTATTTTTTTGAATTAAGACCCTTTTCTTTAAAATAAAAATATGAAAATATGCACGGGGGGTGTTTGGGTTGGTTTGAGGGGCTAGGGCATGGAGTGTAGGGTTTGGGGTCTAGTGGAGGTGGTGTGTGCAAAAATGTCATGTCTACATAGATCAACATCGATCAGAAGTGCAATTTATTGAAGGTGATTTAATCTTTGTGAAAGTTCAACCTCATAGACAAGTTGCAATTGTACCTCAGGGACATCATAAGTCGTCTAGGAAGTCTTATGGGACTTTTCTTATTACTTAGAAGGTGGGAGTGTGTTCTTATGAAGGGTAGCTTCCTTCTTGTGCTTGTATGCACAATGTTTTTCATGCATCGTTATTGAAGTTGGTTAAAGGATCCCCTATTCCTTCTTTGGAAATACCTCTTGATGCTATTGATAATCATCCACTTATATGGCCTTGACTATTTTGGCTACAAGGATGATTTTTTGACAAGGACAATAGGTCCTCGAACTTTGGTTTAGTAGATGGGTATTACATTCGAAGATGCCACTTAGGACAACTTTGATATTTTCAAGAAACTTTATCCAAATTATGACCTTAGGGATAAGGTCATTTTTTAAGAGTAAGAGGAAAATGTTAGAGCTCAAAGTAAAAGAGTACCAAAGAAGCTTAGATAGCTAAAAGATTTTTAATCTATTTAGTTTATGCATTATCTAGTAATTTTAATAGTGAAAATAAATATAAAATATGACTAACTATAAGTATGAATAATGAACTTTAAGCCAACAAAAAAGAAGAATATTAAAGGGGAAATAATAGAGAGGGGATCATTTTCTACCCTTGAAATCATTTTAGCACTTCTTTCTGTTTCTCTGTCCTTCTAAAGTGTGGTGAGCCTGAAATAATCCAATTCTTCCATGAAAGTACCTTAAAACAAGCAAGAACAAGAATTAGTAATTGAACTTATTATCTTAATACACTAATTTAGAGAAATATTAACAAGTATGAAAATAATAGTGAAGGTTAGGGTTTGAATGTCACCTTGACAAAAATTTTAGTTGAGAGTAAACATGATGATTTGGAAAAATCAAGAGAAAGAGAGTGGGTTTTGCTTGATAACTAGGGAAAAGAGGCTAAAAAGTAGTGGATTGGTCTTGAATAGTGTAGATAGGCCTCAATAGTTTTATTTGTTCCATAATTCCATAGATAAGAGATATGCCTAATTGAATGAGTTCCAGATGTGGTCTATGGAATATTGCATAGCTACCTAGTGGATTATTGAAAACTAGTAATTTTGGGTTTTTGAGAATCAATAGTGGGATCGATGGAAATGATGATGATGAAGTTTTGGACGAAGAATACATTGAAAACCCTATGTTGAGCTAAAAGTTCAATTTCCTTTTTTCTAATAAAACTACCTAGCTTGTCTTAATATGTGTTTCTTGGTTGGATTAGAATCTGAATTTTGAAGAAAAAAAAAATCCTTTTTATCAATGGAGTCACCCCCTGACGTGGTTAAGAAAAGAGTAAAATAAAGTCTATGGATAGATGGACCTTAATTTCAATTATTGGTTTTTAGGTTTTTTTTTTTACTAGAAAGAGGTTTAGAAAAAAAGGAAACAAAAAATTGATGGATCTGGGATCCACTTATTAAAACCTTTGCAGTTGCCATAAAAGAAGTCCACAAAATAAAGAATTGAGGTTTTAATCTTCAATGGGCTTTTTCAAAATAAAAAGGGGGTTTAATATTATGAATGTGAGAAAATTATTTTTTTTTAATATTTTTTAGGGCTGCTTGAATTACCTACATACTTACTAGTCAAGATAGCCCCACATAGCTCTAAAAGTAGTTTTATAAAACTTTAATAAGTTTGCCAATTTTATTTATAAAATACTTCACTTTAAGTATTTATGCATTAATTAATTTACAAAAACATTTTCTTTGTCCAATTAAAAAAAAAAACCTAAGAATCTCTAATTTTGAAAACAATCTAATTAATTTTTTATTTATGAAAACATGTTTCCTTAGTGTGAGAAAACATTTTTACAAAAAACCCCTTTTGATTTTGAAGGAGAAAAACCTTGTACAATATTTATAACATACAAATCTATCATCACAAGCCATAAGTATAATAAATCATATATAAAAATATCAATATACATTTATAGATCATTCACTTATCACAATGCATATCATTACATATTATATCACAACATTTATTACATGCATAACCATATTATTTAATTAATTTACAAGTTGGAATTAATTTACAAATTGAAGTCTACATTACACTAATTGTCATAAAGTTGATGAAAATATTACTTCTATACATGTTATTACATATATAAATTGTATATCATATATACACAATTATCTAATTTAATCAATATATTACATGTCATATAGCCATAATACAAAGTTTAATGATAAACATGGATCAAATTAGCTATACATGTATTGTAAAAAACACTGTAGTGTTTGTATCCATTGTATACCACAAATCATAATTTACAATATACCATGAAGCTAAAAACCTTAAACATGTTATATTTCACAACATATTAGCATATTATATATTATTACATAAATTACATAAATAACATTCAATGTTACAACATGGCATAATATCATACAAATCACATAAGTAGTTTATTTTATAAATCACAAAGCAAATTAACATCAAGCAATCAATTTAAACAATATTGTGTAAGACCATGTGAGGGATTAAGAGCTTACCTCACATGTTGTTGAATCAATGGCCAATTCAATCACTTTTAGGCTTGTTCTTGACATAGTGGTGGCAGTTCTTGACTTTTGACTCATTGATATTTAAAATCCATTTATCAATTTTTGAGATTTATGATTGCAAGATCTCTAATTTTCCAAAAAGACTGAAGAACTTCATGAATAAACCTTAGAATTGGGTGTTTGTGATTAAACTAAAATTAAATTCGTATGGAGCATAATTGGATGATTAGTTGATGGTTTTGATCCTTAGAGAGTGGGGAACATCCCTTATGTCTTAGGTTTGCTTTAATTTTCCCTAGAGAGTGAGAAATTGAAAAGAGAGGGTAAGTCACACGATGAAGCTCCTAGAGAGAGAAAATGGTGATTTTTTGAATGTGAGAGCATGTTAATTGTTCATGTATGTTGGAATAGGTGTTAGGAGGTCCTATTTATAGGATGGAGTTAGGATTAGAGCTTAAGAAACTTCCTTAATTGATAAAAAACGAATCTTTTTTGCATCTTTAATGAATATCTCAAGTTTTATGTTTTTTCTTTTAGTTTTTTTTTTAATCAATTTCCTAGCAATTAAAGATGTGGAATCATTCATTTATACCTTGTTACCATTTCTATGTGATGATTTCATAGGACTTCCATCAAGATGATTTAATTTACTAAATTCAAACTGGATGCAAATATTGTATATGCATGACTTGACCTTTTGTTTTTTTTTTTTTTTTGTTGGTGCACTTTTTCTCAATAAAAATTCAAAATTTTTTATGCCTATGAGAATATATTTTATGCTCTTTTATTTCCATATTTTTACATTGTTTTATATGTATAAAAGTTGGATGAAATTGAATAAAGAAAAAATGCAGGTATAATATAGCAAAAGTTACGGTTTTTAAATTGTGAAAGCTTTTGAGTTCAATATGTAGTAGAGGGAGAGAAGAGGATGGGTTGGGTCAAACCTTTGACCCAATATGCCATGTGGTGTATCAAATGTGGTGCCATATGTACCACATCATTAGCCATGTATTGTTGCATCAATAACATATGGCGAGTTTTGGTTGAGGTACTATATGGCACCACTTGAGGTAAATATGCATCACCACCTTTAGATGACAAGTATTACCTCTTATTTTTTCCTTTTTTATTTCTCTTTTTCCTTTTCCTTTTTCTTTCCTATTCTTTTTTCTTTTTCTTTTCTTCCGCATTGGATTACTTGACTGTTGCTTTTTGTGATTTCTTTTTATTATTTTCTTTTTCTTTTCTTAAAAAACACCTAATTTACCACTTAATTATAAAAAAAAATATACTCCTTTCATCAAGAAAATATAAATTCTAATAAATATATGTTAAAAATATTTTAAAAATTCGTCTAATTTAACCACATTAGAATTTTGGTTTTTATTTACATTAAGCTTTTACTTAGAATTTTAAATAGTTGTAAAATACTTATTTTAACTCTAATTGAGGCATGGTTTGAGGCCATGGTTTCCTTAAAACATACACTTTCAAAATATTTCAAAACGAGCTAGCTAAATCAAGGTAAGAAAAATTGATTTTCAACAAATGCTCATTTTTATTTGAAACCCCTAACTCAGTCAAATCGCATACATTTATTTTTACTCTAGAAGTTATTTTTAGATCTTAGAAAATTATTTCCACCTCACCATACAATACTTCTTATGTTTTCCATTTAAATTTTTTTTTTTTTGGGTTTTTATGATTGTAAGCCCCAAAGTTCATCTAAGTAACCGTAAGATTGAACTTAGAACCCAAGGTTTAGGGCGATCGGTTAAAAGATCCGATCAAATCCAAATTATAAACTATTTAACAAGATACCAGTAAAAATGATCCTGTAAACTTAAATTTAAGAAAATAAGTAGTAAAATAGGAGACTATAAAATTTTCAAATTTTAAGCATAATAACTGCTAATTACCAAAAAGGCAAAAAGTGTAATATAATAACTAATAAATTATTAGAGATAAATTATATGTATACTAAAAATTTTAGAATGACCAAAATAATATTTAGGAATGTTCACGTGTACCCTACATGTATTTACGTGTAGATAAAAATACGCGAAATTACCTAAATTTACCAAAAAGTAAGCAAATAATTAAAGAAAATTATAAAATAATTGAGGAAAAATCAGAAAAAAATCAGAAGGTTATGGAATGATGCAAGGTTGGTCGTGGCAAGTCAGAATCTGAAAAATAAAATTCAACCAATTAAATTAGAACAACATAAAAGCCAAAAATTTAGGGATAAAGCACTTGTCTTGTCCCATTTAATGCACAATAAATTCCACAAAGCCCTATAAATAGCAGGAAAAATTACAGAGCACATTTGGACAGATACAAATCAGAGAAAATTAGAGAGAGTTGAAAATTCGAGAGAAAATCCAGAAAATAAAAAAAATAAGAAAAACTGTGCAGTTAAGGGTTTTAAAGGGAACCCACACAAAACGAGGAGCTAGGAGTGGACGGCCACCACCACTACACGGTGGTGGCAGCGCCTAGGCCGATCGACAACCCCACGGCGGCCCGCGGTGGCCGGAGCCACCCAAACCGGTGAGTCCAATTTCCAGCCCGAATCTTGTATAATTTTGTAAAATTAGTTATTTTGCCCAGAAAATTATGAAACTTGTTATTCTGAGGTTTTATTATATGTAGATTTAGGGAAAAATGTTGATTTAGTTTAATTATGTCTGGAAATATAGGGTCCTTAACAAATTGTACAAAACCGAGCATGATTAAACTGGAAATTAAATAGGCTTAAGGATGTAGTTTGGGGCTCAAAATTTTTCTGTAGGATTCTCATGTGACATAGAACAGTGCTATGAAGCCATTTTTTTAAAATTAATTTTCAAAATTTTTAAGTTAATTTTTAGCCCTAAAATAATGGAAAAATTGGGTAATTTGGAGTTAATTAAGTGATTAGGATGTTAATTACTGATTTGGTTCTTAATTAGATATTTAAGGAAGTTAATCTCTGCAGTGGAACCCTAATCCTAGCATTTAGGTACTAAGTATAGTTAATTAAGGAAATTAGGTAATTAATATAAGAAATTAGTAATATGTGAAATTGTAAATTAATAAATATGGAAAAATTAGGGTTATTTAGATAATATTAGAGTAAAAATCAGAATAATATTAAATCTGAATTAAGATTGAATTTTAGGTAATTATATAAAAAAGTAAGATTTTCTCACATCGGGGATAAATACGATACCCTAATTAGGACTAGCGTGTACCAAATAGCTTAGAATACTAAATTAAGACCCAATAGGATATATGGAAACTCGAGCTTAATGTAATTAATTTCACATTAGGATTCGAGCATGTTTAGGATTTAAAAATCGAACCAAAACCTAATTTAGAAATTGATGCGGAAACCGAGACCGAACCCAAACCTAAACCTAAACCTAAACCTAGAATAATTATAAAAGACTTAATACCTAGATAATTAGGCATATTAAACCGTAAACAAAACCTAACAAGAAGCATTATAGGATAAAACGAACCTATAACAATTATATGAAAGCTGAAACCACGTTCGTGTTATAGGGATAACCGGCGATGGCCTGAGCAAATCGGACCTCGAGTGAGCGAGCGAGGAGTCGAGGTAAGTTGGGATTAATACGCTGCTGTATTTTGGAGGCTTAAGATTATGCTTGATTGTGCTTGTTAGATAGTTGAATGCGTGCATGTGCTTGATTATGGGTGATGCTATGATTATGTTTGTTGCCTTGGCGCATATTGTATGAATTGTATGTACTGATTGATCACCCTAAATTGGACTTAATCAAATATACGACCAGTAATCATAATCGAACATGCATGGCAACCCGTTAGGGGATTTAGGACTCTCCGGCCAAATACCACCCCTTCGGAAGGGATAGCGTAGGATTGCAAAATGGTCCCTTCTTCATCCTCAGTCGAACTAAGTGACAGGAGAGGAGGTCACGGTGGGGATGAAGACAGTGGTTCGAAGGTAGTCGCGGGAGGAGCAAGGTCTCCATTACACAAGCCTGGGTTTGGTCGTGAGCTGTTGCATTAACAGTTACTTCTAAACCCGGATTAGAGCGGGCGCAATTTCTCTAATCTCACGACGGGCCGGACAACGTCGTGCGATGGCATTTGCTTGCACATGCATTGCAACTAATAAATGATTGAAAACCTTGTTGTGTGTATGGTATAGTTTTAAGTCCTCCGTCCTAACTTATTGAGCTGTGGTTGCTCACATCCCTATAGACATCGTGCAGGTGCTGGCTAAGAAGCGGCAACAACTACTATGAAGCTAGCAACTGCTGGATCCTGGGGAGTGAGGAAAAACATGTGAAGAATAAACACATATTTTAAGGTTTAAGTTTTTATTCTAGAATTACTTTCCATTTTGAATAATGTAACAACTAGGGAATATAGTACGGAGAAATGTTGTAAACTTTAACTGCAATAATTGAATGATAACATATATATATAATTCCTCACTTTTATAGGTAAATGATTTATTTAAATTACAAATTGTCTACTTCAAAGCGGGTTAGTTATGGACGCCTTGTGTAGATCAGGTTTAGGATAGCGGTTGTGAGGCCAACTTCTATCTTAGAGTGGTTTACACAGCGGGGCTGTTACGACTCTGCCGCTTCGGGGCGTGACAATGATTTTATGATTATTTTCTTATTCTATTTTTTTTAGGTTTTTCTCTTAATCTGTTCAATTTTTTTTGTGTGTTTTCTAATTTTTCAATTTATTGTCTTGTTTTTATCTTATCTTTTTTTTTTTTTGAATTTTTATTTTATTGGCCCTTTTCCTAAAACTAGAGTTTTAAATTAAAGATGAACTTGAGGTTAGTAAAAATGTGATGTTTATAGCAGTCTTTATTTGCGGTGAAGCTTAGTAAAAATTTTACTATGAAAACAAAAAAAGATTGATCATTCTTGCCCCTGTTGGGTTGCAATCTTATTGAGGTGTGTCATTTATTAGGCATAATTCTAAAGATGTTAGTTACTAATGAGTCTTGACTAGATCATAAAGATGCTAACTACTAACGAAACTGGGCTTAAGTATAAAGGTGTCACTTATGAGCTTAATTTCAACAGCACCATTTATGGGCTTGATTTTAAAGGTGCTAGCTAATTGACGGGTTTGGGCTTGAAAGGGTGCCTGCTAATTGAGGGTTCTAGACTTAAGAGGGTGTTAACTGACTTATAGGTCTAGACTTAAGATGGTGCCAATGTATTGACGAATTTAGGCTTAAGAGGATGCTAGTTAACTAATGGGTTTGGGTTTAAGAGGGTGCCAATGTATTGACAAGTTAGGGATTAAGAGGTGCTGGTCAACTGATAGTTGAGCTTAACAGGGTGCCAACCTACTGATGGGTCTAGGCTTAAGGAGGCGCTAACCAACTAGCGAGTTTAAGTATAAGAGGATGCCAATGTACTGACAAGTTAGGGCTTAAGAGGTGCTAGTCAATTGATAGTTGAGCTTAACAAGGTGCCAACCTACTAATAGGTCTAGGCTTAAGAAGGCGCTAACCAACTAGCAAGTTTGAGTTTAAGAGGGTGCTATCCTACTGACAAGTCCGAACATAAGAGAGTGTTAACCTACTAACGGATCCAGACTTAAAAGGTAGCTAATGGGATTTATATCTTTTTGAATAGCTTACATGATTTATTCTTTTGTGAACACCCTATAGGATTTACATCTTTGGCGGTCAAAGGAACTTGGATATCACTTTTGATGAACAAATTATTTAGAATCAAGCATGCCAACTAAGATTTCTTATGGGAGGAGTAGCATTCTAAGAGCAAGCCCCTTAAGGATTTTTCTTTGAGAGGAATGATGTTCTAATTAGCACCCTATGACCAAGCCATCAGGGTTTTCTTTCAAAAGGGATAGTATCCTATGAGTAAACCATTTGAGATTTCTTTCAAAAGGGGATAATGCCTTATGAGCAAGCCATTTGAGATTTCTTTTGAAAAGGGACAACGCCTTATGAGTAAGCCATATGATATTTCTTTCAAAAAAAGATAGCGCCCTATTAAGAGACCATCTGAGATTTCTTTTAAAAGGGGATGACACCCTATGAGCAGGTCATTCAAGATTTCTTTTGAAAATGGATAGTACTTTATGAGTGGGCTATTCCAGATTTCTCAAAAGAGGTGAATAATGCTCTACTGAGCTTACGGTCTTGAATTTTTTAAAAGAGCATTTTGACAATTTTAGAAAACTAAAGTAGGCTTAAATTTCATAAAAATGCTAGGATAAGTGACTAAATTTAGACTTAAGCTTAAGGGATGAAGTTGCTTTCTCAATCTTTTTAAAATTTTCTTTTGTCTAGAAATGCCTCTTTATTTTTATTTATTTTTTTTAAACTTCTCTTTTTCTTTGGGTCAAAGCCCTCTTGAAGAAAATTTTTTTTCTCTTTCTTTCTTTTTTTTTTTTAAACTCTTCTTCTTTATTTTTTTGAAAAGTTAAGTTAAGGTCTTATTGTAAAACATCTTTCTTTTATTACTAATATGTAAGAGGATTTATTAGGCTTAAAAAATTGCAGGTAAACAGTGGGCCTACCCCACTACTTTCTAATCATTCCCTCTTTGTCAGTATTTTTCAAGTTTTGGGCTTAGGAATTGTGTAACCAGGCCATACTAGCCCTTTAGTGATAGTAATTACGCTACTGGGCCTTTAATTTGCAACCGAGCTCGTAAATTAGAGGGATTAGCAAGGCGAATCCTCCTACTCCAGTCAACTCTTACCAAAGCTAAGTTACTCCTTACTACCGATCAACTCTTGATGCCGTGCCAAATGATTGTCCATCTATCGAAAATTGTGTGCCGACTTGAAGAATGCCCTGACAGTTGCCAACCCTTGTACATTTGTTCAGTTATGTTTGAGCTGACTACTTGCTTAGCATCATTGCTGTCGAGAAGCTAAGATAGTTATCTTGTATTAATCCTCTACCACTCTTGTTCAGATGAGTCTATGCCTGCCTAGCACTCCTGCTCGGCCATTTAACCAGCTCATATTGTTTTGTCTGCATTCTCCAACGACATCACTGATGTATCTTTGTCATGTATATAGGACTACGTATAGAATCTACTACACTAATCATTGTTTTTATTAAATATTCACTTTTACCCTTTTATATTCTTTGTACATTACTTCTTTGAGACAATACCCTTTTTGTCTTTTCCTTTTTTAGGTAAGTCGCCCTAATTCCTTAAGTATAAATACTCCTCTTGTACATATGGCTACAATGATCAAATTACTATAAATACACTGGATCTTTTCCTCTTGTAAACATTGTTTGTTTAATTTTATTTTACTCTTATCCTAACCCTTAAGTAAGATTAGGTGACAAGTAACCTCATCGAACTAACTTGTGTATCATATCGAGTTATACCGTGAGTCCTTAAAAGTTCTATTAGTGCATCATATCCTTTGGAGCTATTTGTAGGTTTTGCTTACCTTTCATTCATTTTTGTTCATTCGTACATTTCTCATCACCCTTTTCAAGCTTTCGGCAAGCTTGGACCTACTCCTATAACCGACCTTATCTATTCTTAGTTGTGGTATGCATCATCTTGGTATTAGAGTGGAGGTTTTATTTAGATTGTAGTAGTTTGTTATCAAAGTTTCCTGTTCATATTCTGTTTTAGGTGTATGAAATAGAGCAATTTTCTGTATTAATTTAGCTAGCGTAATTTGCTGGTTATTAAACTTCTAGTTTAGAGGGAGTGTTTATTGTGTGAATTGGAGAGATAATATCAATTATAACACCGAATCAAGGAGTTTGAGATTTAGATCTATAAGAGAAAATGATGGACCTAAGTGTTAATGCTAGTGCTAGGGATGACAACAATGGTGTTGCCCTCTATGGCTGACAATCTTAAGGTACTTTAAGAAGTACGAATGAGAGACTTAATGAGGTGGCTAACCTCTTAGTATATTTCACCCAAGCTATTTATGCATTGGCTTATCGACCTACTGAAGCTGCGCATAGCACCTTATAAGCTACTTGACTTATAAGAGGTCAGAAGTTAGCTTGACAAGTTCAAAGTGGAGAAGTAGGTGGACGAGTGAGGAGAAGGGTTGACTTAGAAGACCTAGGAGAAGAGGACGAGGAAGAGTATTATGAAGAGGAAGAACGAGCTCGAGCACCCTGAGCATCTGACCATTTGAAGCTTCAGATTCTAAGCTTCAATGGGTCTGGAAGTGTAGATGATTACTTAGATTAGGAGGGGAATACAAAGCGAGTTTTTTATTATTACCAATATGAAGATTACGATAAAGTAAGAATTGCTGCTGTTGAGTTCTTTAGATATGTCGCCATGTGGTGGAAGAATTTCCACACCATGAGAAGACGAGAAAGCTATCGAGAGATTAGTACTTGGCTCGAGATGAAGAGAGTACTATAAAACAGGTTTGTATCGGATACATATTTGCAAGACACTTTTGCTCAGCTGCAAGAATTGAGGTAAAGAGGCCAAACTGTTGACGAGTATGTTTAAGAGTTCTAAATGCTTGTGATTCATTGTGAGGTAGAGAAACTATTAGTACAAACAATTTCCAGATTCCTAACTGGGTTAAGGAGTGACATATGAGACGTTGTGGAACTTCAATAGTTAACTACAATAGATGAAGTTGTACTAATAGCCTAACAAGTAGAGAGGTAGAGAAGAAGATGAATCTTGACTAAACCATTGATTAGCCAAGTTGACTAATTCAAGGAAGTCACCGAGGTTAGTTGAGTACTGAAGCAACTAAGCGAGCAGATGTCAGGACTAAGCAAAAGGGCCAAACAGAAGGTAACATGCTAGCCTAAACGTACGAGAAAGGTTAAGGACTTGGTAAGAAGATGAGCCAGATCAAGTGCTAAGGGTTTGGACATATAGTTGCTCAGTATCCAAATTGAAGGACTATGGTCATCAAGGGAGGCCCTCCGAAGCTAGAAGTGGAAAGTACAGATGAGGAACCGGAGGAAGAGTACATTGCTGAAAAAGAAACTTCTCAAGAGAATGAATTGATTGAGGAGGATGTGCTTTCCGAGGACCTAAATTAGTTGGAACCCTTACGCGAGAAGGAGTAGAGGGAGAACTTGTTTCATATCACTTATAAGGTGAATGATCAGTTATGTACGCTAATTGTAGACAGTGGTAGTTGTACCAATGTAGCATAAGCCAATCTAGTAACGAACTTAAAGTTGCCGACTATCGCACATTCGAAGCCGTATAAGTTGCATTAGCTAAATGAGAAGAGAGCACTACATGTCACTCAGTAAGTACCACTATTGATCATAATTGGAAATTACTTTGATGAGATTCTCTGTGATGTACTGCCCATATGCGCATTATACGTATTGCTTGGCCGATTATGGCTTTTTGATTGAAGGGTTATGATACGGCAATAGGTTTCGACGGAGAATGTGTATGGATATCACATACCAAGACAAATACAATCAGGGGTTGAGCTCGAAATAAGGTTTGATATGACTTACAAACATTAAATGTCGCTCTGGTTTCAAATGAGAGGTTAGATGTGACTCACTAACTCGCTTAAATGAAGGGGTTCACCATAGTCTTAAGGACAAGATTGATAAAAACACAAGAAAGATTAAAGAGTTAATCGACACTCAATAATCCGACAATGTAGGCTCTAAGAGCCTAAGAATGTCTTTGCTCGAAAGAAGAAAGTTCTAAGTATAGGTATACTCTTCACTATCTGATTCTTTTTTGATAATTACAAATGTTACTATTTATAGCAAGTCCTAAAATTTTATTGGCAAAAATGCAAATAATGTACAAGGCCTTAAACCCTAAAGAATAGGCTTATAGTTAAAAATAAGGAAAATATTCACAAGAATATAAAACTGTACATTTAGTAGGAGAAGTCGGCATGCAGTTATTCAGCCTATCTAGGAAGGAGCAGGATTCGAATTAGATGGGGTCGGTAGTTGGATGTTTAGGTTCAAGGAGGATTGATAGGAATTGTAAGCCCTAAAGCTAGGCCAAGTAATTGTAGGTTTGAGCTTAGAACCTAAGGTTTAGGGTGATCAGTTAATGGATCCGATTAAACCCAAATTATAAACTATTGAGAGAAATATTAGTAAAAATGACCCCGTAAACTTAAATTTAAGAAAATAAGTAGTAAAATAAGAGACTATAAAATTTTCAAATTTTAAACATAATAATTGTTAATTACCGAAAAGGCGAAAAGTGTAATCTAATAACTAATAAATTACTAAAAATAGATTATATGTATACTAAAAATTTTAGAATGAACAAAATAATAATTAAGAATATTCACATGTACCCCACAAGTATTTACATGTAGATAAAAATACGCGAAATTACCTAAATTGGCCAAAAACTAAGTAAATAATTAAAGAAAATTATAAATTAATTATGGAAAAATCAGAAAAAATCAAAAGAGGATAAGATGAATCAAGATCAGGTTGTGGCAGGTCCAAATCTGTAAAAGAAAAATTAACCAATGAAAATTTGACAACCTAAAAACTAAAAATTAAGGAAAATGGGTAAAGTCTTGTCAAATTAATGCATAATAATTACAAATCGTCTATAAATAGGGGAAAAATTTTCGGAAGTCATTTGGACAGTTTAGAATTTGGAAAAAATAGGAACACTGAAAAAATCGAGAGAAAATCCAGAAAAAAAAAAAAAACTGTGTAGATTGAGCAAGTGAGCCAAACCCACCTCTCACCACCACCTAGGACCGAACCACCACCACCACCTTACACTAGACCCACCGCTTGGGTCGGCCGACAACTTTGGACCGGGTTTGGACGGTCAAAAAACTTCGAACTGGTTAGTCTTTTAATTACCCCGATTTTGAATAATTTTGTAAAATTAGTTATTTTTCCTATAAAATTATGAAACTTGTTATTCTGTGGTTTTATTGTATGTAGATTTAGGGAAAAATAATGATTTAGTTTAATTACGTCTGAAAATATAAGATGCTTAACAAATTGTTCAAAACCGAACATGATTAGAACGGAAAATAAATAGGCTTAGGAGTGTAGTTTGGAGCTCAATTTTTTTCTATAAGATGCTCATATGATGTAAAACAGTGCTATGAAGCCATTTTTTTAAAATTAAGTTTCGAAATTTTTAAGTTAATTTTTAGCCCTAAAATGATGGAAAAATTGGATGATTTGGGGTTAATTAGGCAATTAAGATGTTAATTACTGATTTAGATATTAATTAGATGTTTAGGGATGTTAATCTCTACAGTGGAACCCTAATCCTAGCCTTTGGAGTATTAAGTATGGTTAATTTAGGAAATTAGGTCATTAATATAAGAAATTAGTAATATGTGAAATTGTAAATTAATAAATCTAAAAAAATAGGGTTATTTAGGTAATATTATAATAGAAATCAAAAAAATAATAAATCTGAAATAACATTTAATTTTAAGTAAAAGTCTCAAAATGTAAGATTTTCACACATTGGGAATAAATCTGATACTGCAATTAGGGTTAGCGTGTATCAAATAGTTTAAAATACCAAATTACGTCTCAATAGGATATTTGGACACTCGAGCTTAATGTGATTAATTTCACATTAGGATTCAAGCATATTTAAGGTTTAGGAATCAAAATGTAAAATCTCATTTAGGATTCGAACACCAAAATAGAGTACAACGAATCATTAGGACATAATGGGTATACACGGAAAAAAATTGAGTTAAAATATAACTTAGAATATGAAACCATAAATTATAAGTACTAAGAGACCTATTTGTATTATAGGACACCCAGAGACAAATCAACTTGCGATTGAAGGATCGTACGATCGAGCAATTTCAAGTAAGTTGGGTTATTGCTTATTGTAATAGAGTACTAGTTTTATAGTACTCGGAGACTTAGGCTTGTATATGATTATGATTGTAAGTAGTTTACGCATGTGTTTGATGTATCTGAATTCGTGCTGAAATTTGTATTGTAAGTGATTTTGTGACTGATTGAATTGGTATGGAATTGTTTGAACACCCTAAACGGAATTTAATCTTAGTTGACCTAATAACAAAAAATGTCATGCATTGCAACCCGTTAGGGGATCATAAGATTCTCCAACCAAATACCGACCCTTTCGAAAGGGATAACGCAGGATTGTAAAATGACCCCTTCTTCATCCTCAGTCGAACTAAGTGACAGGAGAGGAGGTCGTGGCGGGAGTGAAGTCAATGGTTCAAAGGTAGTCGCGGGAGGAGCGAGGTCTCCATTGCACAAGCCTGGGTTTGGTTATGAGCTGCTGCATAACATGGAACTCCTCAACCCGAATTGGAGCGAGTGAAATTTCTCTGATTTCATAATGGACCGGATTATGTTGTGCGATGACACTTGATTGTTGCATTGCATGAAAATAATTGTTTGATAACCCTGTTTGTGCTTGTATGCATTTATGAGTCTCCAATTCAACTTACTAAGCTGTAGTTGATCATACTCTTATAGATTCTTTTGTAGGTTCTGATTTCTGAACATTTCAAGTACTATGCCGCCTTATAATTACCCAGAGGTTAGTCCTTTTGAAGTTAGGGGTGTGAGGATCAAGTTACTCAGTATAATGTGTAACTAGATTGACCTTGTAGTTAAAGATTAAAGACTGGTAGCTATTATGTAAATTAGTAAACTGTGGTGATTATGTAAAACTTCCTGGGAAGCTCTGTGAACTTACTTATAATTATTTATGTTTATTAGAAATTTGTAATATTTATCATTTTTGTAGTATAACTGTTATTCGGACTGTTTACTTCCAAGCGAGGAGTTGTCGACGCCTTGTGTAGATCATGTCTATGGTAGGTACTGTGAGGCCAGTTACTATCATAGAATGGTTTACACGGCGGAACTATTGCGACTCTGCGACTTCGGGGCATAACAGGAATCAACCCCTTGGACCAATCACAAGAAGCTGAGCTAGAGGACTTAAGGGCTTGTATAGAAAATACTAGCTTTAAGTCATAGCCGAGATGATGACTCTTATCTTGATTTGACCTCTTACCAACCTGTCGTTGAGATCCTTACGTGTGTCCAACATTCTCTCGCCCAGCAACAAAGGCTTAATCTAGAAGATAGCCTAGAACTAGCCGAGCCAAGCTACTTACTTGACTTATTGGCATCTAACTTCAAGACAATTGACCTTTTTGCCAGGCTAATTGACTCCCAACCTGATCTAGATAAGGTCGGCCCTTTACTCTCAACACTTCCTATTTCTGCTTGTGTATCATACTCTTGACATATAGCCATTAAGTGACATATGCCGTTTGATACAACGTTCCAGAATGATTCTTTCTTTTTCGTATTCGATATTCTTTATCCTTTTTGCCCCTTTTTAGTATGATTAATGTAACATAATTGTAAAATACCCTTTTATCTTTTCATATGTATAAAATAACCCTAGGGGGTAAGTATATAAACCCTCACTTTTCTTATACGCACATATTAAAACTTTCAATACAAATTGACTCACTAGAGCAACCTTAGTGTTCTCGTTATAATTTAACTCTTATTTATTCCCTTTAGCAAGGAGTAGTGGCGAGTGACCCTTCAGTTCAGACCGGTGTGTCATATCTAGTAGGTTGTAGGTCGAGTAGGATTGGGTGGTGAGTCATATTCATTCGGTAACTGCCCAGACTTTGCTAGTTTCTTTTTTGTTTCCTTTTCAATTCATTCATTGTGGTGCTTCTCCATGTGTACGATCCTGGAGACGCATAAGCTTTACTAGTATTAGAGCACAGTTCCACAAGGGAGTGTGTGAACTTACAGTGGAGTTTTTGTTCGCCTTACTATTTACAGTTGCTGTGTTCCTTCTATAGTTACTACAGTGTGTTATGTGTGTTCGTAAGTGTGGTTTCATTGATACTCTATTTTACTTTGTTTTCCATTGCGACAACAGAGTAAGTTTGTTAGTATTTTGTTAATTTTTTTAAAAAGATATTACGCTATGTCAGATTTAAGTGTTTAGGGAGTTATTGGTGACTAAGGTAGTGGTACTCAACATAGTCATGGTCATAATAGTAGTAATACCTTAAGGTCTATTGATGATAAGCTTGACAAACTCACAAATCTCATTGAGAGTCTAGTCACCACAATGTAAATTAATCGGTAATAACCCCAAGGTATACAGTAACAAAACCTACAAATATGGTGCCCCTAAGAGACATTATGTCCAAGGCAATCAAACCAATCACCCAGTTCGACCCCCTCGAGCTGGAGGAGCTGCTAGACGAAGACTGGAGTTAGAGGAGATTGGGGAAGATGACGAGGTGGTAGATGTCAAAGAGTTTGGTGAAGAAGAAGTTGATTATTACCAAACGCAGGGACATAGATGCTGAGTTCCTCAAGGGATAGATAATGTTATGGTGCAAATCTCACCCTTTGATAGAAATGGAGATGCAGATGGATACTTGGAGTGGGAAGAGAAGGTCGAGAAAGTATTTGAGTATTATGGGTATGAGGATGCGGTCAAGGTCCAACTTGCTACATTGGCATTTGTTGAATACACCACCATATGGTGGAAGAATCTGAATGCCGCTAGAGCTAGAGATGGGAGACGAGGTGTTAACGCTTGGGACGAGATGAAAAGGTTGTTAAAGGGTAGATTTATGCTGAAACGTACCTACAAGATACGTTTACCAAGTTGCTGGAGCTTCTCTAAGGAAGCCGACCTATTGATGACTATATCAGAGAATTCTAGATGCTTATGATTAGAGCCGATGTAGAAGAACCAGAGGCCCGTACAATATCAAGGTTTATTTCTAGGCTCAAGTATGAGATTCACAGTATCGTGGAAGTATATAGATTTTATATCTTAGACGAGGCCATCAAAATCGAACAGAGGGTCGAAAGGTAAAGGAGGAATGTTCTAAGTTGACTTAGGCAAACATCCTCTCGAGCTCCCGTATCGTATTGACTAATTTAAGCTGAGTCGACGAGGCCATACTAAGCTGAGGAAAGGAATGATCGACCTGATGAATGCCGAGCAAACCAATCTAGCCGGGTAGGACAGTCGAATCGACCTAAGGTTAGGTCGACCTTAAGAACTTATGAGAAGGGCCAGCCATTCAGACGAAAGAATAGTGAGGTGAAATGTTTTAAATGCTTAGACTTTGGACACATGGCTACTGAATGTCTGAACTAGCGAGTCATGGTACTCCGAGGAGATGTAGTGGATAATACTGATAAGAGCAACCCCGAAGAAGAAAAGAATGTTGGAGAACCTAAAGTGGAAGTGGAAGAGGAGACTTATATCTTTGCTGATCAGGGAGAAGTAATGACCCTAGTCTTGAGGTGAGTCCTGAGTTCCCTACCAAACTCTAAGGAGGACTAGAGAGAGAATTTGTTCCACACTAAGTGTACCATCAAAGGCCAACAGTGTACAATCATCATGGATGGAGGAAGTTGTACTAATGTCGTTACACATTCCTCTGTGTAGAGGTTAGGTCTGCTAACCTCAAAGCATCTTCAACTTTACAAGCTGTACTGGCTTCATGATAAGGGAGCTTTACATGTAATTGCACAAGTGACCATACTATTTAGTATTTGGAACGTATACAAGGATGAAGTAGTATGTGATGTCGTCCTTATGGGAGCTTCACATTTGCTGCTTGGACGACCTTGGTTATTCGACCAACGTGTCACTCACGATGGGTATAAGAACACCTATGCCTTTGTCAAGGATGGAAAGAAGATTGTATTGCAACCCTTAACCCCATCCCAAGTAAATGAAATCTACAATCAACTTACTCGAGCTAGTAAGAAGAAAGCCTTAGTTATGAGCCGAAGAGAGCTCCAATCTGTTGAGAAGGTTAATGAACCCATGTTCTTGTTGGTTAGAAGATTGATGGAGATGAAGGAATTGCTGGATGTCCTAGAAGAAATCCAAAGATTGCTAAATGAGTTCTCTGACTTGTTTCCAGAAGAACTACCTAAAAGACTGCCATCATTCCAAGGCATAGAGGACTGTATTGATCTGTAGCCAAGTGCCGCCCTACCGAATTGAGCTGCGTATAGGATGAACCCTGAGTAAGCTGCCGAGCTAAAAAGGCAAGTGGACAAACTCATTAAGCAGGGATATGTGAAGGAGAGCATGAGCCCCTGTGTTATCCTAGATCTACTCGTTCCAAAAAAGGATGGTTCATGGTACATGTGCATTGATAGCCAAATGATCAACCGAATTACTGTCAAGTAAAGATATCCGATACCAAAGCTCGATGACATGTTGGATGAGCTTCATGGTGCAAAGATATTTTCGAAAATTGATTTGTAGAGTGGCTACCACCAAATTCACATGAGTTCAAGCGATGAATGGAAGACTGCCTTTAAGACTAAGTACGAACTCTACGAATGGTTAGTTATGCCATTCGGACTAACTAATGCACCGAGCACATTTATAAGGTTAATGAACCATGTGATGCACCTTCTTCTTAGAAGATGCCTAGTCGTGTACTTTGATGACATATTGGTATATAGTACTGACCTCAACAATCACATTCAACATCTTTGTGAAGTATTTAATATT
Source organism: Lumnitzera littorea (assembly GCA_024138015.1). NCBI lineage: Eukaryota > Viridiplantae > Streptophyta > Magnoliopsida > Myrtales > Combretaceae > Lumnitzera > Lumnitzera littorea. The sequence goes on along the minus strand of JAMXBB010000009.1, from coordinate 28,777,312 downwards.
CTGCGAGTGGAGAAGTTGTATAGGAATATAAAGAAATGTATGTTCTACTAGAAAGAGGTGATTTTCCTAGGATTAGCAGTATCAGGGGAAGGAATCATATTGGTATATAGTACTGACCTCAACAATCACATTCAACATCTTCGTAAAGTATTTAACATTCTGCAAGCGGAGAAGTTGTATAGGAATGTAAAGAAATGTATGTTCTATTAGAAAGAGGTGATTTTCCTAGGGTTTATAGTGTCAGGGGAAGGAATCCGAGTAGATGAGGAGAAGATCCAAGTCGTTTTAAAATGACCGATGTCGAAGAATATCATTGAAGTCCAAAGTTTCCATGGCTTAGCTTCTTTTTATAGGAGATTCATTAATGTAAACCCCGCGAATTTAGCCTTTTAAGTATAGAAACAAACGTCCAAACTGTAGATGATTTCCTAAACTCAAAAGAGCCAGTGAGATTTAAACCCGATTAAAATCTCAATCTAAAACCTAAAGTGGATACGAAAAAAAACCTTAAATCATCAATTGAATCCCTAACCGCATACGAAGACCCTAAAACCTCGAACCTCATCAAAACCCCAAGATGACAATCGAAGATTGAATCGCGTAAGAATATATAAAACCCTAAATGTGTAAAAACATTAGAGATGGTGCCTTAAAGTAATAAGAACCCTAAAACTATAACTTTAAGGATATAAAAGCACTAATTCACCATGATATACCCTAAAACCCTAATTGATAATATAATGCTCATATTTTGTCAAATCATTAGTAAAAGATTAGAGATGACCCTCATTCATGCTTATATGATTCGAATCCTTAAGTAATCCATTCGAAACTAAGATAATGAGTCGTAGAATATATTTATCCCTTAAGTATGTGATTAGGATAGTCTCACTTAGAGTTAGGGTTATAGTTGAAGATTAGGTTACATGTAGTGAACTTTAATACTCAAATTAGTACTTTTTGCATTTGTTATCCAAAGTAGTTTATCAAATGAGATATATGAGCTATAAAGACCTAAAGTAAGACCTCATCAACTATGTTTGCTAATCAATTCATCAAATACCTCATTTCCTTCATTTTTCTCTTAATTTCCCTTAATCTCTACATTATGTACACAAAATTACATAAGCTTAAGGAGAGTTGACCAAGTCAACACATGTTGACCAAGGTCAAAATGTTGGCTAAGTCAACACTTTGAAAAGTCAAAGATCTTAAGAGATAAGAAAAAAATATCTCTTCCTTAATGATGGCTTTCTTTTCTTTTCCTTTTGATTTTTCTTTTTCTCTTTCTTACAATTGTTGCCGTCCACAATTTCTCCCTTTGTAGACCCCACCATTCTTCTTCTTCCATAAGCAAAACAAAGAAAAAGAAACAAAACAAAAACATCCTCCATGCCGTGAGCTTCCTTTCCCTTTCATTTTTCTTTCCTTTTCAACCATTTCATCCATAGTCAAGGGCAACTTAAGGTATGCTATTATGTATTTATGTCTTACTTCATCCTCTTTACAAGTTAGAAGGAGAAAAGGTTAGGTTATGTGTTGTGTTTATATATGTGATTGATTTAGGCTTAAAGTTTCAATCTTTACATATGGAAGTGTAGAATCCTTTAGGCAATGAAAGAAGATGCATGTGTACATGTCTTTGAGTAAGTATACATAAGGGTATGCTAGAGATATACATGTATAAATACCTTTATACATAAGTTTTCATTATGTACATAACCTCAATTTGGACATCTACTAACTATACATACATATGCCATGTTAAATATACCCTTAAAATACAAAAAGAATGAAATTGTGAAGATTTCTTAAGAGGGTAAACAAGACATACGAATTTGTGTATAAAAATACGTATCCAACCGTATAGGTATATGAGTATGTATACATGTACAAATACGGTATAAACCTAAGTAGATGTATAAGTATATGTATGTATAAAGTATAAGTACATAAGTATACATATTAGTATGTTATGAGTGTAGGTAGGTATATAACATATGTATGTGTATAAGTACTTAATGACATATATATATTTACATGTAATAAATGGATTACATAAGCCATAACATCATCAATTGATTACATAAGTGATGATGTAAGCATAGGTTTATAATAGAAGAAATAATAAGATTACATAAGCACATAACATAGGTATATACATGTATTTAGAAGTCAAAAATTCCTTAAACCCTAATACACCTCTTAGATTGAATTAAACTTAATCAAGTATGTGAATTTGTAGCACTAATGTAAAATTTCCTAAGTATAAGAATCAAATAGCTAATTCAATCATTAAATCCTAAACTAGGGCATAAACATATGTAATAAGAGTAATTAAACTTCAATAAGATAAAATTTTAATAAATTTAGCCCATATTGTAAAACATGGGTCTTAATGTCCAAAATGGACATCACCGTGTGAACGTGTGTCCGAAAACGATGAAAAACAACTATAAATTCGTAAATATTGAAAATAGAATGAAAAAGTTACGTACGATTAGCAATTAGGTTTAATCGAATAAGGGCTAATAGTAATCTAAGTAGAATTAAGTAGGTAGATGTCTAGAACCATTAGTTGACTCAACTACTTATTATCCTTATTATCTCGTAATGATCAGGTGATCCCGACGAGGGCGAGGATCTCCCGATCGGTTATTACGACTAGAGCGAGTCGTCATAGACAAGTGAGTACTCTCGATGATTCTATACTTGTTTGTGCTTGTAGTTAGTGCACTTAAATTGAAAATCAATAATTTGATGCATGGGGTTTTCGGGATATGCGTGTGCTTGATATTGCTTGATTGTTGTGAGAAATATTGCTAAAAACGATAATTGATAATTTGATGGTATGATTGATTTTTATAAGATTTGGATGGTTTGCTGATATTGATTGGTCGTCTCATAATCTGACCTAATTATATTTGGCTTATCTTAAATCAAAAGGGTCATGCATTATCCATGCATCGCATTACTTATTCTGGCCGTCACTTCACGCGGTTGGTAATGAAGGGCCTTGGAGGGATGGATTCCTACATGATTTGATTAGTACCGTGCAGGAGCATGAGTATAACAAGACCCTACCCTTGGCTCGCGGGTTTTATTGGCACCGGAGACGCTAACCGTGGGTGGCTGGGGGTCGCGTCTAGAGACCACCGCTGTAGGGTGTGAGTGTGAACTGCGAGGGTCACCTCACCGCTAGGCCTGGGACTTTATGAACTATTGGATTTTTTTTGGAAATGGAAATGTGTTTGTGTGAAATACGGAATTCAAAGTTATGGGTAAAAACCCAGGTGCTAGAGCCCGGTTGTGATTGATGCCGATGAATCTCTAACCCTTATCTCGGAGGGCGTTAAAATCCGATATTATATGCAGTACCGGTCAACTGCATACATTGTTTGGCATTCTGCGTGTACATACATTCATATGGTTGTAATAATTTGTTTGATAACTTGTTTGTCAGTATGGTATGATGGATAGCTCACTAAGTTCTTGTAGCTTATTCCCCAATAGTCTTTCTTTTGTAGGTTTACATACGATGGGATTGGGATAAGTTTCGAGTGCTGAGGGCGAGATGAAGATATGTACATTAGTATTAGGATTAGTTGAGATTTTTATAAGTAATACATAAACACTCTTTGTAGAAAATATTCACATGTTATAATTTAATATAATTTAATTCTTCCTGTAGTTTTATAATGTTGGTAATCCTGTCTTATTATTTGGTAGGGGATACCGATTCTCTGCGGTTCTGTGGAACTGTGGGATATTGGATATCCATAGTTATTTATAATTATATATTATGTCATGTATAATAAATTAATTACTTGAAAATCATTAATCTTAGTGATTTATTATTTAGAGTCTTGTAATATTTGACTTGCAAGACGGTTTTCATAGCATGGGTGCACACATGTTGTGGAAATTTTAGGTAATCCTACTTAGCCCCATTTAGGGTCCTGACAATTAAGGACTTCAGCACCATAGTTGCCCCATTGACTGAGTTGACAAAGAAGAATGAAGGGTTCAGGTAAAATGATTGAGTTCAGCGAAGCTTCAGGGAGATTAAGGAGAAGCTCACTTGAGAACTTGTCCTTTCACTATCAGATTTTGACTGGCCCTTCAAATTGGAGTGTGATGCATCAAGAGTTGGAATTAGTGCTGTCCTGATGCAAGAACAACGGCCTGTCACTTACCACAACAAGAAAGTAAGTGGCCCGACCCTGAACTGTTCTACGTATGAGAAGGAGTTGTACTCCTTTTTCCAAGCCCTCACCGTTTGGTAACACTACCTACTACCACAAGAGTTTGTTATTTTCACTGACCACAAATCATTGAAGTATCTTGGGAGTCAAAACAAACTCTTTAAGAGGTAGGCTAAATGGTTGGAATTCATGGGAGGGTTCTTGTACGTCACTCGGCACAAGAAGGGGAGTGCAAATGTGGTCGCTGACGCTCTGTCACGATGGTAAACTTTGAAAACAAATTTATTAAGATTCTCATTCATCACGGAGCAGTATGCTGTTGACCCTTACCTTGGTCTCGTTGTTGAACAGTGCCAAGCGGGGGTAGTTATTACAGGATATTATCTTAAGGATGGCTATTTGTTCAAGGATCGTAGGCTATGTATTCTAAACTGCTCCACATGAGAACTGTTGGTCTGGGAAGCTCACAGCAATGGACTTTTAAGCCATTTTAGGGAGGTTAAGACCATTAATCTGTTGAAGGAAATTTTCTATTAGCCAAGTTTGGCTAAGGATGTCCATAAGGCAATTAATAGTTGTAAAGTGTGTAAGCATGCTAAGGGAAAGAGAGAACCCTATGGAAAGTACATGCCTCTGCCAATGCCAACTTTACCTTGGGCTAACCTCAGTATAGACTTTGTCCTAGGGTTGCCTCGGACATCCAGAGGGATAGATTATATTTTTGTTGTAGTGAACCATTTTAGCAAGATGGCGTACTTTATTTCGTGCCATCAGACTAACGATGCTCTACATGTTGCTGATTTGTTTTTGTAGGTGATTGTTTGACTATATAGAGTACCAAAGACGATTGTCTCAAATCGGGACACAAAATTCTTGAGTTATTTTTGGAAGACCCTTTGGAGGAGACTTAGGAATAAACTTGTGTTCAGCTCCAATAGCTACCTTTAGACTGATGGCCAGATTGAAGTGGTAAACAGGACACTAAGCAATTTACTTAAAGCTGTTGTAGGGAAGAACTTGAAGGATTGGGATCTGTGCCTACCAGTTGTGGAGTTCATCATAGCACTATTGGGAAGACCCCATTTGAGGTCGTTTATGGCCTTAACCCTACCATTTCTTTGGATATGATCGACACCTTAGCAACTACTAAAGAAAGTTACTCCAAAGTGGACCAAGCCCAAAAATTGCATGAGTTGCACTAGTCTATCATGAAGAAGATCACCAAGTTTAATCAAAGACAACAAGAGATTGGCAGCTAAGGCTGCTGAACTATTTCTTTCTAGGTAGGAGACTTAGTATAGATTTACCTCAGCCAAGAGTGATTTTCGCACTAAAGGTAAAGTAAACTATCTCCCCAAGCTGACGGCCCATTCAAGGTCTCGAAAAAGATCAACCGCAATGTTTACCAGATTGAGTTGCTTAATGACTATGGTGTCTCCTCTACCTTCAATATGTCTAATCTGATTCCCCATCGACCAACAGAAGACCCTATGAGTGCCTTAGAAGAACAAATAGAAATTGCTTTAGATTTGAGGATAAATCTCTTCAAACCCCAAGTAGATGATAGGAATCAATCTCCTAGACTGATCACAAGAAGCCGAGCTAGAGGACTTTAAGGGCTCACCTGGAAAATACTAACTCTAAGTCATAGTCAAGATGGGGACTCTTATCTCGATTTGACCTCCTACCGACTTATCTCTTAGATCCTCGTGTATATCTAACATACTCCTGTCTAAAATGCTCCTGCCCAACAGTGAAGTCTTAATCCAGAAGATAGCCTAAAACTAGCTGAACTGAGCTACTTACCTAACCCATTGGCATCTGACTTCAAGACAGCTGACCTTTTTGCCAGGCTGATTGACTTTCGACCTGATCCAAATCAGGTCAGCCCTTAACTCCTAGCACTTCTTGTTTTTGCCTATGTATCATACTCCTAACATATAACCATCAAGTGATACGTATCTTCTAACACAACGTTCTAGAATGATTCTTTCTTTTCCTTATTCGATATTCTTTGTCCTTGTAACCCTTATTTAGTATGATTAGTGTAACGTAATTGTAAAATACCCTTTTTTCTTTTCATATGTATAAAATAACCCTAGGGGGTAAGTATATAAACCCTTACTTTCCTTATATGCATACATTAAAACTTTCAATATAGATTTACTCATTAGAGTAACCTTTGTGTTCTAGTTATTATTCAACTCTTATTTATTCTCTTTAGCAAGGAGTAGTGGAGAGCGACCCTTCAATTTGGACCGGTGTGTCATATCTGGCGAGTTGTAAGCCAAGTAGGATTGGGTGATGAGTCATATCCATTTGGTAGCTGCCTGGACTTTGCTAGTTTCTCTTCTATTTCCTTTTCGGTTAATTCTTTATGGTGCTTCTTCGTGTATACAACCTAAGAGACGCATCAAGGACTCCCTGAAGTCTCGTAGTGCTTGGTCAAGATGCTCGAAAGGTTGGCCCACTATTGCCAAGTACTAGAATTACTTAGCATTAATCTCTCCATACCTTACCAAGTGGATCTTTGGCCTTGAGTCCTTAGCTGTATGGTCTCTCAGCATCTCGATAAACAACAGACCTAACGCTAAGTAGCTCCTTTTCTTCCTCTCGGTCTTCTGGTATGGCCTCGGCAAAAGTTGTTTGCCTTAGCCTTAAACAATTTAGCCTCGGGTTAGAATAGGTTGGCTTCAGCTTTCAAAAGGTCGGCATTGGCATAGGATAGGTTAGCCTCGGCTTAGAGATAGTTGTAGGCTGATTCCTATCATTACCGTTGGGTTGAAAAAAAGCTGTCCTCAATGCTAAGCAATGAGTACGGGCCGAGATGCCAAATAAACTTCTCTTCCCTTTTCTCTTCACTATGGGTGTTGAGTTGCTATGGACCTCCTCAACACTCATAGGGGTTAAGCAATAGCTCTTCTCATCCTTCCAAACCGTGTAAGTGTTAGGGAGCCATCATGGATCACCTTTCGATCATACTTCTATGGTTGGCTAGGAAGCAAATTTGTGGCATTCATAGGGATCTCATCGAATTTAATCTCGTCCTCATATTGCCTAGCTGTGAATGCTATTCGAGCTCTCTTATGCACATGAATCATAACCTTGTCATTAAACCACTTCAATCTATAAGGTTAGGGATGTGGGTAGGTCGGCATCTTCATCTTCTCTTCTAGCTCGACAGAAACAACGTTGGTGTAGCTCCCTCCATCAATAACTAGGGAACAAGTCTTCTCATTCACCAAACATCGAATATGAAATAAATTTTCCCTCTATTCGGGATTTGCCTTCAAGTTAGATTGTCATGGCTAAAAGTTCATCTAGATTCTCAACATAGACATCCTCTTCTATCAACTTATCTCTCAAACTTTTGTTGCTCTAACTCTTTATTTGAGCTTTAAGTCTTTTGCCCTTTAAGATCATGATCCTTTTATTTAGACATTGAGGAGTAATATGTCTGTAGCCTAAGCACTTGAAGCATTTAACTTCTCGAGCCTTAGTGCCAGTTACTTTCTCATTCTCTACCTTCGTTATCTTAGCTCGATCTAGTTAGCTAGACTCACCTCTCTCCATCTTCTTCTCTGGCCTTCTCTCACCATACTTCTCAAGTTCAGGGTTAACTTGTTGTGGTCGGTTAGTCGGCCTATGATGCCTTCTTCTCCTTTGTCTTTCTACCCTCAATGTTAGATTGATCAACTTGTTTAATGAGTTAAATGGCTACAATTCAACTATGTCGGCAATGTCGCCTCGAAGTCCACTTAAAAACCTAGTAACATTGCGGTCCTATGGCTTGGCTATCTCACACCTAGTTATCAAAGTTTCAAACTCTTATAAGTACTCCTTGATATTATTTTAACCTTGTCTCAGGTGCTAGAAAGTATGGAGCATCTCCTATTTAAAGTAAGTCAGCACAAAGCATTGGTTCATTAATCTCTTCATAAGCCTCCAAGTTCTCATCGGCTCTTCTCTTTCAACATCTCACTTAGCGACTAATTTATCCCACCAATTGCTTGCATACTTAACAAAGGATAATGAAGCCAACTTAACTTTTGTTCGGTCATCACACTCATAGCACTAAAACAACTTCTTAACTCAGGGAACCCAGTCAAGGAACTCTTTAGGTTGGCTACTCCCATTGAAGGTCAACAGTTTAAGTTTGATGTTGTCAAGTCTTTGGTTACATGCTCGGGGTTCATTCTTTGCATTCCTAGTTGATTGGTTCAACTTGGTTTGGCCACTTTTGTTGGAGCTCTGTTCGACCATATTTCTTCTTGGCTTAATTTGGTTTTCTCTTCTTCTTGGCTGTCACATGTCATTATCAAGCTCATTAGAGCCACTTCTGCTAGTAGGTGTTCATTCCCTTCTTTCACCTTGGCTAATACGTCTATGGCCTTTGACTAAACCAGCAAACTCCTGAATTGAGTCAATGAGATTCTGAAGCTGATATTACAAGTTAACAATACATCTCCTCAAGCTTCTACGAGGACTATCACCACTATTATTGACTTTATCTTCAGATTTTTTTTTTCCATACAATAATTTTCAAAGAAAATGAACAAACACAATTTATAACAAAACACAACTCAATGACCTAGAAATGACTACTAATTGACTTCTATAACTATCCACAACTGATAAACACTTCTATAACGATTAGAATCAACTACTGAAAGTATGGTTACTCAACTCAACAGTAGTAAAATACTACAACTACTAAAAATATGAACAGTACATTGTATTATAGAATGATAACTAATAGATGTTCAATTATCGAAATAATCTTTAAAGAAAACTAGCATGTGTATCTCCTTAAATCTTTGATACCAAGTTGATATAGTAGCGAGTCTCGACAGAGAATGTGTATGGATATTACGTACTAAGACACAAACACAATTAAGGGTTGAGTTCGAAATAGAGTTTAATACAACTCATGAATACTAAATGTCGCTCGGGTTTTAGATGAAAGGTTAGATGTGACTCACTAACTTACTTAAATAAAAGGGTTCACCATAATCTTAAGGACAAGATTAATAAAAACGCAAGAAGGATTAAAGAGTTAATCGACACTCAATAATTTGGTAATGCAGGCTCTAAGAGCCTAAGAATGTCTTTGCTCAAAAGAGGAAAGTTCCAAGAGTAGGTATATTCTTCACTATCTGATTCTTCTCTAATAATTGCAAATGTTGCTATTTATAGTAAGTCTTATAACCCTAGTGGTAAAAATATAAATAATGTATAGGGCCTTAAACCTTAAAGAATGGGCCCATAATTAAAAATAAGGAAAATATTCACAAGAATACAAAACTATGTATTTAATATGAGAAGTCGGCATGCAGTCATTTGGCTTATCTAGGAAGGAGTAGGATCCGAACTGGATGAGGTTGGTAGTTGATGTTCAGGTTCGAGGAGGAGTCCTTGAAGTCTTGTAGTAGTTGGCCGAGATGCTTGAAAGGTTGGCCTACAATTGTTGAGTACTAGAATTAGTCGGCACTAATCTCTTAATTCCATGCCGAGTGGATCCTTGGCCTTAAGTCCTTGGCGTATGGTCTCTCGACATCTCGGCAGATGACAAACCTGGCACTGAGTGGCTCCTTTCCTTCCTCTCGATCTTTTAGTATGGCCTTAGCAAAAGCTGTTTTGCTTCAGGTTAAAATAGGTCAACTTCAACTTTCGAAAGGATGGCATTGGCTTAGGACAGGTTAGCCTTGGCTTGGAGACATTCGTAGGTTGATTCCTATCAGGATCTTATTTAGTTAAATCTGGATACTACAGGTAGTAAGTGAAAGTTAGACGATAGTATATTAATGGGGTTCCTTCATCATCTTGGGATGACAAGAAATTATGGAAGATAATCTGGCTTATTAATAGTATGCCTAAGATTAAACATTTTGTGTAGAGATGTTGCAACAATGCATCGACAACTTATGAGAATAATTTTGAAAGAAATTGCTCTCCGTCTCCTTGTTGTAAGTTTTGCAAAGAATTGAAATTGTGGAACATTTGTTCCTTGCATGTAATTGGTCGAAAAAAGTGTTTGGTTTTAGTTGCTAAGAGTGCAATGTGATCTTATAAATTTTAATTGATTTGATGAATGGCTCTCTAAATTTGTTACTAACTATCAAAATTTACTGAGGAATTGGAGAGATCTCTTATAACATGCTTTACTAATTGTTTGGAACATTTGGAAATGTAGGTGTCATTGTACTTCTGAGTAGAAAATTCCATTGCTTGATGTTGTTAGCCAACATATTTGACTTGTTAGTTTTGAATTGCAGTAGACAAGTTTATGTACCTTAACTAAGGAAAGGAATTGTGAAAATGCTCTAAAGCAAAGATGGAAGCACCATGATGTTGATGTCATTAAATTGAATTATAACATTGTTGAAGATCCTTCATTGAGAAGAGCTAGTGTTAAGATAGTGGCTCATGATGCCTTGAGCTCATTATTAGCTGAGGTGAGAAAAAAAAAAAAATTCTCTCTTATATGATGTAAAGTAAGTAAAGGCAGAGGCAATTTAAAAGGCATTGATCTTAGCTAAGAGCAAGGGAAGGTGTAAGATTCAAATTGAAATGGACAACATATTTAGCTATAATAATATCAAGAATAGAGGTAATGGAGCTTAAAAGTGTAGATCCATCATCAAAGATATTCTAAATTTGAAGGCTTTTTTTCTCTATTTGTTATTTTGTTTTAATAAATAGAAGCACTAACGTATATGCTGATTAGGTTGCTATCTAAGCTAAAAAGGGGATGTGTAGAGATTATAGGGACCGTAGTCCCTATCCCCTGTAGTTCAGTTACTTTTCTTTAATTGTGGCTTTAGACCATATGATGGTTGATTGTTATAAGACATTATTATCTTTTGAAATACATTACTTTTGCCCAAGAAAAAAGGGAGTTTGGGTTTTTGAAGCGTACTTTGATGATTTTGGGTGTTTTATTGATAATAAAATTGATAAAAAAAATAACAAAAGGATATGAATGATTATTGAAGTGGATTCAATAATTAAACTTAGTATGTTGAAAATCCATAATCAATATGACTCAAACCAATGTGTTAATGAGAAGATACAAATATTGCCCATGGAATAATCTAGTCAACAAGATTGCCACCATTAGATTAATATTATCCAGATGATAAGATCTAAAATAACTTTCAACACAATTGAAAAGGCCATAATTTTCCTTAGTAAAGAGAAAATATTCAAAATAGAAAAGATGTTGTTAAAATTGTCCATTATGATGATAAAATGACCTTTTAATGCTACTATAATCCTAATGAAATTATTGTAATTAATACAAAAGTATTAACAATATAAAACAAAAGTCAGACAAAACAAGTTCGCTAAAAATAAATAAAATAATAAAGTACATCGACCTAACTGGATAAGTTAGTAGGTTGGTGTGTTTCCTACCATTATGACGATAATGTAACTCCTCTTGGCATTGGTGTGAAGACAGTTGGTGAAGGTGGTGTTCGTGCGATGTTTGTCACCTTTTGTTTGACCCTTTTTATGCTTTGCATTGATATTACCATCTTGACAATATGGAGGCTTACCATTTAGATATGAAACTCTGACACCTACCAATAGCAGTGTCCTATGTTGGTGCAATCGCAATGCATTGGCTTAACCTTTATACACCTTGAATCGATTATTTGTTGGGGTTGCACTGATTCAAAACACCATATCTACAATTCCTTCCCTCTTAGGAAAGATTTGATTCAAATCTTGAAGGTACAATCCTCCTAAGTCAAACAGAGACCTACAAGATACAAATCTACCTATGATAAGAACCACTCATATTCATCATGTATATGATCAATTAACCTCCCACGGATATTGTTTAATAATTGTGACAATGTAATTTCTTGAGTACAGCTCATAACATTTGATGATGGATCCTTTAGTCTTGTAGGTGAAAGTTGAAGAATATAACATTCTTGGAATTGGTTCTCATCCACCAATGTAATTTTGTCAAACTTAATGATACGAATTCATGTATGAACATACAAATCCAATATCATGTGTAACCAAAGGAGGTGGGTCTAAGCCGTGAGATGGCTCGCAAAGTAAATGATAGTCAAGGGATGAATAAGGATTCCAATACACAGATGATGGATATGACACATTAACGTCTTACATGAGCTTAGGTCACACTTGATATGATGCATAAGTATGGTCGAAGGTCACTTGCCACTAGTCTACACTCGAATGCGCTAGATAAGAGTAGCTCAACAGTAAGCACAAATGACACTTAGCTCAAGAGAGAGTAAAAAAAGTTCAGTTTATTCTTCGTGTATTGATTTTACGGCTATTACATTATGCAAGTATTTATAGTACCCTGTTAGGGTAAGTCCTAAGTTATAGAAATTACAAAAGAATGATCCTTATTTACTAAACAAAGGAGAATAATTTATAGGGAAAAATATGAAATCATGCAAAAAGAACGTCCTTTATCAAAAAGGACAATAGGCGTGTAAGAAAGGACAACGCGTTCGTTTTACTTAGTCTGCGATTCTAACAATATTGTGAGCCGAATAGGGGCAATCCTTTGATCAAGTCTATTCAACATCGACAATTTAGCACCCTGATGGCTGGGGCTAAACAGGGGTTGGATTAAGGACAATTCACATTCAAGTCGGCCTCGGCTGGTTGGCCCTTCACAATTGTCAGCTCGGCCTTAGTACCCTAGAAATGACTGTTTTCTTGATTTAGTGCTTGGATTGGGGTATGGAAAGGGGTTGGCTCCAAGTGGGCTAATCACCTCAATAGCTCCTGAGATGGTGTAGAAAGTGAATTAGTTTGGCATATTGGACTGGAAAAAACATTGCTCTTTGATGCTTAACTCTCCTTAGACAGCTCGACGGACCATGTAAGAAAGCCCTCGGGTTCGGGAATGATGATCATTCCTTAATCTCTATCACTTAATGTCTACCTCTTCTTATATCTTAACATTTTCTTCGCCTTCCACTACTATTGTAGCTTTTCCCTTATCATGTATTTATTCTAGAGCCTCCATAATTACATACTCAATTTTGTCAAATAGTCCTAAGAAGCTTAGAGTAGTAACATCTTCAGTCACATCAACCATCATCTCTTCAATTATCTTCTCTACTTCCTCTACTATAACCCCTAGATTTTCTTTATCATCAAAATCTTGTGGAGAATTTGTACTATTTTAACATTTGATTCTAAGACTTTTACATTCCTTAACTCCATAATCTTCTCATTCTCTTTTGCCATCTGTAGATTTCAGTAGAATCTTCCTTTTCTTCTTGAGTACTTTTTGCAATAATCTTCATTCCTTCTCAAAAATTTTGTATCAATGTGTTTTGCTTATCCATATATTCATGCATCATATCTTCAGACCGTTTCTTCATCAAGTGTGGATCCCTGGTATTAACAACTTCCTATAACAACAGTTTCTATTTTTTTTAACAATAATAATCAAAGTCAACTTTTAAAAATATTTTCAACAACCCTTTACCAACTCAATAATACAACCACAACAATGAAAAAATTATAATTTGAACCATACACCAATATAACTCATGCATTGCAATCTATAACCCTTCAACATAGGAATTTTATTAAACCCTTGTTCTACACTTGAGTACTTCTCCATGCCAATAATAATATCACAGTACACTCCTTGCGAATCCTTAATCTCTAGTCAACAATAAAGGTTAACAAATTAAAGATTAACTCACTAGATATACATGTTGTCACCTCCACTCTAATACCAAATTAATTATGATGTGCTTAGCTTGAATTAATTCAAGGCGTAATTTATGGAATATTGTGTAGCCATCAATGGATTATGGAAAAAGGAGTAATTTTATGTTTTTGAAGTGCATTTGGGTGTTTTGGGGGTTTTATTAATAATGATTGTGACAATACACAACTTGTGCTAATACATCTAAATAATTCTAAATAAATGTATGGTACTTAGTTTTTCTTTTATTAACAATATATAATATTTAGTTTCATATTAATAATTTTCTATATAATTACATTTACATTCATCATATGAGTGTAGCATTCGCTAGTTTTTTATTAAGAAAAATTGCCTATTTAACCTTGATAATTTTCAAAATTACACCAATCCTTTCACTTTTTAGGATAAAGTAAATTCCTTTTTAGCATATGTGGAACTCAAACTTTTTGCATAATCATGTGTGCATTTTCACTTAAAGAAAAGTAGTAGAAATTAAAATGAAAATGGGGAAGAAATGAATAAAATTTAGAAAAAATAAAGAGAAAAGAAAATTATGGAAATTGAAAATGGCCTTCTCCTTTATTCAATAATCTCTAACCAATGAAGTCAATAATCTACAACCCAATTAAACCAATTACATTCCTCTTCATGAAATCTCCATTCTTTGCCTTCTTAATTCTGTAGGCTTTTATAGTTTTATTAAAAAAATCTCCTTCTAAATTCTTAGTTATACTTACTCTCTCTCTTTGTGTGTCTCTCTCTCTTTCTCATGTGTGCCAGTTGAAAGGTTGTAAAGGGTTAAAGTCATGGGTAGTGGGTTGTAGTCAAGTAAGCTTAGAGTAGTGGATCACTTGCTACATTAGTCAAAGATTGTTAAACATCCTTAGAGAAGAAAAGTTATTTCAATTTTCGTCCACCCTTCTTTTTATCTTCTCTTCTTTTTGTTTTGTTTTTCTGAATTGTAGATGATTTTAGTAGTAGGTGGTTTGTGATCATCCTCTATCCCTATAATTCTTTCTCCTATGTTAGGTAGCAAAGGTATGGCCTCACTGTAGATAATTTTGAGCTTAGAGAGAGGGATAAGAACTCAAAGTTGGCTAAAGTAAAGAGTCGATGTTTTCAATCTAACATTGTGTTTCATTTGATTGAATTTGGGTTTGTTTTTCAACTTTAAGGCATGCCCCCCAACGCCCCCCACCTGCCCTGCTTTTTTTCTTTTAATTTCATAGACTTCAAGCATAAAGGTAATGTAAGAATCCATTAAGCATACATTTAAACCTTAAGAAAATATCACGATTTACACCTTAACTTTATTACTTTTTGCAATTATACACCTAAAGTTTTCACTTATCTAATTATATACGCAATTGAAAAATTAGTTATCATCGTTTATACCTTAAGTAACTCCAATTCACACTGTTAATTTAGTTGACAAGATTAGCCAATGAGGTGACTGCCCATAGCCTTACCTACAGTGCTAATAGGTCTCATGAACTACATTTTTTAAGTGGGTCACAACCTATTATTTTGTAGTGGAAGACTCATGGCTACTTGTTAGGGGGCGTATGACACTATTAAGGCTATTAATGGTCACCCCATTAGCTGATTAGACTGTCACGCTCCAAAGCGGCAAAGTCGTAACAGTCCTGCCGTGTAAACCATTCTAAGATAGAAATTGACCTTATAACTGCTATCCTAGACCTGATTTACACAAGGCGTCCACGACTAACCCGCTTTGAATTAAACAGTTTGTGATTTAAATAAATCATTTACCTAAGAAAGTGAGAAAATATATATATACACTAAACTTTAGTTATTACAATATTTCTCTGTAATATATTCCTAGTTATTACATTGTTCAGAAATAAAAAATTCTAAAGTAAAAGCTTAGACCTTAAAAATATGTGTTTATTCTTCAAATGTTTTTCCTCACTCCCTAGGATCCAGCAGTTGCTAGCTTCAGAGTAGTTATATGCCGCTTCTTAGCCAGCACCTACACGACGTCTATAGGGATGTGAGCAACCATAACTCAGTAAGTTAAGATGGAGGACTTAAAACTATACCATAAACATAATAAGGTTATCAACCAACTTATTAGATGCAATGCATGTTCAAGCCAATGCATGTTCAAGCAAATGCCATCGTACGACGTTGTTCGGCCCATCGTGAGATTAGAGAAATTGTGTCCGCTCTAATCCGGGTTGAGGAGTTGCCATTAATACAATAGCTCACGACCAAACCCAAGCTTGTGCAATGGAGATACCGCTCTTCCCGCGACTACCTTCGAACCATTGACTTCACCCTCGCCGTGACCTCCTCACCTATCACTTAGTTCGACTAAGGATGAAGAAGAGACTCTTTGCAATCCTGCGTTATCCCTTTCGAATGGGTCGATATTTGGTTGGAGAATCCTAAGTTTCCCTTAATGGGTTGCCATGCAAATCTGATTATAATTACAGGTTGTATATTTGATTAGGTCCAGTCTAGGGTGATTAATCATTTCATACAAATTACACAATACAAGCTAGAACAACAAACGGAATCACAGCATCACTCGTAATCAAGCACAAGCACATGCACACAACCAACTATCTTATAAGCACAACCAAGCATAATCTCAAGCCTCCAAAATATAGTATCGTATTAATCCCAACTTACCTTGACTCCTCACTTACTCACTTGAGGTCCGACTCGCTCAAGCTATTACCGATCATCCCTATAATACAAACGTGGTTTCAGTTTTTCATATAACTATTATAGGTTCATTTTATCCTATAACGCTTATTGTTATATTTTGTTTAAGGTTTAATATACCTAATTATCTAGGTCTTAAGTCTTTTACAATTATTCTAGGTTTGGGGTTCGGTTTCCGCATTAATTTCTAAATTAAGCTCTAGTTCGATTTCTAAGTACTGTTTTATACTCGAACCCTCGAAATTCATTTGAACTCATAATGTGAAATTAATCACATTACTTTCGGATATCCTAAATACCATCATTACTACTAGTCAATATTTTATTCTACTTGGTACACTTAAATCCTTATTAGTATAACGAATTTACTCCTAATGTAAGAATTTTTTTTACATTTTTTTTACATTTTTCATATAATCACATAAATTTAAGTTTTCTATCAGTTTTATTATATATCCCTATTATTTATATAATATCAATTTTTATCATAATATTTTCTATTTATTATATTTCCAATAATTACATATTATGTATCATCACCTATTATGTATATAATACATATCTGATATTTCTATCACTCTAATTACCATCTCCTTACATCAATTATTATTTCAAAATGTCTAAATTCATCCTAAATCAGATTTTACACCTAATTACCCTAATTTACAAAATTAACTTAAAATTTACTATTTTTCCCTATTACTCATTTACTACATAATTAATCTAATAATTATATCTAACACCCTAAATACTACAAGTATCATACTTCATCAAATTTCAACATTCTAAAATATATAATTATTCGCTAAATTAGTAATTAACCATTTAATTAACCCTAAATTATTCATTTTATGCCTCATTTTAGGGCCTAAAAATTATCTAAAATTTTCAAAAATTAATTTTTAAAAACAGGCTTCAGAGCACTATTCTATATCATCTAAGTAGTCTACAAAAAAATTTTGGGTTCAAAACTATACTCCTAAAATCATTTATTTCTAAACCAAAACATGTTCGGTTTTGCATGATTTCTTAAGGACCATATATCACGGGACATATTTTTACCAAAATAATATTTTTCTTATAAACTACATATAAAAATATTCCTGAATAACAAAATTCATAATTTTCTAACAATATTTACTATTTTTACAAAATTACACAAAAATTGGGCTGGAAATTAAACTCACTGGTCTGGGCGGCTCTGGCCACTACCGGCCGTTGTGGTCTTGTTGGCCAGTTTAGGCGTTGCCACCACCATGTGGTGGTGGTGGTAGTGGCCGTCTATTCTTAGCTGCTCATCTGGTGTTGGTTCCCCTTTATAGCCCTAATTGCATAGTTTTTCTTATTATTTTTCTTAACCCTAATTTTTCTCTCAATTTCACCTTTCCTTATTTTTTTCACTCTCCAAACTGACCAAGTGAGCTTCTGAAATTTTCTTGCTATTTATAGAGCTTCTGAAATTTTCTTGCTATTTATAGAGCTTTAGGGAAATTATTGTACATTAATTTGATTAGACAATTACCTTATCTCTTCTTTTTTCCATTTTCCATTTGTTACATTTTAATTTGTTGATTTTTTTTTCTTCAATTCCAGAGTGCCACGCCTCATTTCTGGATTTTCCCTCATTTTTCCTGATTTTTCTTGATTTTTCCTTAATTAATTATGGATCTTTTTTAATTATTTAGTATTATTTTAGCACATTTCGCGTATTTTAAGTAATTACGCATATTTCTACCTACATGTAAATTCATATATAGTATAAATAAATATTCCTAAATATTATTTGGGTCATTTTATGATTTTTAGTATACATATAATTTATCTCTAACGATTCGTTAATTATTGGAATACATTTTACGTATTTTCGATAAATAATGAATTATATACTTAAAATTTGGAATTTTTATATTCTTTGATTTTATTGCTTATTTTCCTAAATTTAAACTTACGGGATCATTTTTACTAATATTTCTGGCTTTACTTATAATTCAAGCTTAATTGGATATTTCAGCCGATTGAAATCTTGAGTGACTGGTTATGGGGCTTACATTGACTAACAGTATGGATTTAAGTTAATTAAGATGTAAATAATGATAAGTAAATTTTTAATTGGGTACATAATTAAACAAATTGGAATTTTACGTATATAATTACAAAAATTGGTAAAGTTGGGATGTCAATTATGACGTTGACCTTTTAAACCTTTGCTGTTGCATTTTTTATTCACTTTTTTATTTTTTATGATTTCCTATGTTTGTGGTAATGTCATGTTGGATCATTTGCTACACGATGTATATTGATAAAAAGAGAAAAATTATATAGGAAGAGATTAATATTAGAATAAGTTTAAATAAGGGATCAATATTTAAAAAAATTTAAATGAGGAATCAATATCTCTATAAGTAGTTAAAATATGGGATTGTTGATAAACATTGTCAACTGTAGTTAACATGGTAGACATGTGATACTTACGTGGCACCCACTTGACAAATATAGGGCAATTACACATATAATTAAATAATAAATAAATAGAAAAATAATATATATATAATTCCTTAAAAAAGAAATAAAAAATAAATATGAAAACAAAAAAAATAAAAATATAATATAATATTTAATTGATTATATTATTATACATATGTTTTGTAATTTTTTTATATCTTTTGTTTTTATTTATTTTTTTCTATGTTTCTATTTTTTCTAAGTTTTTCTGATTTGTTAAAGTTCATTTATTTTTTAGTATTTTTACATTTTTTAAAATTTTATCTATTGATTTACTATTTAATTTTACATGCAAGCACCACATGTTTACCACATAAATGCCATATGAGCACCATGTAGGAAATAGCTACCACATTAGATAGAGTTAGTGGCGTTATAATGACAATCTTCTATTTTTATTCTTTCTCAATACTTAATATAATTAAAGTAAATCAACCATTCTTAGTCCCTTTTTCAATATGACTAAATTGCCTTCTTATTTGATTTTTAAGGAAAAACCCTAAATTCTTAATGGTTTTTAATATGTCAATATTATTATGGTATGATGATATGTAATACATAAATGCTTAATAGTTTTTAATATTTTTTTAATGGTATTATAATGCTATATAAACTCTAACTTCTTAAAGGGAGGTAGCCAATACTTCTTCATGGGTAAAGAACATAGCATTTGTAAATGTTATATCCTATGCATGGAATTCATTTTTCCTCATTTGAATTCTATATAATTAAAGAAGTTAAACACTAATTATGATGCTAAATTAAATGATTGACCATATATAAATTAACCATTGCATAGTAATAAAGGCAAATATACCAATAATAATCATCAATAATAAAAAAAATTATAACTTAACAAAATGATATTAATAGCTTACAATGTGAAATAATAAATTCTAATATTAAGGGATAAAATAAACTAAAATGTATTAATAAATTTATTGCATTATTTTTTTTAAATTGTTATTATTGGCACATGTATCGTGATTATACTATTAATTACTTATTTTATAGAAGAGCATATTTGTCAAGTAAGTAAATATATTTATAAACTTGAAACAAAATAGATAGAATGAATGAGAATTACACAAAAAGAGGCCTTCAGTTAGCATATTTAAAATATTATTAGAATTTGTTATAGAAAAAGATGCCTTTTTTTTGTGATCATGTTGGGTGTTATATGTGCATAAAGTTTTCATTAACAAGTATATCTAATTATACTTTTTTTCTCTTTTTGGGTAACTGACCAATTATTTAATTATTATTTATTTATACTCTTTCAATATTATCATCATCATTTGGCCAAAAAAAAAAAATTATCATCATCATTTACTGCAGGTAAGGTAAATAAGAAGGCAGAGAGTAAATGAAAACAAAGAACTATTCGACCGCACAGGAAGAGATCAAATGAATTAGTTGCTGCTAAGACGTTGTACTACACAAGACTCTACCATATTCAAGATTATAAATCTAAAAAGCAGGATGGAACAAACAAACTGGAGACCATATACAAGAATTTATCCACACAAGGAAACTGGTGACATGAGATCTTATAATGCAGTTGCGGTTAGATGCATAAGGTAAGGAAATCCGAATTCCGAAATCGAATTCCTAGTCCTTCCTACACGTTACCCCTCAAAGGGGGAACACACGCAAAGGCATATCTCAGATGGTCTTGATTTTTCACTATGAATGAGTTTTCCCCTAGGGAGGTTATCCATGTTAGCTGAAGCCGGTTTCGGTTTCAAGGACTGAAGGCCCTTGCCGGTGGCGGCGACCGCCTGTTCATCGGGTTCATGTTGCTAAATTGGTCGTCTGGGTTTTCAGGGCTCTCTGGTGTTGATAGCCCATCTACTAGGTTTCCCGCCCCGACGTATTGTTGCACAACCAGCACTGAGACTGTTGCTGCAAAGTCTGATGATGCTAACAAGTCTCCAATGGCACCAAGCTCGGGGCACTCACTCCAATCAGTTAATCCTGCCGTGAGGGGTGAGACCATTCCTTGTCCTCTCCCCACGATGAAAAGATCATGAGAATTGTCGATTCCTCTTATTGCTGCCACCGTCTCCTCACCATTGTTCACTTGCTTCTCTACAAAGACGGTGGAATCGTCGTTCGCATTCCTCATCCTAAACTCGTTTAAACATTCTTCATCAAGCTGTCTATCACTGTCGTCATTTGTTACAACTGTCAATACCCTAGACTCACTGGCTGCAGCACGGGGTGGTGAGGGTTTAGCTGCCTCCTTTGCCTCCTCACCAGGAACTAGGCGCAAAACGGTGAGGCTAATCCCGGGGTGTTCAGACATCCTCCAAGCATATGCTAATGCTTCCCTATCATCTGGTCCTCCAAGGAACAAGACTGCTATGCGATGTGATACCTGGTTTGCTGACAAGCGTGTTGTTCCATTCAGGCCACGGTCGACAAGAATTCCAACGGAGCATGGTGCATTTGCTAATACATTTTGGTTGACCATCCGAAATGCTGGGTTAGTAGCTTCCATCCCGCCGTCCACCGTTTGCTGCTTGTGGAAAGGAATGATGATAAAAGCAGCTCGTTTATCCTCTGCTAAGTTGCAGATGTCTTCGTGCATGGTTGAGTAGGGCGATATTGCTGTTAGGGGCTGGACGGTCACAAAACTGGCATGTTGTTCATAGTTCTCAAATGCATTAATAATGTGATCGGACTGAGCCTGTGTGCGGTTCAATGCAGGTCTGCCCGATTTCCTTGTATTATGAACAATGAGCATAGCGGATGCACGGCCAGTGAGTTCAACCATATGGAGCACATACACGCATATCGGGGATCTCTTAGTTGGGTTTGAAGCCTCAAGGAGGTTAATCATTGTTGGGACATTTCGAGGTGTATGTACACAAACCAATACCCTTAATTCTGAATCTGGCTTTGAGCTTTCGACCGTGCGACGCTTGTATGGCATGAACCTCTTTGCAGGCCTGTAAATTGTTTGGACTGCAGGTGTGATGATTCCGGTTACTATGACAGCTACAATCACCATAGTCGCGAAAGCTTGATCATCCAAAACCTGTGAAAACCAAGTTTGAATTAATTTCAATAACCAAAAGGAAAAGGAATGGATAAGGAAGGTAAAAATAGGAATACCTTTTGGTCCTTGCCAACGTTTAGAATGATCATCTCAACAAGCCCCTTGGTGTTCATTAACAAGCCAAGAGTTATTCCTTCGCGAATCGGCATCTTGTAGAAATAGGTCACTGCTGCGGTACCAGCAACCTTGCCTAAACTGGCAAGGATGATGAGAAGCAACAAAACCAACCATTGTTTAGTATCCAAGTGGGCTAAATTGGTCCTGAGACCGCTTATGGCAAAATAAAGAGGAAGCAATAGTCCGGATACAAAGTCCTCAAGCTTTTCGATAAGAGTAACTCCAAGGGGTCCATTCGGGATAATCAGTCCAAACACAAATGCCCCAAAGACAGAATGTGTACCGATGGCGTCTGTAATGAACCCTGATATCATCACCCCTGTAAGAATTAAACAGATATAGAACTCACTGAAGGATTCTCCTTCTGGGGTTCGCCGTATCATCCATGCAATGGCTGGTCTCACTATAAAGATACACACAACAACAAATGCTATACTAGACAGAACTACATAGAGCGACGCAAAGGTAGTCTGGTCATTCTCTGCTAATGCAATGGCCAAAGCAAGGAGGATCCAAGCACACATATCATTTATGAGAGCAGAAGACATAGCAATCCGTCCAAGGTCAGTGTTGATGAGTTTGAGTTCTGCAAGTATCCGGGCCAACACAGGGAATGCAGTAACTGAGAGAGCAACTCCAAGGAAGAGTATATAAATTCCTCGACCTATTGGTTCATCTTGCTCATTGTGAAGCAAAAACGAGGATACTGCCCCCACAATGAAAGGCAAGACCATACCACCTACAGCGATTGCCAGAGACTTTCTTCCAGTGCGCTTGATCACGGAAAGATCCATCTCCACACCAACCAAGAAGAGGAAGTACAAGAGACCAACATTTGCCATTGTTTCAAGTACCATCACACTTCTTAGAGGGAAGAGTCTGTTGGCTAATGGCGGAATCTGCCCAAGAACAGATGGACCGAGCAGTATTCCTCCCTGTTAACATCGAGCAGCCTGATCAATCAGTTTTCCTATATTCAGTTCAAATGTTTATAATTAATTCTCTATGTTCTAGATTTAATCGAGAATCACAAATCTTTTGTCTTATCGCTACTCTATACAAGGTGGAGTATGCATTTTTGTTTTGTTCATCATTTTTATCATAAGCATATGAAAAAAAACAATTAATAAGGATTGCTCTTACATGCACAAGAAGATGAGAGACAGGTCTAAACGTATCATTTACCAAATTTTATATTTACATATTCCATTCAAACATGAATTTATTAAGAGGGACAATGTATATACCCGAATAATATTCACATTTCCATCTGCTTATATCTGCCAGATTGTTGCCTAGACATATGTTCTATCTTATGGAGCTAATAATTGATGTAAATACAAACATTTATGACCCCTTTTCTCGCGATATCATTAAAAAACAAAAGGAGCATTGATCACAGATTTATCAACATGAAATATCTTTATGGAATTGATTTCCTATGCATCTTTGAGAATGAACAAAAGATTATTTCCCATACATTCTGAAAAGGGGAAGGAAAAAAAGAGCATTGATCATAATTTTTACCAGTATCTCAGCGATGACTCGGGGTTGGCTAAATGGCTTGAGAATATAGACCATAAGGCGAGTTATGACCACAACCAATGTCAATTGCAAGATAAACAATGGGAGAGAATAATCTAAAGGGTTGTCGCCTTGCCATATACCATTTGTTGTGATCATGGTAGGTGCATAGCAAACAATGGTCTCGTCGGTGTTATTGGCATCCATTTTTGGAAACTCTTGTTGATTCTTCTACCAAAACAAAAAAAAAAAACAAAAAAACTCTCGATGAAGGAAGAACGATGACGAGGAAGAAGAAGAAGACACACCACCTCTATCAAACCTTATAATGGAGCCATGTTTTGTTAATGCATTTTACGAGAATTTCAGATGAATGTACATTTTAATCGGTATCTAGGCACTCGCATGAAGTTGGTGGTCTGTCGCAAACTTCTTGTTAAGTTTCTGTTTTGTCTTGAATCGTCCAGTTTTGGTACGGGAAAGAGAGACAGACAGAGAAAGGGAGAGAGACGGGATTGTATGAAAATACGAGAAAAGGAAGGGAGGAAAAGGAGATGTAAGTGGTTAACATTTCATGGCTATCGTCCGCCTGAGTGGACTTTGTTTCTCGGTTGATTCTGGTTTGCTCGATGTCTTTAATCTGAGGTTAAGATCTTTTTCTTAATTTAACGGAAAACTTTAACCATCGTTGATGCTGTTATTTCAACTTTTATATATAGCATAGGATATATTTTCTTTGTTTGTGTATCCATATATGAAGTATGATATATTTTAAGTTGTTAAACTTGCAATTTTATTTGAAATCCTTAGATGGTCTATAAATATGCTTATATAATAGTTATAAGAAATTTAAATATATTGTGAAAAATAAAGGATTTAAGCTCTTTTTCCATAAAAAAATCTTAATATATATAAAAGAAGAAAAAAATAAAGTTCAATATAGTTTTTTCCATTATTTTGTTAAAAAAAAAATGAATTGAAGAGAATCAAATTTTTGAACTCATTTTAAATTTTTGATGACATAAATTAAAATAGATAGAATTCCTTATAAACTTAGCTGCTATAACTAGAACCTACAGCTAGAATTCGAATGAAAGTTATCAACATTGAATAAAGGATTAAGAGAGAAAGGAAGAAGAAGAAAAAATAAAATGTGATAGGGAATGTGATGCAACTTTTTAACAAGTGATGGTTTCTAAAAGTTTAGTTATATTTTAACTCATGTAAATTAAATAGAAAGAATTGAAAAACTTAGTTAGAAACGTAATTTTTTATTAAGTTTATCATGTAGACTTGTGATTTTATTGGAATATACACAAAAATGATTTTATGTCCAAATTAACTCAGAAAAGTTTTCTAAAATCATAAACTTGTAAAATTATATTGGTAAAATTATGATTTTAACAATTATGAATATATACCCTCAATTATGATGGATTTTTCTACAGCCATGTCCTTGTTTTTTAGGAGATTAATACTATTCTTCATTTTACTCTTAATTTATATTTATTTAAATTTGAATTATTAAATAAAGTGTAAATTCAATAATCTAGATTTAAAAAGATAGAAATGAATAATCGAATAGAGGGCAAAACCGATTCTGTTAAAATAAAAAAGGGGACCATAAAATATATTAAGGTTATTAAATTGCAATTCTACTTAAAATTAATAGAGGGTTTATAAATATGCTTACAATAGTTATTAAAAAAGCTTGAAATATATTATGAAACGAAATAAAGAAATTAATTTCTTTTTTCATTAAAAATTATTAATATATAATTTAACATGCATAGAAGAAGAACAAGTAAAGTCTAATATAATTTTTTTTTCCTACTATTTTGTTAAAAAAAAAAAAGATGAATCGAAGATAATCAAATTTTTGAACTTGTTTTAAATTTTTGACAATAGAAATTAAAATAGATAAAATTCCTTTTAAACTTTGTTGCTATAGCTAGAACTTGAAAGAAAGTTACGAACATTGAACAAGAGACTAAGAGAGAGAGAGAGAGAGAGAAAGGAAAAAAATAAAATAAAATGTGATAAGGAAGGTAGTGTAGTTTCTTAACACTTGATGACTTGTAGAAAGTTAATTGTATATTTTATTATTTTAGTTCATTTAAATTAAAGAGGTAGAATTAGTAAATTCGAATAAAAGCGTAATTTTTTATCAAGTTTATTGTTAAATTTCTTGTTTTACCACAATTTATACAAAGATAATTTTATACCAAAATTAACTCGGAAGAGATTTGTAAAACCGTAAATTGATAGAATAATATTGGTAAAATGGCATTTTGACAATTATGAATATATACCCCCAAGAATTTATTAAGGGAAAGCACCTTCTAGGTATTATATGAACCGAGCAATTTATCTATCTAGATATATAGGAATAGTCATATGTAATGGGTGAATAATAATGAAAAAAGGAAACAAAAAAACAAAAAACAAAATTAATAGATTTTAACGTAAAAAATTGAAACTATGAAAATATAAATTTGCATATTACTAAAAAGAAGACAATACTTAAAAAAGTAAAAGCATAAGCTCTCTCATTGATTTTTATTTGGACAGTATATTCTATGAAGTTGCTTAGCCTTCACATATTACAACTTGTGAAAAAGAGAATTTAAATCTACTTCATCTTATTAAGAAACCAATTGTAACGTTTCAAGTTATAGTAGTGAATAATCGAGACAATAGTCACTAATACATTATTTTTTCAATCACTTATTTCAAAAGCTTTTAATTATTATTAACATAATATTTACTTTACTTTTTCCTTCTCGAATCTATTCTTTAAATTAGCTCAAAATAGTTGTCGAATCATTCACCTAATAATTAGTGGTCAACTTGGATATCAAGCTAAAAGTAGTAACTAATCAAGTTAATAAATTCTAATAAACTATTTTTATTTTTAATCATTTAGTTAAATAGTTTTGAACTAGCATTAATATAATATTCACGCTATTAACTTTATGAACCCCTATAACTTATCTTCTATAATACATGTGAAACTACAAACACATGAGATATTAGACTTGTATTTATATCAGTAGGTTAAATCGACGTTAGCAAAGATAACCTGATAACAAGCCACCGTTGATGTGTTGCTAATTAAACAGAAATATTCAAATTAAAAGGACGCAAAATGCATTTGTAGACGTCCACAAATGGAAGACGATTGGACGGTGAAAATTTTTGTATTATTATTATTATTATTTCAACCATTCATTTATTTATTTTTTTAAATTTTGGCAATGTATGTTTTAGTTCAAAATCCACGTATTTATAATAATTGAGTGTAAAAAAGTTATTACCTTATGTAGTATTATAATTTTACTTGTAGCCACTATTATTATTACTTTTTTTTACAAATTTGCAACTTTCTTTAGGTGCTGCAAAATGCTGTACTACTTAATCATTTTTAACTTTTAAAGTGATAATCTATGCTGTCAAACCCAAATCAAAAGGTTGACCTAAAAGTAATAAAGGGTTAAGGGTTGAAAGGTTAATCAAGATGTAATCGAGATAGAATTGGAATTAAAAAAAATATTATAATATAATTTATATTTATGTAAAAGGTAATAAAAATTATTTATATATTTGAGAATTAAAAGTTAAGAGTATTTTATAGTTTTTTTTAATCTACATTTATTTTTTTAGCAATAGTGTATTTTTAGAAAATAAAAGAGAAAATAATATATTTTGATCTTAAAAAAACTCGGTAGATTTTTAAAGGAATCGGATTGCACCGATTGAATCAACTATTTGGACCGGAGTGATAATTTTGTGGAAGTATCATATCGAATTGTGTTGGATGGAGAGGGTATGATAATACTGATAATAATAAGAGTGGCTACGGATAAAAAGTCCGGACAAAAATGAAGAGTTAGCAATTTATGGACTATTCTCCGATGACTTTATGTTTATCTTTTTGAATGATTTGGCTGAATGTAATGCTTGCATTGCACTACCACTCTCAATCCGGGTTAATCCCGGTTTTGCACTGTTGTTTCTTCCCTTATGATGGAATATTACCTTTTTGTTTTCAAAACAAAAAAGAAAAGATAGTTCGACATCTTATTTTCAAACTATAGTTATAATTATTTCAAGTGAATCATGTAGAAAAGAAATAGAGCCATTAGGCTTTAGATCCACCAATTTTGATGCCCTAATGTTCAGTCATAATAAAGAAAATATTCGTAAGTGTGCCGTAATAGTAAATCTTGAGAAAAAATGATGGAAATTTACTTGATATTTTTAAAAAGAAAAAAATAAATAAAGACCTCAAAACAAAGAGGTCATAAATAATAAAAATTGTGACGTTTAACAATTGGTCGGGTTTTGCCCAGTGAACCAGTTGCCATGTACATCATATGTACCTATTTTTACATTTTGTGACTAAATCTAGGATGGAGATTCCATTTTCACACTTTTAGGTAGCATTTAGTAAAATTAGATAGTATAAAAAAAAAAAATTGGATAGTATAATATGGTAAGAATTGGATAGCACAATTTTCTTGTACCATTTATGGTGTATTTAGTATTTGCCATTGACTTTAACAATAGAAAATTACAAAAAATTGAAAAAATTAATTATTCATATTATAAGTTAAAATAAAGTTCAATACTATAATTTAGAAATTTAGTACAGGGTTACTTTTGTAATTTTAAAGATATATTGATTTTGCATTATGATATAGATTTTTATACTAAATATATATGATACAAATTTTGTAGTTTTCGTCCAGTAACTCAACAATTTTCTGTGCAATCACTTTGGCCAATATGCAAATTAAATAATGGACTAAAGAATTTATAAACCGATGACTTATAAAAATACAACAATCCAAAAAGTTAGGTTTCTTCCCTCTAATTGACATCTATAGTTTTATCATTTGTTCTCAATTTTTTTTTTTTTTATAATTATCTCACAGTTTCGGTATAATAATAATAATAATCTCATGAAACCATAGTTCATATATCGGTTTTAAGAATTTTTATTTGCTCAAACAGTATTCTTTTGCGAATCGCTCGAGCCTTCATAATGGTTAATGCGCGACTTCCATTGATGGCGGAAGTGTCCTCTTACTAAAAGTACATAAAAGTGATCAACTACTTACTCAACATACGTAACATTCGTGCATGTAGGTTCGTACATACATGCATACACATACATATATATATATATATATATACATAATATATTTATATGTATATAGGTATGCACAGAAAAGAATATAAATGGATTTTGAGTTTGCATAAACTCCAACTAATCAAGGTTTTCTGTCAAAACTGTACTACATAGACAGACAGAGATCTAGTACTGAACCAGGGTATTTATATCTGTGGCTGGCAGAAACTTTGTAGTGTTTTATCGACTTCTACACAACAAACCTTTTTCTCTAGAAGATGGAGGATGCCAGTAGGTACAACACTTCCATAGAACGTGTGAGCCATATAATTCTTCAGAGGGAATGAATGTGCTTCACTTTTTCAATTGCTTTCTTTACCCTGGTTAAAGGTTCCTCGTACAATATAGCAGGGTCGTCAAACTCAGATGCCATGCTTGGCTCGTCAAGGAAAGCACGGAATGAGTCCGCTACAGAGTAGGATAATGATTTCAGATTATAACCTCCTTCAAGGAAGAAAACACAGCGACCCCCACATAGTTGTTTGGCGAGTTGCTTGATATTCGATGCGAGCATGTAGTATGTTGCCGTTGTAAATTGCAGATTGGCCAGTGGATCCAGCACATGAGCATCGTACCTGAAGATAAGAAATCAGCAGTCAAGATTTGGGAGGGAAAGGAAAACCTGAAATGCAAAAGAATGGCACTTGCAAGATCATCACATATTATTCCAAAATTAAGTATTCCACTTGGAAAAATATGGGAAGCTTACCCAGCGGATACAAGAATTATGTCTGGTTTGAACCTTTGAGCACATGGTACAATGACGTCTTCAAACACAGTTCTCATCGCAATATCACCTGAGCCTCCTGGGAGAGGCAGATTCAGGGTTGTCCCTTCACCATTTCCAGTACCTATCTCCTCAATTCTACCAGTCCCAGGGTAGCTCCCATCCTGTATAAGTTTTGCATGGTACTGCACTCTTCAGATAGCAGTATAAGAACTATACATTCACTCAGCAGTCACTCCTTGATCACTCCTAATTTTACTCTATTAGATGAATTAGTGTAAAACCTGCATCCTTTCTACCTTGAACTTGTCTCGCTTTAGATAATCCATAGGTACGATACAGTTTACATGGTATTACACTAGAAAATGAAATTATCCTTTCTGCTCTTTGATAAATAGAGAAAACTAAACCAATGACTGATTCAATTAGTAAACCCACAAGATGTTACTGAGAACTACAGTTGCCAATTTGTTGTATGGCTTGCAACAGAGGTCTTGCTATTAGAATAACATAATGATTTTCATTTCCTTTTCCTTACTCTTAATCTTTAAAAAGAAAGGAATGTACACCTTGGAAGTCATAGCCTCGGCATAGTTCCACAAAACTAACCTGGTGTGTAGAAAGGAAAAATATATCTGGATCATCATAGAAAGCATCATTGGTCCCATTTCCATGATGAACATCAAAATCAATAATAAAGACCCGCGTCAATCCATGCACACGTTGAGCATACCGAGCAGCAATAGCCACATTACCAAAGACACAAAATCCCATTGGCCCTTTAGGAATTGCATGATGTCCAGGAGGTCTTATCAAAGCAAAACCCAGAGGTGGTTCACAGGTCTTGGATGCATTTACCTAAAATACAATAAAGTTTGCAATCTGAAAATCTGTTGTGTATTCTTTTTCTATTTTCTTCCTATATATTCTGGCATATGTAACATGCCAGAAGTTGAATGTATGCATTATGACTATGACAGAATGGATTAAAATATCATAGCATAAATGACTAACATTCCCAGATTAAGACATCACCACTGAATCCACCAAAGTGATCCCAGCACCAGCTGCAATTAGAGAGTCCTTGAATGTCTGCATTCAGCATGCCAACACAGAAAGAGTGAGACAGACAGAATTATTTGAGAATGCAATTTACATTGCAAAATTGTTGTCAGTCAATCAGAGAGATCATGTCAATAATCATTGAGAGTTGCAAGCATGTCCAAATAAACTTTTGCTTGCTTAATGATATAAATAAGGACACATAGTATTTCAGTTTATTTTGATAGTATTAAATGGAAACTAAACTTATGTATGAATCACACTTGTTGATGCCTTATTGTAGACTAAATATTACATTGCATCAACTATATATCCTCTTTGAAGACACAGTCAATTTTTTAAAACCAAGAGTTCATCAAGAAAGCTATTGCTTCTCCATTATCAATGATGATATGAAACCTTCCAAGCTGAGTATTGAGAAATATTTAATAATTCGTGGGTTTAACAGTAAATGGAAAAAAAAAAAAAAAAAACGAAGAACTTTTTCCACACAAACAAGTGATGAAATTTGCATTCTACTGGAGCAAAAGCTTTCCCTGGGTGTACTGTCTAAGCTTAGCTTGGTCTAGCAAATAGAAAGCAAATACAACACTTACAGTCGATGTAGCATAAGTTGGTCCTGAGCCTTCTATATAGATGATGCCTTTCTCAGATGCTTTGTCCATTGCCTACAGAGCATTAATCAACATCCTATCAAAGTTGCCAGAAAAGAAAAACAGAAGGGTACACCCAAAACATAAATAGTATAGTCTAATATCACTACCTTCTCTAGTCCTGATACATAAGCTCCTGCATGTACACTTACAATATCATCAAAGGAAGCTGGCTTGATTGTCTGAAGTTCAACAACCTCATTACCTTGAAACTGCTTCACACAGGGATTATTTAAAAGTCAAAAGAAAGAGGATTGTTCCTCATACTGCAAAATAAATTTCCCTTCTTCAACATATAAGCAATTTACCAGGTCATTGTCTACTGAGATAACAGATATTATTACACTATACTCATAGATATTTTGAATGTTCACAAAAACTCGACCTCATGTCAAACTAGCAAACATCCTAGACTACAGTGAGAGAATCAGCTTCAAGAGAAAGCAGCACTTCCTCTAAAACCTGACTAAGAGAAAGCAATTTGAGCAATAAAGGCACTGGGGGAAGTTGAAGTTCATTCATGTTGTTTAGCTGAAGTATGATCTTCGAGCCTACTCCTATCTTCCATCCGTATAAGCTCATATTTTATATTTCCACACAAACGCGTATTCATCAACAAAGACAAGCTAGACACTGACAGAAAAGTAGAAACAAATAGAAGTGAATGAAGGGGTGGGAAAAGATCAGCGATTCAATACCTTTGAAGTAAGTTTCATCCTTTCAAGAGCATCAACAATAGCAGGAACCCTTAAATGAGATTCTGGGTGTGTCTCCTGTCAGTTAGTATGAAACTACTGTAAGTTAAAAAAAACGGAAAAAAAAAAATGGACTTAAGAACCGGAGAAGGAAAAAACATGATACATATGCTGAGATAACAGTAATATAAATGGGTTATCTGAGTTTTGGACACTTGCTATAATAATGTTCAACTTTATTGCCCTGCTTTGATCATAGCTAGACCGCAAACAATTTGGTATGTGGTCTCAGCTCAGAAGATCATGCAAACGACAAATTGTTGCATTGCGTGAGATTTATGAGGACATCCAGATTTCTATAGTACCAGTTGGGCTGCGCAAACTTTCTGTAAGTTAACTGAGTAAAAGGAATCACCTTTCCACTATTGTTATTCAATTATGCATAGCGACCAAGACTGAACCTAGCAAATATCATTTAAACCTACCTGGTTATGACCCATTGCTGGTGCCACGCTATAAATAACCCGCACATCGTTCATGATATATTTCTCAGCATCACTGGAACAACAGATAATACTGGCCCGTTTTGGCCATATATACCCCCTGCTTACTCTTCTTTGCATCCACAAACATCTATACTCCACAAACTTGGAACCAAAGCGACACCGAACGTGATTATGCATAGGCCACTTCCAAAAACAACAGCATTGCATAAGCAATGTATTCCCTGATACAAATTAAATAAACTCCCTCAAGAAGCATGGATTTTTAGCATGAACTAAAGCTGCAGATTTTGCGAGAACACGATTTGGGGTTTGGGTGCCATAACCATAGTAAGTTGAAGAACTTCACATCTTTAACATCATTGCGGAAAACCCCATCAATCATGTACTACACCAGACTAACTAATTTACAAATAATATGGTAGAGAAGGATAAAAATGGATTGAAAATTCATATATGTCTGAATACTTCAAGCATATAAATTGGGTATGATGGAGAAACTATAATTAGGGAAAGAGATGAACCTCCAAGATATAGAGATTGAGGTCTGGAGAGAGTGTGAAGCTCCATTGGCAAGAGCGAAGAGGGAAGAGGGTAGAGGGAAGAGCGAGCGAGTGCCACACCTTTAGTTTAAGATAATTTCTCGGTTAGGTAAATCGAACGAAAATAAGGAAATATGGCACATTTAGAGGTGTTTTTTTTTTTCTTTTTTGTTTTGTTTTTGTTTTTTTTTTTGAAAAAGGAAAACAATGCAAAATAAAAAAATTAAAAAAAAAAATACCGCTCTAGGAAAATAACTCAAAAATATAGCACTTCAAACATCTTCTTTCACTTTAAATTCATCTTTTATTATGAATTGAAGAGGCAATTTCAACTTAAAGAGGCAAATGCACAAACCTATCATTAGTTTTGTACTTAACTTCTCATACTCTCTTTATGTGTATAGTATATTCGTACTGCTTGTAAATGATAGCTTGAAAATGTTTCACTTTAATGCTTAATGATTCCAATACTTTCTTTATAATATAATGAGACAAGGTGGTTGAATTCAATTAAAAGTGGTCTTGACTAATTGTAAGATTTAAAGTACAAGTGTGGGCTTGCAAACTGAGTTATTACAAAACACTTAGCATGCCTTTAGTATACTCATAGCCTCCATTTGTAACCCTTTTCCTAATTATCACATTTCATAGACCTAATTTTCTTTTTGAAATCCACAACTCCAAATTCTACTCCTCATTATTTTTAGGGAAAAGCCATTCTAACCTCTATTTGCCCATCTTAAATTTATCATTAAAGCTCAATTTACCATCTTTTATACTTTCCTTAGACAATATAAGTCTATAGGCCACACTAATTGTATAGATAGCACGAGTTTTGAACTTCTAACTACATTTACAATTGCAGTCAACCCATCCATCCAACCATTCCTCCTATTCAACCCATAAGCTTCATTTATGGACTACAACCACCTCTCACTTGCAACAATACCATCATCCAAATTGATATCATTAGAATTTTTGGCAACGTCCTCATAAGCTAATTCATTTTTCATATCTGTATACTTGTTTGATTTGCTTGTGGTCAAAATGTTAGCTTGATAGGACATGTGATTGCTACTCGGTATGTCAATGGGTAGAACCGATTGAGATTTAAAAACTTGGGTTTTAACTGGAAACCTAGCATTGCTATCATGTCTCCCTAAATCATACTCAGCTGTTAGGGGATGTTTATTTCATAAATTTCAACATACATTTTTGTTGAACCGCTAACTACACTACATCTTTGGAAGGATGCCAATAATCGTTGGAAATCATAATTGTCATTTATAGGCATAACATAGAACAAGTCCTTACTCCCTCTTACAAGGGAACATATATGAATCAACTTAACTTAACAAGTCATCATGTTAACCCGAAGATGACTACATATCAAACCCATTAACTGATTATAATTTACTCTAATTGGAACCCTGACTACTGTTGTTGAGCATCTATCGTAGTATACCCCATCCTCCCCTTCTACAATATTTCCTCCAGTATAGCAAATTACCCTCACATTATCCATTCTTACCTATTTGTGACATCAACTTCATAAAATTCACAATCTCGATAAAAACTATGTCTTCTATTTATAAAAGCACATTCATGGATACCATTAACATAATAACTAAATTGAATTTATAAACATATGTTGGTAACAACAGTTGATTCAGTCCTTAATATTACTGCTAGAAAATATACTAGCTTGGCTAATTGAATCAACAATAATTAAGTGTGTCTATATCACCTATTACACGTGCATAGAAAATACACTAACTCAGACAAATCAATACGTGAAAAAAATTGACATAACCAATAATGTATTATAATATATTCAACAATAAAGCTATTTTTCACATTTGCATATACATAGAATTGATCAAAACAAGAAAAAAAAGCACCTTTTCCTTCCTTAGCGTGTAGAGAGAGAAAGTGACACAAACGTGTGTATTTATTGATGTTTTTAAGAAATCGTTGTAGATATGTGTTGTAGGTTGTGTTAGGATCTTAAATCTCTAATCAATTCGAGAAAAGAAAAATAAAAAGGAAGAGAAGTAGCGATTTCTTAAAGAGATGGCACGTGTAGGTTTTCAAAGGAAGAGAGAGAGAGTAAGATGAATGCTAATGGAAAATAAGAAAGGATCCTACTACAATTTAATACCTCGACAAAATTGTAAGACTTGAACTTTTACATAGTGCTTTGAGCAAATTAGGGCATACACAAAGGTAACCCCATGAAGTCAATATTTTGTAAGTAAGTTTTAAGAGTTAGTCAAAGACATCCTATAGATCCAGAATATAAAATATATTAAAATAATAATATTATAAATAAAAGTAATCAATTTTACTATATTACACTATATTATATTACATGTACCAAAAAAGCACAATTTAGGTAGCAAAAATTTATTAAACCTTATACATAAAATATTTGGCCTATAAAATTATAGAATGACAGAAAACAATCTATGAAAATAGTACACACACTTTGTGTATAATTATTACATATAATATACCGATAAATACTTAAAATATCCAAAATTAGGCTAAATTAACTAAAAATTATTAAGAAAAACAATAAAAATGATAAAAACACATAAACATTAGGGATTAAGTATCTTTAGGTGTGGCATGGCTAATGGACAAGTGTTAAGGGAAGAAATATAGATTTAAGGCACTCCCACTAGTGAATTGGATAAGTATATAAGCTATTTAGGAGAGAGAAATTTTATTTCTCACCATGCAACTTTGGGATTATCACCAAAATACTCTCTAAAACTTCATTTCGACCATAAGAAATCTATAAAAATTTGAGGAAGGAGTAGAAGCAAGGGGGAAAAATTCTAGGAAAAATCATTACTACCACCACCATCATTACTAAGTACAAACCACCACCACTACCATTACTACCTAACAGTATGAAGGGCAGCTTGATGTGTTTAGAAGTTTAGTTATCACTAAAGTTTACTGTAAGGATTATGAATGGGTCTTTCGAAATATTGAAAAAAAGAGGATAGTTAGCAAACATACACTATAAGTAGCTTCGTAAAGCTTCTCTCTAGATATAACTCATCGAGGAACACTATGAGACTTAGTCTCTACTTGATATTACGCACAAATAAAAAAATAAGGTTCACTTGCCACTAACCTTGAACTACAACAAGATTATATAAGAGTACGAGGGTTGTTACTTAGAGAAAGTTGTCTCGCAAGAACACAAAATGAATATTCATTAATAATATTGTAAGATGATTATAGTTATAAGACAAAGGACTATTTATAGTTATCCTTAGGGCTTCAAAAGTAATGGGTGAAATTACATAAAGGGTAATGCAAGAAGGAAACCTAATACATGTAAAAAGGGATAAATAAGACAAAGGGAATATAGTATGATGTTAGAAAAAAATAAAGACAAATGGTACATTGCTATTCCATTCATACGTGAGATAGAGAAATGCTGGAGCCAAGCTATATAGGTATAGCAACTGGGTAGTAAGAGAGGGGAGTAGAGAAGTTAGCATTTAGGTCCTCAACATGCAACAAGTCAGTGCTTGGGTTCTTAGCATCAAGTTGAGTAGCATCGAAGTTCTCAGCAAATAACAAGTTCACATCAAGGTGCTCCACATAAGGGCATGGGATTTTGCTGAGTAGAGTGTGTTTAAGTGAAGGAATTCATCTTTAAGCCTTCTTGGTATTAGAGTTTATCTTGTTTGAGTTAAGCAGATAGGATCCTCCTTGCAAGACAATGTAAGCCTCTAAGACGTGCTTAGATGAAGGGTTTGAATGTTAACATTCTATCAGCTCACTAGAGGTGTCAAAGATTTTCCCTCAAATCTTAGTCGGCTTGCTCTTCGAGTACATAAGGCGTTTAGTAACATTAAAGGTCAGCGATACCCCGTATCCTTTAGGTAGTTCTAGCTCATATGTGTTATTATTGACCCCATGAAGAACTTGAAAGGATCATCTAACCTGAGGGATAACTTGCTTGCTCTCTTCCTTAAGAACCTTCCTTATTGAGGTGAACCCAAATAAGGTCTCTAGGATTATAGACAACATTCTTCCAACCTCGATTTCCTTGCTTTTATTGTTGAGGCATAGTTTAAGTTAGCTACTTAACAACCTTCTAATGTAGTTTCTGGAATTCTTTAGCATGCTATAGACTCGACTAACTTTCTCCTTGGGATGTCAAGTTGGTAATTATGCCTAATGGCAAGTTTGGGTTAAGTCTGTAGACAGCTTCAAAAGGTGACTTTCTTGTTGAATAGTGAGTGGAGCAATTGTAAGCAAACTCGATGATGGGTAAACATAAATCCCAATTACGTAGATTCTTTCCAATAGCAGCTCAAAATAGGTTCCCAACTGTCCTGTTCATAACCTTGGTCTATCCATTTATCTATGGGTGGCAAGAAGTACTAAACATTAATTTGGTGCCAAGTTTCTTCCATAATGTTTGCCAAAAGAAGCTTGTATACTTTATATTGTGATTAGAGACAATACTTATTAGGATACCATTTAGTAGCATTATCCCCTACAAAAAGAGATTAGTTACAAATAAAGCATCATCAGTTTTATGGTAAGGAACGGAATGATTCATTTTGTTGAACTGGTTAACTACCATCATGATGGAGTCTTATTTTTGAGTTATTCTGGGTAGTCTAAGCATGAAATCTATGCTTAGGTCGGTCCAAGGCCAATCTAGTATAAGTAGAGGTGTGTACTCCTTATAGAGCTCCTTCCTTTTATTAGCTTGCTTACATACCTCATATTGTTCTAAAACTTTATATACATCTTTCATCATCTTCAGCTAATAAAAATGTTTCTTTAGTAGTTCTAGTGTTCTCTTTTCCTTAAAGTGGTCGGTTAGGCCTCTTGCATTTGCTTTCTGTACTAATGGTTGTTGGGTCAAATTGTTTGGCATACACATACACCTACCTTTCATTAGACATCCTTAGTTTAGATAAAACCCATCCACTATGCCTTTATAACTACACTTGGCTACAATGGGCCTAAAGAAAGAATCCTACTCATACTAATTTAGGAGAGTATCAAACCTAAGTATGCAGGCTTAAAGATTCATTACAAGTACATGCCGACGTGATAGGGTATCAGCTATAATTTTCGACTTTCCTTTCTTGTACTGACATAGCAAAGGTTTCTAGAAACTTTACCCACTTAGCATGACGTTCAAAGAGCTTTTGTTGACTTCTGAGTTGTTTAAGGGACTTATGATCCATATAGATAATAAATACCCTAGGCAACAAGTAATGTTACTAGTTTTGAACAGCTCGGATAAGAGTATAAAATTCCTTATCATATGCCGAGTAATTCAAAGTAGCACCACTGAGCTTCTTGCTGAAGTATGCAATAGGTTGATGTTCTTGCATAAGTACAACATTAGTGCCTACTTTAGATGCATCACACTCTAACTCAAAAAACTTTATCAAAGTCTAGCAATACAAGCAATGGGGCATAACTCAACTTGGACTTAATCTCATTATAACTCCTTTAAGCCTTTTCTAACCATTTGAATTCTAAGTTCTTCTTAGTTAGCTCAGTCAACAAGACAACTATGGAGCTAAGATTTTGAATAAATCTTCGATAGAACAAAGCTCAATCATGAAAACTATAAGCCCCAAAGTTAAGCCAAATAACCGTAGGATTGAACTTAGAACCCAAGGTTTAGGGCGATCGGTTAAAGGATCCGATCAAACCCAAATTATAAACTATTTAGAGAAATATTAGTAAAAATGACCCCATAAACTTAAATTTAAGAAAATAAATAGTAAAATAGGAGACTATAAAATTTTCAAATTTTAAGTGTAATAATTGCTAATTACCGAAAAGGCGAAAAGTATAAATAATAACTAATAAATTATTAGAGATAGATTATATGTAAACTAAAAATTTTAGAATGACCAAAATAATAATTAGGAATGTTCACGTATACCCCACATGTATTTACGTGTAGATAAAAATATGCGAAATTACCTAAATTGGCCAAAAACTAAGCAAATAATTAAAGAAAATTATAAAATAATTATGGAAAAATTAGAAAAAATCAGAAGAGGATAAGATGAATCAATATCAGGTTGTGGCATGTCAGGATGAGCAAAAGAAAAATTAACCAATAAAATTTGGACAACATAAAAGCCAAAAATAAAGGAAAATGGGCAAAGTCTTGTCAAATTAATACATATTAATTACAAAAAATGTTTATAAATAGGGGAAAAATTTTCAGAAGTCATTTGGTCAGTTTAGCATCTGAGAAAAATAAGAACACTGAAAAAATCAAGAGAAAATTCAAAAAATAAAAAAAAGAAAAGAAAACTGTGCAGATTGGGCAAGTGAATCAAACCCACCACTCACCACCACCTGGGACCGAGCCACCACCACCACCCCACTCCAGACCCACCGTCTGGGCCGGCTGACAAGCTTGGACCGGGCTTCGACGGCCAGAAAGCTTTGAACCGGTTAGTCCTTTATTTACCCCGATTTTTGTATAATTTTGTAAAATTAGTTATTTTGCCCAGAAAATTATGAAACTTGTTATTCTGAGGTTTTAATGTATGTAGATTTAGGGAAAAATATTTATTTAGTTTAATTATTTCTGAAAATATAGGGTCCTTAACAAATTGTTCAAAACCGAGCATGATTAAACCGGAAAATAAATAGGCTTAGGAGTGTAGTTTGGAGCTCAATTTTTTTTTGTAGGATGCTCATGTGATATAGAACAGTGCTATGAAGCCGTTTTTTTTAAATTTAATTTTCAAAATTTTTAAGTTAATTTTTAGCCCTAAAATGATGGAAAAATTGGGTAATTTGGAGTTAATTAGGTGATTAGGACATTAGTTACTGATTTAGATAGTAATTAGATGTTTAGGGATGTTAATCTCTGATGTGGAACCCTAATCCTAACCTTTAGAGTATTAAGTATGGTTAATTTAGGAAATTAGATAGTTAATATAAGAAATTAGTAATATGTGAAATTGTAAATTAATAAATCTAAAAAATTAGGGTTATTTAGATAATATTAGAGTAAAAATCAGAATAATATTAAATCTGAATTAAGATTGAATTTTAGGTAATTATATAAAAAAGTAAGATTTTCTCACATTGGGGATAAATTCGATACTCTAATTAGGACTAGCGTGTACCAAATAGCTTAGAATACTAAATTAAGACCCAATAGGATATTTGAATACTTGAGCTTAATGTGATTAATTTCACATTAGGATTCGAGCATGTTTAGGATTTAGAAATCGAGCTAAAACCTAATTTAGAAATTGATGCGAAAACCGAAACTGAACCCAAACCTAACCCCAAACCTAGAATAATTGTAAAAGACTTAATACCTAAATAATTAGATATCTTAAACCCTAAATAAAACATAACAATAAGCGTTATAGGATAAAACGAACCTATAATAATTATACGAAAAACTGAAACCACGTTTTTGTTATAGGGATGATCGGTAATGACCTAAGCAAATTGGACCTTGAGTAAGTGAGCGAGGAGTCGAGGTAAGTTGGGATTAATACGATGCTGTATTTTGGAGGCTTAAGATTATGCTTGGTTGTGCTTGTTAGATAGTTGAATGTGTGCATGTGTGCATGTGCTTGATTATGGGTGATGCTATGATTCTGTTTGTTGCTCTGGCACATATGGTATGAATTGTATGAAAGGATTGATCACCCTAAACTGGACTTAATTAAATATCCGACTAGTAATCATAATCGGACATGCATGGCAACTCATTAAGGGAACTTAGGACTCTCCGGCCAAATACCGACCCCTTCGGAAGGGATAGCGCAAGATTGCAAAATGATCCCTTCTTCATCTTCAGTCGAACTAAGTGACAGGAGAGGAGGTCGCAGCGAGGGTGAAGGTAATGGTTCGAAGGTAGTCGCGGGAGGAGCAAGGTCTCCATTACACAAGCCTGGGTTTGGTCGTGAGCTGTTGCATTAACGACAACTCCTCAACCCGGATTAGAGTAGGTGTAATTACTCTAATCTTACGACGGGCCGGACAACGTAGTGCGATGGAATTTGCTTGCACATGCATTGCATCTAATAAGTAATTGAAAACCTTGTTGTGTTTCTGGTATAGTTTTAAGTCCTCCGTCCCTACTTACTGAGCTGTGGTTGCTCACATCCCTATAGACGTCGTACAGGTGCTGGCTAAGAAGCGGCAAACAACTACTCTGAAGCTAGCAACTGCTGGATCCTGGGGAGTGAGGAAAAACATTGAAGAATCAACATATATTTTATTACTTTTCATTTCTGATTAATGTAATAACTGAATTATAACATATATATATAATTCCTCACTTTTATAGGTAAATGATTTATTTAAATTACAAACTGTCTACTTCAAAGCGGGTTAGTTGTGGACGCCTTGTGTAGATCAGGTCTAAGATAGCGGTTGTAAGGCCAACTTCTATCTTAGGATGGTTTACACGGCGGGGCTGTTATGACTCTGCCGCTTCGGGGCGTGACAAAAACTCCTTACGTTTGCTGCATAGGTTGCCATTGACTACTTAAGAATAGCTCTAACCTTCTTTTCATCAACTTAGATACCTCCACCAAACACTACATATCCAAGAAATATAACCTCATTTTGATAAAACACACATTTCTTCAAGTTGCCAAACAGATATTTAGCTTTAAGAATATAAAACATAGCACGCAAGTGCTCAACATGAAATGGGAGGCTAGCATTATATATCAGAATGTCATTAAAACAAAGTACAATGCACCTGCCAATTAGTGATTTTAAAACATGATTCATAAGTTACATGAAGGTGCATGGGGCATTAGTGAGTCTAAAGGACATCACAACTATT
This sequence comes from Lumnitzera littorea, assembly GCA_024138015.1. Taxonomy (NCBI): domain Eukaryota; kingdom Viridiplantae; phylum Streptophyta; class Magnoliopsida; order Myrtales; family Combretaceae; genus Lumnitzera; species Lumnitzera littorea. The sequence goes on along the minus strand of JAMXBB010000009.1, from coordinate 28,735,267 downwards.
CAAAGAGATTGTCCTTCATTTTGAAAGCTATTTTCCACTTATCTCTTGGTCTCATTTGGATTTGATGGTAGCCACTCTTTGAATCTATCTTTGAGAAGATTTGTGTGCCATGTAATTCATCCAGCATGTCATCTAATAAAGGTATTAGATAATTATATTTAATGGTGATTTTATTGATAGCTTGACTGTTGATGCACATCCGCCAAGAGCTATCCTTCTTAGGTACAAGTACATTTAGCACAACATAAGAGCCCATACTTTCTTTGACATACCCTCGATCAATCAACTCATCTACTTATCTCTTGAGCTCAACTACTTGCTCTAGATTGAGCTCATAAGTAGGTTTGCTAGGTAGAGTTACTCTAAGTTGGAGGTTAATGCAATGCTCGATGGCTCTAATAAAGGATTACCCTTTTGGTAGCTTGTTAAGAAAGAGGTTAACATACTCTTAAAGTAAGGCCTCCACATTGACTGGCAATGCTCTAAGCTCTTTTAGTTGAAGTAGTCTCCTGATTAATAAAAAGGAACACTCCTTGAACTTAATGGCCTTAGAGAATCCAACTTAGGAAATTACCAACAACTTCTTCTATAAGGACTTAGATATCTTAGCTTAGGATTCTTGAACTTCCTTAGGGCTCATTGGGGTCAATGCTACTTTCTTACTACCTTTTTAAAACATGTACATGTTTCGATATTTGTCATGAAGTACTCACAAGTCAAATAGCCAAGGTCGACTTAGAAGTATGTATGAGGTATACATGGGTAGGACATCATATAGTACTTTGTCCTTATATTTGTCTCTAATAGAGATCAGCATTCTTACCTATTTGGTAATCGGAAGTTCGCCTTTCTCATTGAGTTAGTGAATCTTATAAGGTCAAGGGTAACAAGAGGTTGGCAACTTTAGAGCCTTTGTATCTCCTTATGATATTACATTGGTACAACTTTTTCCATCTATGATTAAAGCACAAATGTTGCCATTTATAAGACAATTCATGTAGATTAGGTTCTCCCTTTATTCATTCTCATTAGTAGCAATAGTATTAAGAGATCTTTGGATAAACATGCAATACTCTCCAAATTCAAGTCAAATTAGGGTGCTGGGTCTTCTTGAAACTCTTCCAACAATTGCCTAACACCTTTTTCCTCTTTTCCTTCGCTTGCACTTTTAACCTTAATTTTTAAGGTCTTGCTTACGATAGCCATCATATGTCTATTTGGACATTGACTAGCAACATGTCTAAACTCAAGGTATTTGAAGCATTTGATTTCTCAAGTCTTCCGTCTAGAACTCTAACCTTAGACCTTCATGACCTTAGGCTCCTTAACCTTCATCAGGCCTGCTTGGAGCTTAACCTTAGCGGTCCACCTCAGAAGTATACTAGGCTTGGTCATATCTAAGTCAGTTGCTTAGGGCTTTACGGAGCTGACTTCGCCTCTGCCTTTCAACTCTCTAGGTGATTCAAACGGTCTCATCTAAATTCTCGAGTCTTTACACCTCTACAATGTTTCCAATCTCAAGCTTCAACGCAGAAATGAACCTTGCTATTGTTTGCGCTTTTGGCTCGTTGACATCACATCAGATCACTAGCAACTAGAACTCTTAGACATACTCGTCCATAGATCGACTACCCTACTTAGTTTCTTAAAGATGCCAGAAAGTGTCTTATTCGTAATGCTCAGGATCAAATCTACTCCTTAGAACTTATTTCATCTCGTTTTAAGTTTGTATTTCTAGTTGGGTTCATTGACGTATGGTCTACAACTTCTTATATCAAATTGCTACATACCTAGAAAACTTTAAGGTAGTTACTTGGATATGCACTACATCCTTATAATCATAGAAATCAAATATCTTATTAACCTTCTCTTCCGATTCCATATATTCATTGGTACTATAAGATCTGAAGAAGCTTGGAACTTGCGCTTTAATGTGCTCAATCCCATAAGGAGCTTGAAGCTTATGCTCATCATACTTAAGAAATTGCTCATCTACATGTTAAGCTTGAAATTTTCATTTTTTTTATTTTTCTTAATTTGATTTAAACTAAACCCTATACTTATTTAGTTTAAATCTTTGAGTAAAATTAAAGAAACCCGGTTTCTAATTATTTTCCCTAAAAAAAAAAAATTAAAGTCACCATTAGGTAAAATGGGGAAAAAGTGATTAAATTAAAACTGATTAGGCAAATCGATTCTGATTTAGCTACTACCTTGCATTTTGAAAAAAATTTTAAAAATATTTCAAGAAATCAGATTTTTTTAAGTTCAAGAGCTATCTTATTAAAACCCAAATGAGTACTATTTTAACTTTTTGAATTTAAATTTATTTTTCAAATATACCTATCTAAGAATAAAATTTATTTACAAATAGCATATGAAATTACATTTAATTACAAAAGAGAAAAAATGAAAAGTTATTTACAAAAGTGGAAAAAATAGTTTTCTTTTTTCATATTTTAGGTAATGAAAAATTATTTTACAAAAGGCGAAAAATATATTTTTTCATAGTTTAAGTTGCCTTGTAAATGCTTATATACTCATTAGTCAATATCAAACTATTGTAGTTTATTCCGAAAAATTTTAGTAGGTTAGGTTATTTTAATTTGAAAAGCATTTTACTTTAAATATTTACATATTGATTAGTTTGAAAAAATATATTTCCTTTTTTGCCCAAATTTTGAAAACAACGATAAATCCTTGATTCTTTTAAACAATGGTCCATTTAGATTTTTATTTAAGAAAAATATTTTTTTAAGGTGGCAAAACATTTTTTTTTTAAATTATAAAAAAGATGCCCATTAAATATACATATGTTAAATAAATTACATCAAGGACTTAAATAAAAATTCATAAATTATTTATATAATCACAAATATAACATGTTTATTATTTATATACAAATTTTTTTTTGATAAAATTTTGAATCAAGACATCCATTTTATATTGCATCAATATGATTCATCAAAATAATTAATTTCATAATTATATATCAAACATCTATTCGATAATTTATATGTTCAAACATCTATTCCATAATTTGCATATTTAGACATCTATTTTATAGTTTACATATTTAGATATTTATTCTATAATTTATATATTCGAACATCTATTTCATATTTTGTAAACATGATTTATGGAAAATACTCTATGGTTAATTAATCAAAACATCTAATTCAATTAAAATAATCAAGAATAATTACATAATCATATATTCAAACATGATTCATGATAAACATTCTACAAGTCATTAAATCAAAATATCTAATTTAAACAATCATGAACTATGAATACTACATGATCATTATGTTACAGAAACAACAAATTCGATTAACTATACTTCAAAAATTGCATCAAACAAGTGTTTTACATTCCTAAAAACATGATTTTTGAATTATTTAATACACAACATGCATAAAAGACACAAATAAAATAAGAATAAGCAAGGATTTTAGGAGCTCACCTTGCACAATAACGAACTAATGGTCGATTTAATAAGTTTTTAGGTGACTTTTGGTAAGGTGATGTTATCTTTAGAGAGAGAAAATTCACGCCTTAGAGAAAGCTTGGTTTAAGCATGCTTGAGTAAGTTTCAAATATTAATCCATGCTTAATGTGAAGTGTGGCACCCTATTCATACTAGTGGAGCTTGGATTTAATCTAAGAAAGTACAAAAATGGAAGATCATAGGTTGGGGGTGTAGTATATTCTTACCCAATCTAACTTTGAATTTCAAAGACAGTGTTGGTTTGAATGATGAAAATAGGTAAGAACACATTAATAAATAATGTTTACATCTTGGATTCGGAGGAAATTGCCTAAAGAATAGAGTTTTGCAAATTTCATTCAAGTATGTTAATATTTTTTTTTTCCTTTTTCAAGTTCTAATTAATTTGTGATTTAGGGAAATTAAGATATGCCTTTTATCCTAATTTGGAGTACGCTATGTGTAGTTTCTAAAAACATAAAATTTGGGTGAATATCCCAAGATATTGAATGGGAATATGGGTTGAGATTGAGAGGTTCAAATAAGGAAACTTCCCTTTATTTTTTAGAAATGCAACTCGCAAATTAGGCATGAAAAAAAAAAAGGAAGGGGAAGGAGAATAGGGGTACGCATTACATTATGGGCACATAATTCATGCACCCTACCCATTTGTGTGGGAGTGAAATTAAAATGCAGGCGCAAAACACACATGCCTACTTAAGGTTTTAAACCCTTATTAAGGCTTCAGCCTTGATTATTTCCAAAGCACATGGACCAAGTCTTGAACCTAATCTAGTTTAATATTATTTTTAAATAGCAATAAAATAGAGAAATGAAACAAAATAATTCTGATCCTAGGTTTAACAAAAAATTGACTTAAATCGGTTACTTACATGCTAATAATTTTGAAAACATACTTAAAATTAAAGTTAAAACTAAAGTAAAATAATAAAATAAATAAAAAGAAGAAGGCTTATTTGAGTATGCTCTAACGACATTGAAAATTTAAAATAATAACTAAAATTGGGAGGTGCAAAAATAAAGTATCCATAGCTACACCTCTTTATGGTAGAGTTTGAGTAAAACTTTACCACAAAGAGAAAAGAGACACTATTTTTTTCCTAAGAATAATACTATGCTAGGAAGCATTGCAATCAACTAGCCACCTTGAACTTAATTCAATGAAGACTTAGGTCAATAGTGAAAGATATGTTAAATGAGAAAGAAGGCCCTCTAAGAACTGGTTGAGACATAATATTGGGTTTTTTGAATAGTATAGTATCCTATGAGCTGACTATAATCATAAAGGAGATGTGAGATCGGACTACGCTTTATGAGCTGGCAAAAACCCTAAAGGTACCGTCTTGGATTGACGGTAAAATATGGTTGTTGTAGAGAAAACAAAGCAAATCTTCAATGACCATCTTAGATAGATGGTTTTTCAATTTATAAAATTTAACACCAATATGAGCATCATCTTGAATTGATGGATCTTGAAAAATTGATGCCATCTTAGATTAATGGATATTGAAAATTTATCAACATCTTTGATTAATGGATAAAGCAATATTTGAACGCTATCTTGGATCACCATCTTGAATTGATGGGTTTTAACAAAAACTTTAATGCCATGTTGGATCGATGAGCGTAGCACCATGTTGGATTGATGGCCTTTAGCAAAAACTTAAATGCCATCTTGGATTAATGGGCATAGCACCATCTTCGAATAATGGGCACAACACCATCTTCGATTACAAAAACTTGAATGTCATCTTAGATTGATGGGCCTTAACAAAAACTTCAATGCCATCTTAGATCGATGGGCCTTATCAAAAACTTAAATGCCATCTTAGATTGATGGGTCTAACACCATCTTAGATTGGTAGGCTTTAACAAAAACTTTAATGCCACCTCTATTTTGCCTTGAGGGTGAATTTGTCCTAAGAAGTGTCACAACTAGCTAGATGGCCTAACTCTAATCTATTGGAGATTTGGTGAAAGAAATTTTGAAAAGGAAGATAACACTCTAAGAGATGGCTAAGACATGAGAACGAGTTTTTTGGAAGGGTATAGTCAATAATGTCCCATTAGTTGACTATACCCTTTAGAAAGGGAAGCACTTTCAAAATCGACAAGATATTAAAAGTGACATTGAGTGAAGGGTGGTGCTTTGAAAGCTGGCAAGAACCTTAAGGATACCCAGATGGTAAGTAGCACCCCTATAAGTTGGCAAGAACCCTAAATTTAGTAGCTTGTGAGCTAGCTAACCTAAATGAGAGCATCTCCAAAGGACTAGCAATCCTAAATAAAAACTCGATTTGAAACCTAGTAGTGTTCCCCTGAGTTAACTTACCTAATTGAGAACGTCTCTAAGGGACTAGCAACCCTAAATAAAAATTCGATGTGAAACCTAGTAGTGCTCCTTTGAGCTTACTTACCTAGGCAAGAGCAATTTTAAGAGACTCGCAACCCTAAATAAAAATTCAATTAGTAGTGCTCCTTTAAGTCGACTTACCTAGGTGGGGGCGTCTCTATGGGACTTGCAACCCTAAATAAAAACTTGATTTAAAACTTAATAGTGCTCCTCTAAGCTAACAAATCTAGGTGGGAGCATCTTTAAGAGACTAGAAAACCTAAACAAGAAGTTAATTTAAAACCTGGCAATACTCTTTTGAGTTGGCTAGCCTAGGTGGTTGGAAAAAAAAGAAGCGCCTCATGGGCTAGTTAAGACCTTAAGAAAGATTGTTGAAAGGGGATGTGCCCTATGGGCTGGCTAAGACCCTAAGGGTAATTGGTTATGGGAAGCATCCTACGGACTTGCTAAGTCCCTAAAGAGAGATTGGTGATCGGAAGGGCCCTACTGGCTTGCTTAAGAGAAATTGGTGAGCTGGCATAATGCTCTATGAGCTGGCTAAAACTCTAAAGGAGATGTGAGATGGAATAGTGCTCCATGAGTTGGCTAGAACCCTAAGGGAAATGTGAATTAAGATAGTGTTCTATGAGCTAACTATAACCCTAAAGGAAAATGTGGGGTAGGATAGCACTTTATGAGCTAGCTAGTACTCTAAGAATTGGTTAAAAAATGGGAAAGCATCTTATAGGCTAGCTTAAAGGCTAAAAAGAAATAAAGGAACAATAGAGGTGATATAATCCTTTTGGAAAGCACCGTGACACCAAAGGAATTAAAAGCCGCTTATAATAGAACAAATATTTGGGATAAGATCCCTTGATTTGAAAACAATTGATGGGTATTAGTAAGAATAAAACTACATCAAAGAGGATGTCTTAGACTACTAATGGTTAACTTTAAAAGGTGTGACCACATTGGAAGAAAGCAGATGACTTAGTTTTAAGGTTTGGCCACTAAAGTCAACATGGATTTGAAAAATGGATAGAAAAAACTTGTAATAAACTTTACCTTCTCTCTCTATCTTTTTTTCTTTTTTGGGAAGTTTGCTAATAGGTACTAATTCTTATTTGAGTAACATAAGCCATAAACTATTCCCTTCTTTGGTAACCATGTCAGGCATTTCTCAGTCTTTGAAAATATCTTTTAACTCCTATGTTGTCAAGGCTAATCCAATAGTAGGCAGTCTTTCCTAATATGGGCTTTGTAACTTTGAACGTTTCTTTCCTAAGGACAACGGTAACTCATGATCAGTCTAGTTAAAGATGACTTCCTTATAAACTTTCGGTTTAAAATTCACTCTTGATTACTATTTTAAAAATTATGAACTATTTTGTAAATGATATGCCTTGATTAATCTATTAGGTTTTTTTTGGTTCAATATTGTAAATTAGGCCTTTGATTAAGTTGTTTCAAGAGGAATTAACGAGAGGGTCTATTTAAGAGAATTACTTGTACAAATCAAGTTTACAAGTCAAGAACCTTCAAGAAAACTAGAAGTGTGCTTTCCCCAGTTCCAAAAATAATTTTCATTTAAGATAAACCATTTTTTAAGATTAAAAGAGCTTTTATTGAGTATGGGAAGGTTTTGTGTTTATGATTTAGGATGAGTAAGGAGGCTTTGTGTTTTGGGAATCAAAAAGTGACTCAAAATGGGTATAAGGGCTTTGTGCTTTTGAGGATATTTAGGCTTTGATTCTAAGCTCTTTTTGTGACCTAGGTTTGTTGTCCTTATCGAGATAGGGTATACCTTTTTGGGCTTTCTTCATTTCATTAGAGCTTAATTTTCTACCCTCTCCTTTCCTTTTTTCTTCTTCTTCTTCTTCTTTTTTTCTATTATTTTGCCCTTTTTTTTTCACTTTGCACTTTTTTCTTTTTCTAAAAATAATTATCTCTATTATTGGGTCTTTGTCTTTAATAGATTTAAGGCCTTAAATTCAAGGGTTTAGGTGAAGTATGTGTAGGCTCGAGGTGTTTGAAAAAGTGTTGGCTCTTCTTTATTTCAATGAAAATAACTTATCAAAAATATAAATAATTTTTTAATTAATATTATTGAAGCAAGTATAAACTAAGTTTACCCTTTTCTTCTTATGTTATGAACCTAACCTCCAAATTATCCCCATTATGAGGTGGTTCTTAATTGGATTTAAATTTGAAAACACTCCAACTTAACTCAACAAGGTTGACAAAGGATATGTGTTTGGGACATTAGAAATGATTACCTAACTTCATTTTGATCTACATATCAAATTCAAAATAGGCTTCCTTTAAGAAATGAGTTGAAAGTATTCTCACCACGATGCCACTTAACTCTCAAAGTGTTTAAGGGTTAGCGTATATGATATAGTTCGCCTCTTTTCATTCTAAACTTTTCAAAAATGAGTTACCAATTTCCTAGGTAGGAATCTATATTGATTGCCAAGGGTGGAGATTAACGTTGTCCCTCAACTTCTCAAAATGTTCCATGCCCCACAATACCAAATGCTCCAGGCCTTTTGTTTTCTTGATGTTTTTTATGCAGATAATTGCCCTAGGCTTATAGGTCCTACTTTCCTTCGAATTTCAAGTTTGTTTGGGTTCGATTCTTCAGGGTTGAGTGAGTCACAAGAGGAGTAATCCAGAATTGGGGCTACCTTGTGTAATGAGACTGATGTGAAGTCTAGCTTTGTCTTTTTAAATGGATTGGTGGTTTGTATTTAGGCTTGGTAGTTCTACTTTCTCAGTCCTAGAAGTGCATTGTTAGAGAAATATTTATTATGGTTTGAAAAACCTCTTATAACTCTCTTCCTTGTGCCAAGGGCTTTGGTTTGCCTCTTCAATCTCATAAGCATTTGTAACTGTTAGTAACTTTTCTTGTCTTTCTTTCTTTGTTTTTTTGTTTTTTTTTTCTTTTTTTATTTTTGTGAGAGAGAAGGATAAGGCCTTATTATACAAAAACCAAGTGATATGAACAAGTATGGGGAATTGCTTATGGTTCTATTTACAATCATATATCTATGATTTTATTTACAAGCCTATAGATTTTATTTACACTTGATAGAGAACAATGATTTGATGAATGCAATTGAAGAACTTATTTACAAACAAGGAATACTAACTAAAAAAAAAAAAAAAATGAAAGAATGACATTCTAAAAGAAAACAGGCTCTTTTCATTAATTTGATATGCTCGATTATTATTTAATGGAATGATAATTTCTAAATCTTATTTATTCTAAACAGGGAAACTATTTACAAGGTAGTAAACTTTTTGAAAGGATGAATATTTTTTACTCAAAGAATAAGTGGCAAAATAGCAACTACCTAAATAATATTTTATAGGATTGATTATTTTTGTTTTTCCTTTTCACTTTTGATTATTTAAGAGCAGGCTTTATAGAGTAGTAAACCACGATTATTTATGAACCTAACTTTTAGAAATTAGGACATAATTAATAAACATGAATATTTACAAATGAATAAAGATTAGGACAAAAAATGTAAAATGAAGACACATAGATGCAAGGAATCGATGATTAAATAATAACGTAGCAATAGTAGGTGTTTAGGGTTTTAATTACATCGGAATTGCATTATTGCAATAAATTTGAAATTATAGAGAAATATAAAAATTACATGGAAATAGAATTTATAGATACAAGGAAATATAAGGTATGAAGAAAATTACAATTACAATGAAAAAAGTCTTATATAGAGAATTAATTAAATAATAATGACCCTCGATTAGCATGCCTCATTATTATTTATTCACCAGTTAGGTTTAGTGTATGTAATTATGGTGGGTTCTAAATATCCTCAAATTTTGTAACCTTACCTGTTTTCAAAGAAACGGTTCTTTAGTCACATCAAAACTTGAGTGGAGTAGCCTAGTCAATCTCGGAAGGTGGTTACTCTACAATATTCGAAACTTACACAATAGCCTCTCCCTAAAGTCCTAAGACAACTTGATTCTGACTGTATCTACTACATATTTATGGAACCATAAAAAAAGAAACCCCCAAATAAAAACACAAAAGTAGCTAAAAAAAAAAGAGCTAGTATAATAATACACAAAAGATATTTATAAGGAAAGAACATAACTTTATATGGGTATTTGGAAAAATAATTCTAATTTCCAAAGGTTTTAAATGGCTAGCTTACTTAACGTCCCTAGTAGAGAGACACTATGCTGTTGAGCCTATAATTTTCGTTTTTCCATTTTCCTTTATTTGATTACTCTCAACTAAAATTAAGGAAACCGGGTTTCTTATTATTTTACTTTTTTTAAGAAACACTTGGAGTTACCACTCAGTAAAACTGAGAAAAGATAATTAAATTAGAACCAATTATGCGGATTGATTCTAATTTAGCCACTGGCTTGTGTTTTGAAAAATTAAAAAAAAAAATTTAAGAAACTAGATTTTCTTAGGCTCGGGAGCTATCCTATTAAACTTAAATGGTACTATTTTAACCTTCCAAATTTAAATTTATTTTTTAAATTACCCATTTAAGGAAAAAATTTATTCATAAATAACAGATGAAATTACATTTAATTACAAAAGAGAAAAAAATGAAAAGTTATTTACAAAAGGGGGAAATTTTTTTTTTCATATTTTAAGTAATGAAAAATTATTTTACAAAAGGGGAAAATATATTTTTTCATATTTTAAGTCGCCTTATAGGTGCCTACATATTTGTTAGTTGGGATCAGATTATCGTAGTTCGTTCCGAAAGATTTTAGTGGGTTAGTTTCTTTTTTTTTTTTAATAGCATTTCACTTTAAGTATTTATATGTTGATTAGTTCATAAAAATATATTTCCTTTTTTTGCCTAAATTTTGAAAATAATGATAAATCCTTAGTTCTTTTAAAAAGAGGCTCATTTATATTTTTATTTAAGAAAAACATTTTTTTAAGGTGGCAAAACATTTTTTTGAAACAAAAATTTGTAACAAAGAAACCCAATGAAGATACATATGTTAAATAAATTGTAGAAAGCACTCAAATAAACGTTCATACAATATTCATATAATCATAAGTATAGCATGTTTATTATTTATGTACAAAAATTTGTTTGTGATGAAATTTCGAATCAAGACATCTATTCTATATTATATCAATATAATTCATCAAAATGGCTAATTTCATAATTACATGTCAACATCGATTCAATAATTTACATGTTTAGACATCTATTCTAGATTGTGCAAATATGATTTATGGCAAATGCTTTATAGTTTAATAATAAAAATGTTTAGTTACGTTGAAATAATAAAGAATAATCACATAATCATATATTTAAACATGATGCATGACAAACATTCTATAAGTCATTAAATCAAAATACCTAATTTAAATAATCACGAACTATGAACACTACAAAGTCATTATGTTATAGAAACAATAAATCCTATTAACTATACTACAAAAATTGTATCAAACAAGTGTTTTACATTCCTAAAAACATGATTTCTTAGTTATTTAATACACAACATGCATCAAACACACAAAGAAAACAAGAACAAATAACAGCAAGAAAGGATTTTAAGAGCTTACCTCGCTTAGTAATGAACCGGTGGTCAATTTAATGAGTTTTTGGGTAGCTCCAGTAAGGTGGTGTTATCTTAAGAGAGAGAAAATTCATGCCTTAGAAAAAGCTTAGTTTGAGTGTGTTTGAGTGAGTTTCAAATCGTAATCTATACTCAACATGAAGTATGACACCCTATTTATATTAGTAGAGCTTGGATTTAGTTCAAGAAAGTGCAAAAATGGAAGATCATGAGCATAGGGGACTGATATGTTCTTGCCCGATCCGGTTTCGAATTTTGAAGAAAGTGTTGGTTTGAGTGATGAAAATAGGCAAGAACATATTAATAAACAATGTTTATATCTTAGATTCAGTGGAAATTGCTTAAAGAATAGAGTTTTACAAATTTTATTCAAGCGTGTTAATATGTTTTTTTCCTTTTTCAAGTCCAAATTAATCCATGATTTAGGAAAATTAAGATGTGTTTTTTTTTTCCCAATTTGGAGTATGCTATATATAGTTTCCAAAAACATAAAATTTAAGTGAAATCCCAAGATATGGAGTTGGAACATGAGTTGAAATTGAGGGGTTTGATAGGGAAACTTCCTATTATTTTTTGGAAATGCAATTCGCAAATTAGGTGTAGAGAGAAAAAAAAAAAGGAAGTAGAAGGAGAATAAGGGTGCGTATCATGTTGTGGGTACATGATCACATGCTACACTTGCACATACAAGGTGAAATTAAAATGTAGACGCAAAATGTGCCTGCCCACTTGGGGTTTCAAACCCTTATCAAGGCTTTGACCCTAGGTATTGTCGACACACATGGATTAGGTCTTGAACTTGGTTCAGTTTAATATTATTTTTTAAAATAATAATAAAATAGAAAAATAAAATAAAATAACATTGATCCTAGGTATAACAAAAAATTGATGTAAATTGGTCATATACGCGCTAGTAATTTTGAAAAAACACTTAAAATTAAAGATAAAAATAAAGTAAAATAAATAAAAAGATGAAGGCCTATTTAGGTGCATTCTAACAGCACTAAAAATTTGAAATAACAACTAAAATTGCGTAGGGCAAAAATAGGGTGCCTACACCACATCTTCATCATCTTTTACATCTACAACTTCTCTTAATTCATGTCTTCTTCGTAAACATCCTTCTGCTCGAATTGGTTGCACTTGTGGTGCATTCATAGCTCTAAGAGCTTAGATTTCCACACCTTACCCTCTTAGCTTATCTTATACACCTCATTCTCGTTTAGCATTTTTTTCTTGAGGTTGAGCTTCCGTTAATCTTTGTACGGTTATGACCAAATTAATTATAATGGTAGTAAGGTTTTATATCTACTCATTTGTGGTTCAAAGGGTCTATTGTTCAATATGACCACAACCAAGGGCATCGCTTTCTACATCCACAATCTCTCCTTGTATACTAGGTGATACGGTCTAATGTGGATGAACATACAACGTTTGGTATCACACAAATTAAGGGGATGGGTCCAAACCTCGAGATGGTCTAAAGGATAAATAATAGTCGAAGGTTGAGCAAGGGTCTTCGTACACCAACGATGGATATGGCGCACTAACGCCTTACACAAGCTCTGGTCGCACTTAATATTACGCACAAGTGTAATCGAAGGTCACTTGTCACTAATCCATGCTTAATGGGCTAGATAAGAGTAGTCAAGAGTAAGTAAGATACACTTAGCTCACGCAAGAAGAAAAATGTCTAAATGTTAATTGTATTTATTGTTGTGGCTATTACAATATACAAGTATTTATATGACTCAATTGGGGTAAGTTCTAGATTAGTATAAATTATAAAAAGGATTCCTATTAGTAAAGGAAAACGAATAATTTACAAGGGTAATATTGTAAACAAGCATAAAGAATATTTGGTGATAGAAAAGGACAATACGAATGTTAAGAAAATTAAGGCATGTGTTAATTGTCCATTCTATGGTCCCAATGACTACTAGCTAAGCAAAGCAGGTTTTGAACAGATTAGATCAAGGTTGGTAATTCTATAGCTTGGCAACTTGGATGTTTGGTGTTGGGAATGGGTTAGTTTAGAAGGTGGCTCATTGTCGAGTCAACCTCGAGTGGTAGTCTCCGAGTAGGTGTTAGCTCAGCCCCATCATGTATCAAGTTAGCAATATACTGATTTGATACTTAGCCTTAGATAGATGTGTTGTGGAGGGGTCGGCTTGGCATACAAGTTGGTCACCTTGACAACTTCTTAAATGATGTAGAGGGTAAAGTAACTCGATAGGTTGGACTGGGAAATGAACTGCTCTTTTGAGTTCAACTCTCCTTAGATAGCTTGGTGAGCCATATGAGTAAGTCTTCGAGCTAGGGAGCATGTGATTTGTTTGTGATCTTAATCATCCCCTCCTGGCTGGTTGAGATTAGGGATCAAAACTTGTTCAGCTCTATGTGGCTTGTCTTCAGGAGTATACAGGTAGAGGTTGGCAATGTTAAAGCATTTTAAGACCCCATACTCTTTTGGTAGTTCAATCCCGTAAGTATTAAGATTGATCTTTTTGAGCACTTTTAAATGATTTGTTAACCCTAAGAGATAACTTATTCTTCCTTAAGTATGGAAACCGTTCCTTACTAAGGTAGATCTAAACTAAATAACTTAACCGAAATTCCTTGTTCTTTCATCTATGGCCTCGTCTCTTGAGCTTGGTAGTAACTTAGCTTAATTATTCTACAACCTTTGGTTGCATGGCTCTAATGACTTTGACTCTTTTTGCATTTGGTTGGTCATCACCTAGGCTTAGAAGGGGTGTTTGGTTAGTTGGGAGCTTAAGGTTAAACACATAGGTGACCTTAAATGGCGATACATTTGTTATATTGTGGGCAGTCTTGTTGTAAGCAAAGGCTATGATCAACATGCATAAATCCTAATGAATTATGTTCTAACCAATAACTTGGAGTAAAGTTCTCACTCTCCTATTGACAACCTTGGTTTATCTATCTGTTCATGGATGATAGGACGTATAATACAATAGCTTAGTTCCCACTCGTCTCCATGACGTTCTCTAAAAGTGGCACATGAAATTTAGGTATATAAATCTCGCGAATTTAGCTATTTAAGAATAGAATTAAACCCTAATACTGTAAATGACTTCATGATTCGTTAAAGCCGAGCAAGATAAAAATTTAATAAATTATAAATTTGAATATATTATAAGTAATAAAAACCCTAGAAAATTGATTGAAACCTAAATTGCATACATAAAACCTTAAATCCTATGTACTTGCAAATACTCAAAATCGAATTCAAACTCGATAGAAACCCTAAAATTATAACTTTAAGCTTATAAACTGAATAAATATCACTTAATAGTGATATAATCGTAGTCAATTACAATAATCAACTAAATAACGTAATTACGTAAAATTTTCAATGAAAACATCGAAATAACTTGTAAAAATTATAATTGTAACAAGTACCAATTAAATTGATAAATTTTCACAAAATTCCAAAAAATTAATTTATAAATGTTATTTTATTATTTTTATGATTGGAAAAATTACATATATTTATATTTTTCTTTTACCTCCCTTTTTCTTTCTTTTTCTTTTCTCTTTCCTTCTTCTCTTTTTTTTTTTCTCCATGTGAATTTTAGCACATAAACACAGCTGCCCATGTGCTTAATTATTTTTTCCAAGTGTCAACAAATTGATGGAGAAAGGACAAAATAATAAAGCAAACATCCTTTCCTAATTAATGCTTAATCTAAGTAAATTTGTTTCTTTACTTTATCCTTACTATTTGATCTCTTTTCTCTTGCATTTAGATGCCTCGAAGGTGGAAAAATTTGCAAGTTAAATTAGAAAAAAAAAAAGAAACAATGCAAAAACACGTACAAACCAAATTCGAGAAGAACAAAAGGGAAAAACCAAGCAATTAGAAGAAGAAGAAGAAGAAGAAGAAGAAGAAAGCTAAAGGAAATTAATTAAATATTTTACTAAAATAATTAGGTAAGTATTTATATAATTTTTGTACATATATATATCATATAGTATATACATGTATACTAAGTATTTATTTATTTATTTATTTATTTACATGTACACCTATGTACACATGAATAGATAAATATATATATGTATTATGTATTTTTTTTATCTATGTATATACATATGTATGTAGGCATGGGTATATGTATTATTATGTCTAATATATAGTATATGTATATAGGTATAAATAGTGATACATATAATATGTCTTTTTCTATACATGTATTTTGTACATATGTATGCATGTATGTTATATATATATATTTATATTTTATTATATAATATATGTAGGTATATATGTATAATATATGTATATGTACTAGGTATTTCTTTTATATACATGTATATATATTTAGTATTTTATTTAACTATTTATGAATATATGCGTGATTATGTATATATATGCAATTATTATTATTTTTACTATATGAGGTATATATATGTATATGTATATAGTAAATATATGTATATATGCTTAGTATTTTCAAAGTATAACAATTTTTGTATATATGTATATGTATATTGCTAGATGTAAAGATGTATATATATTATTATTAATAATATTTTGTATTTTAGTATATATATGCATATATAGTAAAACCGTATACATACATAAGTATATAAAGTATACATAAGTGTATATTATACTTGTCCATAATGTATAAATAAAGTTAGAGTAATTTATTATATAATGTATAATATATGTATAAATGTATGTATATGAATAGTGACGTATACGTAAAAAATATGGGTATAATTAAATAGTATATACAATATATTATAATATTGATTTAATAAATAAAGTATGTTAATAAATATATATATGTAAGAATGCCGTAAATTAAGAAAAGAATAATAGTTAAGTATTAAATTAGAAAATTTAATAAAATATAATCATAAGTATATATATATATATAATTATACTATAAAATAGGAAAATTTTGGAAAAAGTACAAATATGACACATGGCACATTTACATGCTACCACGTCATCATATATGTTTAAATTAGGTAATTTTTTAAATTAATAATAATCATAAACAATTAATTAATTAGAAAAATAATAAAGTAGAAAAATTTGAATTAATAATTCTAAAATCCCAAAAACAAGTAAAAATAGGTAATTATAGTAAAATAGGCTTAAAATAAGAAAATTACTAACTATATGATCTAATTAATTATTAAATTGTAAATATAATAAGAAAAGCTTAAATTGACATTTTATAGCTTTTTAAGTTGAAATAATGAACTTTGTGATATTTTTATATCACAATCAAAACTGCGAGTTACAACATATAAAACAGATCTTCCTACAAGAAAATATGCTTGAAAACGATAAAAAAGAATTATAAATTTATAAAATTCTGTATTAAATCGAAAAAGTTAAATGTGATTCGATAAAAAGCTCAAATCAACGATTCACGTAAATCAATAGCTAAGTTAAGTAAATAGTACGAATTACGATACTAGTATAGTTATTTAATTCCCAAAACTAACTACTTTTCATATTCTCTAATGTCAAGTGATCACGACATTATCACCAACTTACTAGCCGACTATTACGACTCTTGACTTTGATTATGTTTGAGTGAGTACTTCTAATGACTCTATATTTGTCTTGTGCTTGTAGTTAGTGGAAATAAATTAAATATTAATAACTTGATGCATGGGGGTTCAAGTTATACATGCGTCTAATATTGATTTATTACTATGCAAAATACTATTAAATGTGATAATTGAAGATTTAGTTATATGATTGATTATTGTATAATTTGAATGATTTGTTGATAATGTTTGATCACCTCATAAATTGACTTAATCATATTCGACTTAACTTAAATTATATGGATCATGCATAAAGTACGGACATTGCATATAGTGTTTTGGCTGTCACCTTACACGGTTGGTAATAAAGAGCCTTGGAGGGATGGATTCTCATATGATTTGATTAGTATAGTGCAAGAGCATTGGTACAACAAGACCTTAACATTGGTTTGCAGGTTTACTTAGCATTGAAGACGCTAACTATGGGCAACTAGGGGTTGTGTCTAGAGACTATCACTGTAAGGTGTGAGCATAGACTGCAGGGGCCACCTTACCGCTAGACTTGGATATTTATCTACTATTGACTATTAGAAATAGAAACCTGTTTTGTGAAATAGAGAATTTATATATATATATATATATTTATATATGGTTAAAAACCTAGGTATTAGAGCCCGATTGTGATTAGTACCGATGTATCTCCAACCCTTGTTTTGGAGGGCGTTAAATCCGATGTTGTATGTAGCATTGATCAATTGCATATATATTGTTTGACATACTGTTTGTTCATGATTCATATATTTGATAATAAACTATTTGATAACTTGTTTGTTGTTCTAGTATGAGGGATATCTCACTAAGCTCTTGTAGCTTATTTCTCAATAATTTTCTCTTGCAAGTTGCTAGATAATCGAACATGAGTTAAGAGCTGAGTGTTGAGTACCAGTGTCGAGGTGCTTAAAAGTTAGAATCTAAGGATAGATTGTATAAACGGTTTGAATTATTACATATAATTATTAATACTATATTTAGATTTTATGACTTTCGTAAGTTTAAGTTTTAGAACATTATAACCCAATTTTATTGTTTGGTAGGGGATATTGATTCTCTGCGGTTTTGATGGACTGTGGAATATCAAATATCCATAATTGTATATATGTTGTAGTAAGTTAATTAAATTAAGAATAAAAACTTTAGTGATTAATTGTTTAGAGTTTTATAATCTTTAGCTTGCAAGACGGTTTTTGTATTACGAGTGCACATATAATATGAAAATTTTAATCAATCCAACTATCCCCTCACCCCCCTCCCTCCCCTTAGGGTCGTGATAGGGTCCTGGTCTGAAACAATGGCTTTGGGTACTCTATGAAGTTTGACTATTTCTTGCAGAAAGAGAGAGAGAGAGAGAGAGATAGCTAAAGTGTCATTAGTTTTGGAACAGGGCATGAATTGTGCCATCTTACTAAATTGATCCATGACTACCATAAGGGAGTCCTTCCCTTGGGATTTCCTCAACAACCCCAACATAAAGTCTATACTTAGCTCAAACCATGGTTTAGTTGGGATAGGCAATGGTAAATAATGTCCTTACTTGACTCGGCTCTTCACTTTTTTGTAAGTAGGACACCTTTCCAACACAGATCAGACATCTCTCTTCATTTTTGGCCAAAAGAATCTTAAGGATAGTATCTCATTAGTTTGATGTTGGCTAAAGTGTCTTGATAATCCTCCCCTACGCACCTTAAGTATTAATAGCTCTCTCATGGAACAAGTTGAGATACAATCTCCTTTTCCTAAATAAATATCTATCCTCCTTATGATAGTCATTAAGTGTTCGACCTTCCTCACACTTAGCATAGGATATGGCCAAAATGGGGGTCCTCAGTATATAAATTCTTTATTATTGAAAACCTACCAACCTAGTCTGTAGCTTAATTAGGAGGGAATGTTGTCTTGATAGGGTTTTGGTCACTACATTATTCTTTCCAATCTTGTACTTCATAACATATGAAAATCCCTCCATGAACTCGACCTTTCGAGATAATTTAGGTTGGCTCTTTAGATATCTTAAAGATTCATGATTAATGTAAATCACAAACTCTTTAGGTAGCAGATAGTGCTACTATACAGTTAAGGCTTGAATCAAGGAGTAAAACTTCTTATCATAGATAAAGCAATTAAACGTAGCCCCTTTAAGCTTCTCATTAAAGTAAGTAATAGGTCAGCCTTCTTATATCAGCACAAAACCTATGCTTAGTCCAAATGCATCACACTCTACTTTGAATACTTTGTTGAAGCTTGGCAGAGCTAAGAAAAGTGTTGTAATTAGCTTCTCCTTTACCTTTTCAAAAATCCTCTATTCCTTATCTCCCCATCTGAACTTAACATTCTTCTTTGACAATTCTATGAGTAGGGCCATAATCATATCGAAATTCCTTATTAATCTGCGATAGAATGATGCTAGGTTATGGAAGCTCCTCACGTCGGCTAAAGTGGTTGGCATAAGCCATTTAGTTATCGCCTTTATCTTCTCATCATCGACTCATATTCCATTACCACTTACAGTAGACCTCAAGAAGATTACTTCAAGTCAGCAAAAGTTACACTTCTTCAGAATAGCATAGAGTCTTTCTGCTCAGAGTTTTGTAAAGATTGCTCGAAGATGCTCTTGGTGAGTCTCCAGATTAGGGCTATACACTAAGATGTCGTCAAAGGAAACCACTACAAATTTCCTTATTGGATTTCAAACTACATAATTCATTAGTTGCATAAATGTGCTCGGGACATTCAATAGTCCAAACAACATCACAAGCCATTCATACAATCCATGGCGGGTCTTAAATGCAATCTTCCATACATTGCCTTCTTACATTTAGATCTGATGGTATTTAGATCTAAGGTCAATCTTAGAGAATAATTTGGCTCCATTTAACACATCCAGCATATCATTAAGCCTTAGTATGAGATACCTGTACTTGATGGTAATGCGATTGATTGTTCAGCTATTCACACATATCCTCCATGACGCATCTTTCTTTGGTATTAACAAGGCTGGTACCGGATAGGGGCTAAGGGATTTTCGTACATACCCTTTCTTCATCAACTCATCTACTTGTCTCTACAACTCAATAGCCTATTTAAGGTTCAACCTATAAGTAGGCTTGTTCGACAGTGTGGCTCCTGGCTATAAGTCAATTGCATGTTCAATGCCTTGGATGGAAGGCAAACCTACCGACAGCTCACCTAGGAAAAGGTCAACAAATTCATCTAATAAGGTTTTCACCTTGGTAGGCAGCATCCCCTCCTTAAATCTCCTTATCTCCAATAACCTTCTAACCAATAGATAAGTTGGCTCTTCGAGCTCCATCTCTTTCTTCAACTCAACTCAAGTCATCACTAAAGCTTCTTTCTTCAAGATTCAGCTCAATTGGGCCTACATGATCTTAACTTATTCAATAATCATAGGGCTCAACTTCACCTTCCAGCCTTCGTGCTCTAAGGAACATGTATTCTTCCTTCCATCATATATTACGGTTCAGTTAAACGTCCATGATCATCCAAATAGAATATGGGACAAACTCATGGGCATCACATCATAGAGCACTTCATCTCGATAGTTTCTAATATAGATTGGCACAGTCACTTGCTCATTTACTTACAAGGCTCCCTTGTTACTAAGCTAGTGTAGTTTGTAAGGTTTAGGATGGGGCTTAGTAGGTAACTTTAGTTGTTGGACCAAAAAAGTAGAGGTTGCATTGGTGCAGCTCCCATTGTCAGCAATCAAGGCACATAGCGACCCATTTACCTTGCATCCAATGGGAACGGATTCTCTCTTTATTCGTCTTTAGGCATAAGACTCACACTCATTGTCCTCCTTAACACCGGGGTAGCAGGCATAAAATTACCCTCCTTACTATAAATAACTTCCTCATCCTTCGATAGTTTAGTCTGTCTTGCCTCTTACAGGTTTTCTACTTCCACATTAGTACTATCTATCTCAATTGTCGGCATTTCGCCTTGGATTAACATGGTTCTTCTATTTAGAAATTAAGCAGCCATGTGTTTAAATCCTTGATACTTAAAGCACTTAATCTAACTCGTCTTTCTTCTTGAGCTCTGGCCCTTCTTATACTTCCTTGAGGTCTCTTTCTTCTTTGCTTAGGTAGCTTGAGCAGGTTAGGTCTCAATAACCTTACTTGGTTTCGATTACATAGGTCTGCTTGGAACAGATCGACTATTGTTAGGTTGACTGATAGGGGGTTAGAATCTTCTTATTTGGCACATCTTGATCTTCTAAGTAGCTCGGATAGTATTATCAAGTGATCTAATATCCATAGTGTCCAGAATATCTCCAATCTCATTCTTTAACCCATTAAAGAATTAAGACCTAGTTTGGTCTTTAGGCTCAATGACTTTGCGTCAAATCATTGGCATATGAAATTACTTTACGTAGGCATCAACACTCGACCTTCCTTGTCTCAACTTTTGTAGCTTCTTAAACGGATCCTGCAAATAGTAGCTTAGAACAAATCTTCTCCTCATGACTCTCTTCATTTCATCTCAACTTCTAACTTCATATTCTCCTTCTCTTTTATGCATAACTTACATGTTCTTCCTCTAGAGGGTGGTATAACTAGTAAATTCTAACATAGCAAGTCTAACCTTAGTATTTTCATATACCTCAAGGCATTCAAATTACTTCTCAATCTGATCTATTTAGTCTAGGTAGTCCTCGGCATCATCGCTTCTAAAAAATCCAAGGATATGCATTCTCAACCCTTCCACTCTCAGAGCTCAGATGTTCCTCTCCTTAGGTTTGTAATATTCTTCTACTTCATCAATCACTTCCTCATCCTCCTCTTTGATCTCCTCTAATACTAGTCTGCATCCAGTAACTTGACCTACTCCTCCAATTTAGTTGGGCAAAATTGGGGCATTAGCTCAACCATATGGGCCATTGTCTCTCTCCAATCGTTCATTTGCTCAACCTCTATTGGAACCATTTCTAGCTGATTTATCTTCATTTATGGCAGTTATTAGACTAGCCACCAAGTTTGTAAGTCGATCTAATCGATCATCTATATAGTAGGGTGTGGAACTCCCTTGTTGACCTCGATCATTTCGAGTGCCACTCTCTTGGTTACTAATAGTTCCTTATACATTAAAGTCAGACATTGTTGTCTATGTTCATGAGATTAACAGTTGATACACTATTCAAAGCTTCCTACCATAAACAAGGATAAACTAACACCAAATACACCAATAGCTAGTATAACTAGCACACGATAAACAAACATACACTCATACTCGGTTTTGCATATGCAAAATAGGGGAAGACAAAGCATAAAATTCTTCAACATTACTTACCTTTCAAACTCCTATGACAACTACAAAATGTCTAATGCACATGAAAGTAGTGGCAAATCACTTAGAGAACAAAGTAATAGAAATTAGCTCTGAACGTAGCCAGTCTCTAACACTAAGATGATACGATCTGATGTGGATGTATACACAATGTCCGGTATCATACAAAATAAGGGGATAGGTTTGAACCTTGAGATGATTTGAAGGATAAGTGATAATCGAAGGTTAAGTAGGAGTCCTTGTTCATTGACGGTGGATATGACACATTAAAGCCTTACACAAGCTTTAGTTGCACTTGATGTTACACACAAGTGTAGTTAGAGGTCACTCGGCACTAGTCTATACTCAATAGGCTAGATAAGAGTAGTTGAGAGTTTACAAGATACACTTAGTTCATGTAAGAAAAAAAAATGATTGAATGTTAATTGTATTGATTGTTGTGGCTATTATAATATACAAGTATTTATAAGACCCAATTAAGGTAAGTTCTAGGTTAGTATAAATTACAAAAAGGATTCTTACTAGTAAAGGAAAAGGAATAAGTCACAAGGGTAATGTTGTAAACAAGCATAAAGAATATTCGGTGATAGAAAAGGATAGTACAAATGTTAAGAAAATTAGGGCATGTGTCTGCTATCCATTCTTTGGTCTTAAGGACACTATTGGCTAAACAGAGTAGGTTTTAAACAAATTAGATCGGTGTCGACAATTTAACAGCACAAATGTTTGGTGTTGGGAAAGGATTGGTTCAAAAGGTGGCTCATTGTCAGGTTGGCCTTAGGTGGTCGGCTTCAAATAGGTATCAGCTCGGCCTCGACATATGTCAGGTTAATAGTATACTAATTTGATACTTGGCCTTAGACAAATGTGTTGTAGAGGGAAGGCATACAGGTTGGTCACCTCGGCAGCTTCTTGAATGATGTAAAGGGTAAAGTAACTTGGTAGGTTGGATTGGGAAATGAACTGCTCTTCCGAGTTCAACTCTCCTTGGACAACTTCGCGAAAAATATGAGTAAGTCCTCAAGCTCAGGAGCACGTGATTCATCCATGATCCTTATTAGGATGTTTGTAAAGTTCTTAAACGTTGTGAGGTGTGTAAGCGAGCTAAGGGAAGAAAGGAACCATATGGGGAATATACACCTTTGCCCATACTTAAGCAGCCATGGACCAATCTAAGAATGGATTTCATGCTAGGCTTACCCGGAACTCCTTGAAAACATGACTTTATCATGGTAGTCGTTGATCGATTTAGCAAAATGAGTCACTTCATCCTTTGCCACAAAACTAATGATGCTTTATTTGTTGTTAACCTCTTTGTAAGAGATTGTGTGGTTGCATGGCATCCCAAGGAGTATTATGTCAAATCAAGACACAAAGTTTACAAGCTTCTTCTTGCAAACCTTATGGAAGAAGCTTAGTAATAAACTTATGTTTAGTGCTTCTTGTCACCTACAAACAGATGGCTAGACCGAGGTTGTGAATAGGATCATAGGCAACCTCCTTTGAGCTATTGTTGGGAAAAATCTACATGATTAGGATTTATGCCCATCAATCATCAAGTTCGTTTACAACCACTCCACCCATAGCTCGATAAGAAAGTTGCCTTTCAAGGTCATTCATAGACATAATTCAAACTTACCACTAGATATGATCACTAGCTTGACCTTTCAAGGAGAAAGTCAACTTGGTTTGCAGTGTACTTAGGAATTCCAGAAATTACATAGGAAGGTCACTAAGTAGCTTGCCCGAACCGTGACCCAACAATAAGAGCAAGGTAGTCGTGGTCGGACAAGTATTATCTATGATCCCGAAGACCTTATATGGATTCATTTTAGCAAGGAAAGGTTCCTAAGAAAGAGGATGAACAAGTTATCTCCCAAGTTGGATGGCCCTTTCAGAGTTCTTTATAGAATCAATGACAATGCATATGAGATAGAGCTGCTTGAAGGATATGAAGGATCACCAACCTTCAATGTTGCTAACCTAATGCCTTACATAACAAATAAGATGACTAAGATTTAAGGGCAAATTGTCAATACCTTCGAGGAGCTGATGCATTACCAATCTTCGAACCCATCACCTGAGCCCGACTTAGAGGCTTGTAAGGACTAGTAAGGAAGATTCTAACACCCTAATTTAGCCAAGATGAACTCCAATACCATGAAGGCCAAAAGCTGAACTCCCTGGAGGCCTATTTCAAATATACCCTACTCCTCTCCATTCCCTACCCTCAAGTAGAGCTTACTAATACCTACTTGCTATGTGCTAAGAACCCTATTATCGACTAAATAAGAGTCGAGACCAAGGTTCCTATACATCAAACACTCCTATCCTATTTTATTGAGCCATTACCCCACGCAATCACCTTAACAGCCTTCGGTACAACTTAGCAGCAACACTCCAACACCTTGCCATCTCCAATACGGCTACGATGACAAAATACCACCTATTATTCACTTTTTCTAAATTGCACTATATTCCTTTTCTCCAATTGTCACATACACCCTTTTGGGTTACACTAAGTTTCTCATTTATAGCTTTACACATTTTGGTAAATTTCTTTATTTGCTTTGTTGCTCTAAGAACTTACTATAAATACTTGCTTTTCCTGTAAGCTGCCATCATCTGATTCCATTTTTATGTTAATGAATATTCTCCTCTGTTCTTGCGAGATATCATTCTCTGAGTATATTTCTCCTTACTGTTGTCTAATCTTTTCCATAGCTTGAGATTAGTGGTGTGTGAACCTTAGCTTTTACTTGTGAGTCATATTAAGTGAAAGTTAAGTCATGTTGTGTTCGTTGATGTGTCATATCTTACTGGTATCTTCACGGAAGCTATTGTATGTTTCTGACCCACTTCTTCTTCTTCAATATCTTGAAGGACCTATTGGTTACCTTCCCTTATGGTAAGCCCTAATGATTAACTTAGATCCTAGGCACATCAAGAAGTTTTTTAAGTAAAGCCATTTGGTTAGAGGTTAGATTGCTACCCATCTTTGAATTAACACCACTTGTTGTCTCAACTACCTATGCAAGCTTTGGAACTTCCTTTTGTTTTCTTAACTTCAAGCTTACCATTATGTTTATACCATGCTTCTTGTATATGATAATATCTTTTGCAAAAATTACACCATGGCTTTGTCATGAGTTGTCTCTTTCTTCGCTATAAAGTTGAGTTTGGAGAATTCTAATTTGATGATGGCACCATTGCTATCACATGTTGCCTGGTTTCTTCTCTCCTCACCTCCATAAATGCTTCCTGCAAGTTTGGTAGTATTTTTTATCCTAATAGACACCTTCTCATCTCATTTAAGCCTACATTTAATCCTTGTACAAAATTGAACACCCGATCCTTTTCTTACATCTTAGTAAACTTTACACTATCTCTAGAGTAAGTCTATTCAATATTATAGAACAAATCGATTTCTTGCCATAACTCCATTAATGTATGATAATAATCTATTAGAGATGAATTACCTTAAGTGGTAAGTCTTATCTTTGATTAGAGTTTGAAATACTATAAGGCATTCTCCATATTTGAATACATTTCTAGGACCATATCCCAAATCTCCTTAGCAGTATTGCAAAATAAATAAAATCTACCAATTTTAGGTTCCATCGAATTGACTAGCCATGCCATCACCATAGCATTCTTAACATCATACGTACCATGCTCTTAAGACTCAATAGCTGGTGATTAACATGTCCTTGTCAAATACCCTAATTTGCTTTTGCCACATATTACAATTTTCATTGATTGATGCCACTCATGAATATTCTCACCGTTCAATTTATGTTGGGTAATTTAGAGAGAATGATTGCCTATGAAAGTACCAAATTTAATTAGGTTAAAGCTTATATTCAATTAGGTTTGGTCATTCTCATGTAATGAGCCAAACCAAAGCTTAGAGCTAAGGTTTTTTGTTCGGTAATATGTACTATCACCCATGATTGGTTACATAATTTACATAAGATTGAAAATGTTGTAATATCATGTTATAAAAGTATGAATAGGTAACTTTGAAGTGACATAAAGTTTGTATATAAAGGACCTATTTATAAATAGTCTTGATATGGTTAGTAGTAATCAATGTTATTACACTAACCCTTAATAATCATACAAAATTCATTTTATCAACCAATGGCATTAAATGCTAGTTAAATCTACCAACTAAAAATAATGATCATATTCTCCTACATCTTGCATTGGTTAATAGTAATGTTACAATGTTTTATTAATTAACTTAAAGGAATTTGACTAGCTCTACATGTTTCTTTGAGACTTGTCTTGATCATTTAACTTGAAATTTATTTGGCCAATCACCGAACATGTATAGGTGGAAATTGCTCAAGCAAGGGTGATTTGCTATGCTCATGGGTAGATTGTAGATGGAATAAATAAGAAGCGACATGCTTAGCTTGGCTTTATCACCAGCTATGTCTTTATATACATGTTGACATTGTAGAGATTAGAGGCTACCTTATCATTCTTTAGTTATGGGCATAGGAGCACTTTCCCTATATCACTCTCTTACAGTGTTAGGTTACAAATGTTATTGAGGGTAAGCTACTTATCTCCTAATGTAGAGTCAAGTTCAACAACACCTAGCATGCTACACTTATGCTCACGGAGTATTAGGAGGATTTTGATCAGTAGGTTCCCCACCAAGTACTTACTTAAGCAATATATCCCTTAACTTATAGGTTTTTCCTTACATATATTCTATCTTGGTGGTTTTCACATTGTTTGGCAGCCATACTCACAAAAGGACATCACTACCCTACCGCTTTACTGTTGTGTTGGTAATGAGATTTGGCTTACACTAGTACCTCTTCTTTGCTTTCACATTGTAGAGCTTCACTTGCTCGATCGTGTAACTTGGCAATGTGGAGGTCTTTAGAGGAAACCCGAGTTAGCAAATAGCAGGAGACAATTGCATAAGGTCGACCTATAGAGTAGGACTAAGACAAATTAGATGACTTACAATACCTCTTATTTGACCTAGTAGGATATCTGTTGAGATATCATCATTGAGTTGAAGCCTACAACCCCTAAATATAATGATTCGTGTAGGAGGATTACTGAGCTTTACTTCAAGCATACCTCAGTTATGTTGTGGTATGTGGTACATAGAGAATATGTTACCTATCATACCTTCTTCATTCTACTTTTTAATTTTTTAATGTATAGTTTCCTTTCCTAACATAGGTTCATTGGATTAAGCACATGCCACAAATGCCATAGAAGAAGTCTTATCTTAGGCTCTAGAGGAGGCACACATCATACATAGTTTCATGGGCATCACCTTAGATGACCAACTAGTTCTAAGACTAGCTAACATGGATCATGAGGACTCTCCACCACCCTAATAGTCCCATAGAGGATGTTGTAGGAGATGGGTCCATGGATAGGGTAGAGGGGGAGGTCGTAGATGTAGTTAAGAGGACATCATGGACATACCATTCCCTCAACATCACTCCTCTGCTCATATATGCCTACTTGTACTCGTATTTGAGCACAAGTCATGTCTATCTATTCTACTACCCAACCCATTCCAAACACCTATAGGTAAGACCTCCAATGCACATGTTTCGACCCATTCCAAACAGCTTTAGTGAAAATGTGAGACTTACCTTAAGTAGATGATATGGGCAAAGGGTTGATGCAGGTTGAGCCTGATCTTATATTGATGTACGCATCTTTGCATCTATGATAATAAATGCCAACCTAGATGATTTATGGTTCCAAGAGCTATGTTTCACAAAGTTAAATAAGCAGGAGGATGATGGATTGTTGCAAGAAAGAATTGATAGAGTGATTAGATCTCAAAGTGGATTAAAAAGTACCCAAGAGCTAAAGCTATGCATAGTGAAATGTTTGAAGTAGATCATGTTGTACTTGTTGTAGATTCCAATTTTAGTGATAAAAAGGCAAGAAAGTGTTCAAATTTGAGAATACGTAGACCACATTTAAAGGTTGTGAAGAAATCAAAAGGGTGCCTGGAGCAAGGATCTTTCCAATACAACCCTTTTCCCATTAGTTTTAAGTTGAAATGGTGTAAATTGAAATTGTTAGATTAAAGTTGAGCTACATTCCTTAACAATAAATTTGAGATTAGGCATGCATAAAATGAGCTTTTAGAGATCTAGAAGAGAGGAAATGATAATTAAGAAAGGTGTTTGATTGAGAAATTACAAGTCCTATGTAAAAGAGAAGAATTTTTTTGACAGCAAAGTTCTAAGATGAATTAGCTTTAGGGGGGAGACAGACATACCAAGTTTTTCTACTAGTCAACTTTAATGCAACATCGAAGGAACAAGATTATGAGATTAAAGGATGATGATGGAAATTAAATTGCAAATGAGGAGACATTTATGAGAACTTTTCATAGGTTTTATGTTGACTTGTTTAGATCGGATGGAGGAAGGAATCAGGGTAATGTACTTCACTTAGTTCTCAAGTTGGTTACTTTAATATGAATAATAGCCTTAGTAGATCAGTATCAGTTGATGAAATAAAGAATGCGACTTTCCAGCTTGGTCACCTAAAGGTCCCTAGGTGTCATGGGTTTTTGGGAGCTTTCTATCAATGTTACTAGCATCTAGTGAGTGATAGCATGGTGGAAATGGTCCAAGCCTTCTTTAGCATAAGTTTAATTCTTCTATCTCTCATCCTCTTTAATGTTGTTCTCATTCCTAAAATGCTCGATGCTAAAGGTCTCGATATAATTTTTGTCACTCGTGATGCCTAAAGAGCCTTAATGGAAGTTGAGCTCTTAATTGGCAAAGTTCCCTACTAGTAGTAACAACCCACGGAGAATTGTCATTATGGTTCCAATGTAAATCTCTCATTAGATAACATCATACCTGGTGAATTCCTATTTCCTTCTTTATAAGTAACTAGGCTCAAGAGGAAAGAATGGCACACAATAAAAAAAATGCCATCATGTAGAGAATCTAGCTAGTAGCTCATGGGTAGCTTCAAGAGATGGCACACATTGACTAAACCAACAAGTATAAGCCTCTACAAGCAATAATATTGTGGTAGCAACCTCTCCACCAATGTCCTTTAATTATAACTGTAATATGCAACAACAGGTGCACAATGTTTTGGGGGAAGAACAACATGTGATAGTTCTTCTTATTAAGAAGCATCAATAGGTATGATCATTAAATTAAATGCTAATAGTACTTTTGGTTCATCTTTGGATGAGGCTGCCATATGCTTTGTGGCTAGAAATTATAGTGCTTCTACTTATGGTGGTGGTTTGAAATTATATAGAGGTAATTCTTCATAAGTGATGGAAGTTATGACTGTACTTGAGGGGGGGTAAAATATACATAGTTTATGGATTAGGATGATGTTATTATTAAAATTGATTAAGCAACTTCCTATCATGTAATTAAGCATCTTTCATAATTGCTATGGTAACTATTCACTTCTGTTTATGATTTGCAATTTCTGATGTCAAGGCTTAAGTCCATCACTTTCAATTTAATTAGATAATAGGCAAACCAAGTAGTAGACTGGATTATGAAGCATATGAGATTCAAGATGTATCCTTATGATTGGGTTAGTTTCAACCCCTACGTTCATTAAAAACTCTTCTCTTGTTTGATGCTAGTCATGTTCTTATTTCCTTAGTTTGTGATGAGATCACTGCTATATTGAATCCATATTTAATAATAGTCATATCCTTTTAGAAAAAAAGAAAAAAAAAATCCATAAGCTATACATACCAGCATAATAGACCAACAAAAGGAGAGAATACCCATAATGGGGTAAACAAAAAATCATATCATAACGAATGAAATAAGATTGTAATAAACCAAAAGGGATTTTGGCTATAATAAGACCTATAAACTTATTATTTTATTTAGTTTATTGAAATGAATTGTTGCAATTAACCTTATGTAGACACCCAATTTTTACCCCCTTCATTTTTTATGTTTATTTTTTAATTTTGTTTCTTTTCTCAATAGGCCCTAAATTAGGAAAAACACAAAAAAAAAATGGAAATTAAAGAAAACATAAAAAATTAAGAAATTTAGAAAAAATAAGTATTTTAGGAAAATAAAAAAAATAAGAAAAAGCATAAAAAAATAAAAAATTTAGAAAATAAGAAAATTAAGAAGAATTTTTAGAAAATTGAAAAATTACAAAAAAAAATTAAAAAAAATAAAAGAATTTAGAAAATAACAATTTTATTAAGATAGATTTTTTTATTTTTAAATTAAGTTTAGAAGTTAGGCTGTTGAACATAAGCTTATATTTATATCTAGCCTAGTATGACCGAGTCCATATATGCAATTGCTAACGGCCTAATGGATAAACATTGAATATTGAGTGTGAGGTCTTAAGTTCGAATCATAGAAGAGGCACACAAGATTTTTTATTTTTCATTACATTAGAGACTACTATGTGTCAGGATCTCATTGCACCATGTGTTTTGATATGTAGCAGCATCAGGTTGGATAACCTTGCTGATGTGGTGCCATGTGGTGTGCTACGTCAGCTGCTATGTGTCACGTGGTGACACATAGCAGGTTGAGGTCGGTTAGGTTGGTTGACATGGTGCTACGTCAATGCCATGTCAGTACTTTCCTTTAGTTTTCCCTCATTTTTTTGCAGACTTTCCTAGTCAAGAATAGGCTACCCCCTTCACTTTGGAGCCAATTTTTAAGCAATTTCGCCATACATACATGTGATTTCTTGCTTGAATTTTGTTTACCACATGGCTTATTATGAATCGAACCCATTATACGTCTAAATACAGTCAAAGGAGCATTCAAATCGAGCTCCAAAATTTAGAAAAAACTTAATTTTCAGGCATTTTCATTTAACTCTGAATTTGATCTTTCCTTATCCGATTGATGATTTCATGTATAAATTGGAGCTCATTAGACACAAACAAGAACACACGAACAATAGAAATCATCACAAAGACTCGCTCTCGTCTTCAAATTAGTCTCTCTCTCTCTCTTCGATTCTCTCTCTCTACTCAAATTCGAGCAGATCTACTACCCTAATTAGGTTACCTGCAACACGAGCTCTCTATTCTAACCACCTTCACGCTTCGCTATAGCCTCTAGCAACATCACCAAACCCCACTTTCGAAACCCTAACCACCGTACCACTTCCCTCTTGAACCACCACTTCCAACCCCATTCAACCAAAAGGACCACTACGACTGAACTCCCTATAGTTTAAAACCTCACATTACACTTCCCCCACACTCCTAGCAACCCACACACGGCTGAACCACCACCACCACTATGGTTAACTTCCAAAAACCACTCAAATGAGCTCCATTAATTACGGCGTTGGCTCTACCCACCCTATCCCCAATCTAAAACACATGAAAAATCATTCACTCACTTGTTTTGGTGGTTGAAACAAGCTGAATCATGCCTTATTGTTGCTGTTGAAGAAGAACTCATCCAACCTGAATCTAATAGAGGTGACTTGATCCGTACATCCGACCGGACTTGATCCGAACTCTAACCGACGCTCTCCTCCCTGGTCTAACCCTCTGCTAAATTTGATTCAATTTATTTATTTATTTTATATTTATTTATTATTATTTTATTTATTTATCTATGTAAATTGTATTGTAAATGTAAAGAAAAAAGAGAAGAAAAGAAAGAAAGAAAGAAAGAAAAGAATAAGAAAAAGTAGCTTATTTAGTTATTTATTTTTAATAAAAATAAAAGTAAATAGAATAAATAAAATAAAAATAAATAAGTAAATAGAAAGAATTTTTTTTTGTCACTTAGAAAATCGATTTTTCAAAAATAAAAATAAACGGACACTTTACAAATTAGGACTTTTTTTAGATTTTTCAAAAATTAAAAACTAGATTAGTACTCTCTTTTAGAACAATTTCTTTAAATAAATTGAATAAAATAAAAAGTAAAGCCGATCTCTTTTCAAAAATTAAAATCAAACCAACTCACTAAAATTTTACAAAAAAAACTACGTACGTCTGATTTTGAATAGTGAGTATGTAGGCACCTACAAAGTAGCGATAGAAATGAAAAAACCTAATTCTTCTTTTTTCTTTAGTTTAGATTATTTTGTTTATCCAATTAGAGTAATCAATAACTAAGTTTTGTCTTTCAAAATTAAAAGGTGATTCTTAGATTTAATTCTAATTTTAGAAAATTAATGGTACCCGTAAAGGTTTAAAATTCCTAACTCTCAGATCCAAATTCTCTAGTTTCAATAACAGTTTTGTAAAATTGATTTTAATTGTTAGACTAGTGGTTAAGTTATAACCAATTCATCTAATTGGTTATAACT
Organism: Lumnitzera littorea; assembly: GCA_024138015.1. Classification (NCBI taxonomy): domain Eukaryota; kingdom Viridiplantae; phylum Streptophyta; class Magnoliopsida; order Myrtales; family Combretaceae; genus Lumnitzera; species Lumnitzera littorea. The sequence continues at coordinate 28,702,613 of JAMXBB010000009.1, read as the reverse complement.
TAACTGTTTTTTCCCAACTCCAATCGAGTGGCGACTCTAAAGTTGTTTTCAAAATAAAAAGAACCGGTTTTCTTTAAATCCTAGTTAAGGGCTAGCAGTAAACGGGTAGAGTTTAATATTGGTCGGTTTAGAAAAGACTTAATTTTATAAAAGGACTGGAAGGGTGAAAAACTAAGCTTAACACCTTAGATTTAAGTTTAATTGAACTTAAAGATTATACTTACCAATTGAGCTAGAACTTTTGACTTAAAAACTCATTTGCACTTTAATTTCATCAAAATTAAATTGGATTGGATAATGCAAATTGAGTTAGAGCCTTTCTTTTTCTCTACATGTTGCAATAATGAGAGGTGTGAGTGAGTATGATTTAGAATTCTAAATCCTTCTAACTTACAAAAGTTTTCTATTTAATAACTCATCTTCCCTTCTTAATTTTGAAATAACCTTTATATTATTGAAATACCCTACTCTTGAACTTAAAGGCTGAGGGTAAAGAGGTAATTGAATTAACCTCCTTAAGAAAGTATCTTATATGTTAAATTGCTAGATTGTCCTTACTTACTTAGTTTAAGCTAGGTCCTTTCAATTATTTTCTCTAATGGTAACAATTGAATTTTAATGTTATCCTTTGCATAATTTCTTGAGATTATATATTTTTTATCTAACTGCTTTAATTGATATGGGTTTATTTCATTCTCCCAAAAAAAAAAAAAATTTTTTTCCTTCTTATCCGCATAACTTTTAAATTAACTTATAGCTACTAATATTTTTTGTTTAATGATCTAAACTTTGTTTATTGCTTTTGGTATCAACTTCTATCTAAATAGTTTCCTCTCTCTAACCTCATCCCAATGAACATGAGGTTTACACTTCTTTTTGTACATGGCTTCATATAGGGCCATCAAGATTGTAGCTTGATAACTTTTATTATATACAAACTCTTTAAGTGGTATGCAATCATCCCATTCACCAACAAAATCTAAAGCATAAGCTCTTAACATAATCTCTGACATCTTCTCCTATTGTCCTTTTGTTTAAGGATGGAATGCCATACTAGATTACTAAGAAAATGGGTAGACTTAGTCAAATATATAACTAAGTTAGCCACTCTATAGAACATTCATCTCTAAATGTAATAAAATGAGTAGACTTGGTCAACTTATCTAAACCACCCAAATAGATTCATTACTAACTGAAATCATAGGTAGTATAATAGGCTAACTCTGGGATGGCCTAGGCCTACAGAATGTAATACCTTAACCATGTAAAAACAATCTATTAAGGAAAGAGAGTGTCTAAGATACTCTCTTAGGTAATATCCTTTCTCTTTCTCTTTTCTTTTTTTCTCAAACTTTGCTAGTATAAATTATCAATCGACATTAATAATAGATCTATAAACTACTCTTCATGATCTATCTATTAACATATATTTTCCATGTTTTAATGTGAGGTCAAAGAAAAGCGAGAAGAGCATAAGAACTACATTTGACTCCAAGTGCACTAGTGACTCCTTAAAGAGAATTTTTCCAAATTTAGGGAAGCGGATGATCCTATTTTGTTATTCCCTTTTTATATTTTGTACATACAGTTGATGTTACAACCAATTTTCTATTAAAAGTGTCTATTCCTATAGTTCATGTACATGAATGTACACAAGTTTAATTTTCACTTATAATAGTTTATCAAATACTGTAGTTTTTTTCGATCCTTTTGATCTTGTCTTTACCATTGTTCATATCATTTTCCCCCCTTCTTAAAAGCGATAACCTTGTCGTCAAAAGTTAGATAGTTGCATACAAAATTTGTATAATGCATCCAAGTAGCATTTGATAGTTTCAACGACTCCCATTGCATAAGTATTTGAGTCACTATTTATTACTGTCATCGAATCTCTCTCACATCCATAATCACTAGAGGTCTTATTATAAGATAATTAGTGATGGGCTCTAAAGGAAGGGGTTTTTGTACATCCACTGGTCCTTATGCCTTTTTAAGTAAAGATATGTGAAGCACTTGACGTATGGGAATGTTTTGGTAAATAAATATTACAAGCTATTAGACCCCCTCTTTCTTATAAGACAATCTGTTTGTCGGTGTTGTCTGTCTATATGGTTGAAATTTCACATACACATACTCACCAATCTGTAATTCTTTATTTGTATGCTACTAATTAGCTAAAGTCTTCATTCTCTACCATGCTCTCTGCAAATTTTTCTTTAATATTCTCAAAATTTCATCTCTGTCTATCAGTTTTTAATCCACAGCTTCAATAGAACTCATTTCTTTGATACAAGGCTTGAAAAGATGTCATGCTCACATTAGTATGGTAACTGGAGTTAAAACAAAACTCTACCTATGCTAAATACTTTGGTCGTTCCTTTAATTCATCCATAACAAATGCTCTCAAATAGTGTTCTAAACACTTATTTAGTACTTTAGTTTAGCCATTAGTTTATGGTTGATAAGCCGAACTCATTTTTAACTGTCTACCACTTAATTTGAAAAGGTCTCGCCAAAAACGACTCATTAATATTTTGTCCCTATCTGCTACTATTGATTTAGGAATACTTTACAACATAACTATAATGTTTATGAAAAATTTAACGATTCCACTTGTTGTGTAGGGTGTTAGCAATGGTCCTAAATGAAAATATTTTGTGAGTCTATCCATCACAACCATTATAATTAAGTATCTTTTAGATGTTGGTACTCAGTTATAGAATCCATAGAAATATCTTTGTTGTTAAATATTTCTCTTGTTGACAAACATGGTTGTACTTCACAAAATTCTCCACGTTGCCTCTCATTCCTTTCCAATAGAATGTGGTACTTAACCTTTTAAATGTCTTCAACACTCATATAATAGTAAAGTTTGAGGGTATATAAATTTTGTTACCCTCATACAATAAGCCATCTTTGTACACCAAAGATGGAGAATGCAACTCCCCTTTTTTACACTTCTTCAATGTCATCCATTCTAAATCCTTCTATAATTGGTCCTTCATAATTGTAATAAAGTCAAAAGAAGGCATAGAAAGAGCTAATAAGTGAAAATCTTCTTCAAATTGTCTTGACAAAGCATCAACTACTTTATTTTCTATTCTTAGCATTGAATCTCATAGTCATATCCTAATAGTTTGACTAAATATTACTGCTATTCTAAGGTTTATATGACTTGAGTAAGTAGCTCTTTGAGGTATTTTTTTATCTATTCTGATAATAAAACGTCTACTTAATAAGTATTGTCTTCATTTTCTCACTTATTCAACTACAGCCACCAGCTCTTGTACATACATATTAGCTTTCTAAAGCCCTCTACTATCTTTTTTTTTTTTTTTAACTAAAATAAGCTTAAGCTTAGCTCCTTGATATACTATAGCTCCCAAGTTAGTTGTTGATGCATCCATTTCTATAATAAATGTCTTCTTAAAATCTAGTTATACCACAGAAAGGACTATTATTAAGGCTTACCTCTATGTAGCAAACACTAAAGTTGCTTCTTTATTCCAATCAAATGGATTTTTCTTTAATAAATTTGTTAATGGAGAAGTAGTTTTGGCATATTCTTTCATAAACTTTCTATAATAACCTGTAATTCCTATAAATCCTCTTAATTTCTTAGCATTTGTAGGCTATGGTCACTGTTATATGGCCTTAATTTTTTCTAGATCTAGTTTTACTCTCTTTATGGACACAATATGCCCTAAGTAGTCAATGCTTCCTTGAGCAAATGAACACTTGGTTTTTTTTTTTTTTAAATAAAAAGAATTTTCCCTTAAGCATAAAAATGCTTTTTCTAAGTTGTCTAAATGCTCTTCAAATATTCTGCTATAAACCAATATATTATCAAAGAAACTACTATAAATTTTCATAAATAAGGCTTGAAAATGCTGTTCATAATACTCTAAAAAATAGCTGGTGCATTTGAAAGCCAAATAGCATTACTAAAAACTCATGATGCCCCGCATGTGTGCAAAATGCCATTTTATGTAAGTCGTCTGGATTCATATGAATTTGATGATAGCTAGATCTCAAATTCATTTTAGAAAAAATAGTGGCTCCCCAAATTCATTCAAAAATTCATCTATAGTGGAAATAGGAAATTTATCCTAAATTATAGCTTGATTCAATGCCTAGTAGTTAATATAAAAACACTTAGATCCATCTTTATTCTTTACCAATAACATTGGTGTAGAAAAAACACTAGTATTAGGAACTATACCTCTAAATCCAATATCTCTTGCACCAATTTTTTTAACTTCTCTCTTCTAAAAATAAGGATAGTGATAAGGCCCGACATTAATTGCTTGCTTCTCATCTTTTAAATGGCTATGATGTTGCGTTGATCTTAGTGTTGGCAATAATGAAAGAGTAGCCAAAATATCCTTGAATCTACTTAATAAATCTTCGCTGGATTTACTGCTAGTGTTAAACATAGATGATTGCACTTTCTAAGCCATTAAATGAAATAAGGAAGCTACATTGTTAGACTTAACCAATTGTTTCAATTCTTGGTGCTCTATCTACTTGAACTGCAAGTTAGTATTTCTATGTAAATTATTATTTTTATCCCTTACTTTAAATTCCATTGTCAACAAAGAATAGTCAAAGGTGATTGGTCCCAATGGAGTAAGCTACTGAATTTGCCAAAACCATATTGGCTCCTTGAATTTTCAATACATAGAAATCAACTAGAAACTTCCCATTATTCAAAATTAACAGCACATTTCTATACACTCTAGTGCATAAGAGTATTGCCATTCCCTATCATCAAAGAAAACTATGAAATAACAACTTTAGGTAAATTTAAACTCTAAGCTACATTTGACTCAATGAAGTTGTGTGTGTTGCCATTGTTAACTAAAACTAATATTAGTCTGCCATTTACTTTTCCTTACAACAGTAATGTTTTGGGTGCTGAAGCCCTTAAAAGTGCATGATAGCCAATCTTAATATGATCAATTTTCCACATCATTTACAGCATCTTTAGCTACTACATCTTAAAAAATTTCATTTTGCATTTGCTTAGTATCATTAGCTTCATCATCAAAATCTTGAGGTTGTATCATCAATAAAAATTTAGCTTTGTAAACATGCCCCTTATAAAATTTCTCATCACAATTGTAACATAACTCATTTTCTCTTCTCAAGCTAACTCTTTTGGTGTCATCTTGCACACAAGAAGGGAATTGGTTTTCCATGATATGGGTGGTTTAGGTAAGCTAGATGTTGGCTTGTTATTTTGGTTAGAAAGGATAGACTTGGATATAAAGAAGTTTAGTATGATGGTCTATTTCGTTTGAAAGAGGATGTATTTGGGTTAGAATTGAATTTGGAAATTATGGTGTTTTACAATTTTAAAATTCATATCTAGTCTCATGCAATTTAGCTAAACTCATAGCATGTAAATATGAATATGGTTGGGCTAATATTGCTTCTACTTATATTTCTAGTTTAAGACCAAAAACATAACAACTTTGTAAGAATGATTCTAATAAGCTAATGATACAGGTTAATAATGTCTCAAATTCATGTGTATATTGAGAAACACTACTAGTTTGAGTTAGCTTTGAAAGTTTCCCTTAATAATCTTCAAATAAGGAAGGGCCATATCTAGTCTCTACTGCTTTAAGAAATGCATGCTAAGTAGATAAAAAATCATTTCTTGCTAGCTATTGAAACTGATTTAGTGCTTCATCTTCCATAGCTAAAGCTGCTAACTTTAATCTATCATTTGTAGACACTTCATGAAGTTCAAAAAAATTCATTTACCTTGAAAATCCAAGAAGTTGAATTATGGTTGGAAATTTTAGGTAAATCTAATTTGATGTTGCTAATGATCATTTGTGATTCCATGAGTCTATTCTAAGAATGTGATGAAGAATCCTATACTATCCTTGGATTTGTTTGATTCTTATGTTGAGCTCTAAAATTTCTCATCATATTCTCCATATTTTCATTTATTCCTAATGTCATCATTTGTGTATTCTATTGCAAGTCCTCTATTTGTCCCATTTAAACATTTAACTCTCAAATCTTGAAATTTATTAACTTAAGTAGAATTTCATGCTTCTGAATGTCATCTTGTAAAGCTAAGATACTTCTTGTGTTAGTTGCCATGGCTTATCTTAGATAAAATCAATGAGATCACCGATAATAGGCTAACTCCATGATGGCCTAAGCCTACATAACGTAATACCCTAACCTTGTAAAAAAATTCTACTGTGGAAAGAAAGTGTACGAGACACTTTCATAGGTAATATCCTCTCTTTTTGTCTTTTCTTTTCTCTCGAACTTTCCTTTACTTTATACCAACCTCTGCTAGGGTTTCAATTCTTTTAAATTCTATAAATCATCAATCAACATTAATAGCAAATCTATAAACCACTCTTCATGATCTATCTACAAACATATGTTTTTTATGTTTTAATATGAGGTCAAGGAAAAGCAAAAAGAGCACATGAACTACTTAGACTTCGACTGCACCAATGAATCCTTAGAGAGAATTTCTCTAAATTCAAAGAAGTGGATTATCCCTTTCTGTTGTTTCCTTTGTTATATTTTGTACATATAGTTGTTGGTGTAACCAATTTTCTATTAAGAGTATCTATTCCTATAGTTCATGTATATCAAAGTACACTTGTGTAATTTTCACTAATAATTGTCTTTCAAACACTATGGTTGCCTTATAATCCTTTTAAATCTCTTGAATTTACCATTGTTCATATCATAGTGCAATCATAAAGTCCATAATAACATGCTTTCAATTCTCTTAAAGAATGAGTAAAGGTTGCAATTGCTTAAAAGAAGTATAAGAATGATTTTAAGGTTCCAAAGTTTAGATTTTAGAGATTTGATGCAAGTTAGTTAACTAAATAAGGAATTCTGTTAACCTAATGGGTAACATGGCTCACCATATTTGTTTTTCAGTTAATTGATTTATGTAATAGCAAACTTGATTGGCTGAATTTCAAAGTAGGCTAATTAGACTAAGTCGACCAAGTCTACGACCTATTTGACTAATTCTATTTCATAGTATAACCTAGTTGGGCAATTTAGTAGTTGGTCTATCAAGCTTGTTGTAGTAAGAAATGTTATTTTACTCTAGTAATTTATAATGATCGATCTTTAAGAGTACCTTAGGCTAGCTTATTTGATAAGTTTTATTCGATCTACTTAAAGTCATGTTCAAACAGTTGGATGGAAATTCAACCATGAATAATTATAATCATTTAACATAATTAAGTTGTTAATGATTTGAATTAGGTTTAACTTTACAAGCTTAAAAAGGAAATCAAAACCTAGGATATGGATTCGAAAGGTTATAGGTGAAAGGAAGATTGAAAAAGTAGAAATAAAATTAAGCTTGCAAAAATAAGTACAAATACAATGGTGCGAAAGCAAGGATATCAGGCTTCTAATAAGAAGAAGACACATCAGAAGCATTAAAAGGAGAGAAGTCCTTTCCTAGGACTAATCTTGCAAAATGTTGTTGATAAGGATGTTTGTAGGAAGAAACGAGTTTTTCAGTAATAAGCCAAGAAGTTATAGAATAGTGGCTTACCAGAGTCTAATGAAGATAATTCAAGGTAGAAGCATGGAAGGAGTAATTATGAAAATGATAAGCATTCCAATTACAAAAAATTATAAGAAAAAACGCAGTGTCAAAACTAGGCTTAACTAAGCTTTTGATTCATAAGTTTAGAATTTGAATAACTTTAGATTTTGGTTACAACTAAGATTTTATAGAGGATGCCTAAGCTCTAATGTTTTAGAAGATTTTTCTTAAAGGTCTAAGATCAAATCTTAGGATATTAGATGGTAGTGTTATTTCAATCCTTATATAGATCAAAGTAATTGATTCAATTAAAGATTTAGCATGAAGACTAGTTGAGGTTGTTATCTAATCTTTACAACATTTCCTTTTTATTCTATTAAGGTTACTAAACTATAAATAGGTTTGCTACAAGATGACTATTAGTTAGTCATATTGTATTTAACATTTGTTATCAATTTATGAATGTAATGGGGTTTGTTCTCCTAAATCTCTACTTTTATCAATCGTCTAATTGATTTTGGTGAACCACCTACTTATTAATCTCTTTAAGATTGTAGCATATAACTTTTGTTAACAAGATCTACTTGTCATATGGAACTTCTTTAATAGCTTGATTATTTTTTTTTATCACGAGTCATATTGATCTTAGGATCAATCAATCAATCCTTTGTTTATTTTAATTATTGAGTCTATGGACTTGTCAATTGGATTAAGCAACAGTTTATTTTTTGTGATAGGAAATGTACAAATGAATGAAAGATAAACAAAACCCATGAATAGCTCTAAAGGATATGACGTACCAATAGAATTTTCGAGGACTCATGGCACAACTTGATATGATACACGGGTTGGTCCAGTGAGGTTACTCGCCTCCTAGCCTTGCTTAAAGGTTAGGATAAGAGTGAAATGAGAGTAAACAAATAATGTTTACGAGACAAAAATATCCAGTGTATTAAAAGCAATATGATCATTGCGATTACATGTACAAGGGGGTATTTCTACTCGAGGAATTAAGGTGACTTACCTAAAAGGGAAAAAGACAAAATTGATATTATCCTAAAGAAATAATGTATAAAGAATACAAAAAGATAAAAGTGAATATTTAAGAAAAATAACGATTAATGTAATAGATTTTACATTTGGTCTTGTACATGTGGCAAAGATGCATTGATGATGTCATTAGAGGATGCAAACAAAACAGTACAAGTTGGTTGGGTGGTTGAGCAAGAGTATCGGGCAGGCATAGACTCTTATGAACAGGAGTGGCTGAGGATTAGTGTAGGATAACTCTCTTGGCTTCTCAGCAACAATGATGCCAAGCAAGTGATCAACTCGAACATGACCAAGCAGGTGCCTGAAGGTTAGCTATGTCAAGGCATTCTTCAAGTTGGCATATAGTTTTCGAGAGATGGATATTCATTTGACATGGCATCAAGAGTTGATCAGCAGTAAGGAGTAATTCAGCCTTAGTAGGAGTTGGATGGAACAAGAGGATTCACCTCACCAGTCCCTCTAATCCGTGGGCTCGGCTATAAGTTAAAGGCCTAGTTGCTTAATTTCTATCATTCCTTCTAGGTTGATTTGGATTTGAGGTCAGATCCAACTAATCTTCATTCAATTCTTTGTCAAGATGATATGGACTAAGGTCGATAATGTTGAAAGTGTTCAAAACCCCATAATCTTCAACAAGCTCCAATATGTAAGCATTGTCATTGATCTTCTAGAGGAATCTAAAGGGCCCTTCAACCTGTGTAGATAGTTTGTTCCTCCTCTTACTCGAAAACCTTTCCTTACTTAGGTGCAGCCATACTAAGTCTCTCAGCTGAAATTGTTTTGTCGTCCTACCTTTAGCCTTCTCATACATTCATTTGGTGGCTTGGTCGATCTATCGAGTAACTTTGTCATGGATGTGTTGTAGGGATTGTGTTCAGGCTCTTGCATTAAGGTCTTTTCACTCGGATATAGGTACAGGGATATGATCGAGGGGTAACTTAGGATTAAAACCATAGACAACTTTAAAGGTGGTCTATTTGGTGGTATCATGTACTGTTTGATTGTAAGTGAATTCGACCATGGGCAAATAGATGTCCCAATTAGTCAATTCTTGCCTATTATAACACGGAGTAGTAATCCCAAAGTTTAATTGACTACCTCTGTTTGGCCATTAGTTTGGGGGTGATAAGAGGTATTGAATAGTAGTTTGGTCCCCATCAGTCGCTACAGAGTTCTCCAAAAATGGCTCAAGAACTTTAGGTCTCTATCTGATACTATACTTCTTGACACGTTGTGTAACCAAACAATTTCCTACAATAAAAGAGAAGCAATAGTTGAAGCATCATTAGTCTTGGAGCAGGACATAAAGTATACCATCTTACTAAATCTATCGACAACAATGACCATTGCAGAATCTTTGCCTTGGGCAATTCATAGTAATCCGAGAACAAAGTTCATGCTTAACTCAATCCATGATCTCGTTGGGATAAGCAAAGGCATTACTTTTCCTTACTTAGCTCGGCATTTAGCCTTCTTGCACATAGCGAAGCCTTCAACAACTTGGTATACGTCTCGCCTCATTCTTGGCTAGAAGAAATGCTTACTCAGCAACTCATAGTCCTTCTCTTCCCAAAGTGTTTAGAAAGTCCTCTACTGTAGGCTTCCCTGATCAATAACTCCCTTAGTGAACAGGTTAACATGCATAATTTTCCTCCTTGAAATAAGTATCCATCTTCCATATGATACTCGTCCACTATCATTCCATTGGCACAACACCCAAATGTGGGCCTAAAGTGTGAATCCTTGGAGTTTTGTTTCTTGATATTCACAAACCCAGACAATCTAGTCTACAGTTCGATTAGGAGCGTATGTTTCCTTGAAAGAGCATCTACAACCGCATTGCTCTTTCCCAGCTTATAATGAATGACAAAATTGAATCCCTCAAGGAATTTAACCCACCTTGCTTACTGCTTTGATAATTTGGTTTGACTTTAGAGATACTTTAGAGACTCATGGTCAGTATAGATGACAAATTCTCTTGACAATAGATAATGCTGCCATACGTAGAGTGCTAAGAGTCCTTTGTCATATACGGTGAAGTTTAGTTGAGGTCCCTTGAGCTTATTATTGTAGTAGGCGATGGGTTAGCCTTCCTACATTAGGACAACATCTATCTCAATGCCTAACACATCGCATTTCAACTCAAATACTTTCTTAAAGTCAGATAAGGATAGTATAGGTATGGAGGTTAATCTTTCCTTCACCTCAGCAAAGCTTCTCTCCTCCTTTTCTCCCCATCTGAAGTTGGTGTTCTTCTTTGTCAGCTTAGTGAATAGTACAGCGAAGGTACTGAAATTCCTTATAAATCTTCGGTAGAAAGATGCCAATCTATGGAAACTTCTCACCTCGATACAAGTAGCTAGAGTTGACCACTCGATGATTGCTCGGATCTTCTCATCATCTACTCGTATGCCTCACCTACTTACTACATAGCCTAGGAACACCCCTTTGTCCAGGAAAAAGCAACATTTCTTAAGATTGCTGAATAACCTCTTGACATTGAGGACATCCAATATGGCATAGAGATGTTCATAGTAACTTAGCTAGTTGGCACTATACATCAGGATGTCATTGAAGTACACTACAACATACTTTCCTATCAAATTTCTCAGGACATGGTTCATCAGTTGCATGAAAGTACTCGGGGCATTCGACAAGACGAATGGCATAACCATCCACTTATAGAGTCCATGTCGATTTTTGAATACAGTCTTCTACTCATCTACCCACCTTATGCAAATTTGATGGTAGCTAGACTTTAGATAAATCTTGCTGAATATCTTAGCTCTACTCAATGCATCCAACATATATTCCAACTTAGGGATAGGATACCTATATTTGATAGTGATCTTATTCATGACTCGGTTGTCAACACACATCCACCAGGTACTATCCTCTTTTAGCACTAGGAGCACTGAAATAGCATAAGGGCTGAGACTCTCCCTTACATACCCTTTTTTCAGTAGCTCATTGACTTATCGTTAGAGCTTAAAAGCCTATTTAGGACTCATCCGATAGGCTGGCTTATTTGGTAGGGCAGTGCTGAGTATCAAGTCAATGTAATGCTCTATACCTTAGACAGGGGGTAACCCCATAAGTAACTATTCAGGAAATAGATCGACATATTCATGAAACAACTCTCTTACTTTTAGGAGTAGTTTATTATGCTCCCTCAATTCTAATAGTTGCCTGACTAACATAAAGGTTGGCTCATCGACTTTAATAGCTTCTTGGAGCTCAACTCTACTCATCATCAAAGTCTTCTTCGATCTTCGAGCAAGTTTTTCATGTAGTTTGTTAACTTGACTTGATGGCATTGGGTTCAGTGTAATTTTCCTACCATCCTTCTTGAATACATAAGTGTTCCTACACCCATCATGCATAACCCTTCGATTGAAAAGCTACGGTCAACCATGTAAAACATGTAATGCACATATGGGAAGCACATTGCAAAGAATCTTGTTAGAGTAATTTCCAAGTGTGATCAACAGTAGTATTTGCCAAGTAACATGTAGTGCTCCCTTCTCATTTAACCAATGCAACTTATACGGCTTCGGATGCACGATAGTCAGCAACTTTGACTTCGTGACCAAATCAGTTGATGCTACATTGGTACAACTACCATTGTCCACAATTAGTGTGCACAGCTAATCATTCACCTTATAGATGATATGAAACAAGTTCTCTCTTTGCTCATCTTCGCATAAGGGTTCCTAGCTCATTGCACGTCGGACAACTAAGATCAATTGATTTAGGTCCTCGATAGACACATCATCTTCGATTAGTTCATTCTCTTAAGAAGTTTCTTTCTTGACAATGCACTCTTCCTCTAGTTCCTCATCGATACTTTCTACTTCTAGCTTTGGAGCATCTCCCTTGATGACCATAGTCTTTTGGTTCGAATACTGAGCAGACATATGTCTAAACCCTTGGCACTTGAAGCACTTGATTTGGCTTGTCTTTCTATTAGATCCTTGCCTTTTCTTGTATGTTTGAGTCGGTACGTTACCTTCTATTTAGCCCTTTTGCTCAGTTTTGACATATGCTTGCCTTAATACTTAGATGACCTTAGTAGCTTCCTTGAATTGGTTGGCTTGGTTGAACAAGTCATCTAGTTAGTGGTTTAGTCGACATTTGGCTCCTTCTTTGCCTCTCTACTCATTGGGCTGTTAGTATAACTTCATCCATTGTAGTAAACTATTAAAGTTCCACAATGTCTCGTATGTCACTCCTCAACTCAGTTAGGAATCTAGAAACAGTTCATGCTAATGGTTCCCCTACCTTACAGCAAATCATAAGCATTTGAAACTCTTGGACATACTCGTCAACAGTTTGGCCTCCTTGCCTCAGCTTTTGAAGTTGAGCGAAAGTGTCTTGTAAATATGTATTCAGCATAAACCTATTTCATAGTGCTCTCTTCATCTTGGGCCAAGTACTAATCTCTTAGTAGCCTTCTCATTGTCTCATGGTCTAAAAATTCTTTCACCACATGGTGGCATATCTAGAGAACTCAACAACAGTAGTTTGCACTTTGCTGTAATCTTCATATTGGTAATAATAAAAAACTTGCTCTACCTTCTCCTCTTAATCTAAGTAATCATCCACACTTCTATACCCATTGAAGCTTGAAATCTGAAGCTTTACATGGTTACATACTTGGGGTGCTCGAGCTTGTTCTTCCTCTTTATAATACTCTTCCTCGTTTGATTACTCCTCTATCTCAAACTTATTGACTTAGGTTTTAACCTCTTGCAGGTCAGGCAGCTTATAGGGTGTTATGCACAGCTTTAGCAGGTTGATAGGCCAATGCATGAATAGCTCGAGTTAAATCTACCAAGAAGTTAGCCAGCCTATCAAGTCTCTCATTCATATTTCTTAGAGTACCTAGAGATTATCGGCTATGGAAAGCAACACCATTGTTGTCATCCCCAGTAATAGCATTAGCACTTAGGTCCATCATTTTCTCTGATAGATATAAATCTCAAACTCCTCGATTCGGTGTTACAACCGATACTATCTCTTTAATTCACACAACATACACTCCCTTCAAACCAAAAGTTTAACAACCAACAAATGTGGCAGCTAAATTAACACAAAAAATTGCTCCATTTCACTCACCTAAAACAAAGTACGAATAGGGAACTTCGAGAACAAACTACTACAATCTAAACGAAACCCTCACTTTGATACCAAGATGATGCGTACCACAACAAAAAATAGATAAGGCCGATTGCAGGGATAAGTCCAAGCTTGCCAAAAGCTTGAAAAGGGTGATGGGAAACGCGGGAAAAAAAAATGAATGAAAGGTAAGTGAAACCTACGAATAGCTCCAAAGGATATGATGCACTAATGGAACTTCCAAAGACTTATAGCATAGCTTAATATGATGCATGAGTTGGTTCGGTGAGGTTACTCGCTACCTAGCCTTGCTTAAGGGTTAAGATAAGAGTGAAATGAGAGTAAACAAACAATATTTACAAGAAGAAAATATCCAGTGTATTAATGGTAATATGATCATTGTAGCTACATGTACAACGGGGTATTTATACTTGAGGAATTAAGGAAACTTCCCTAAAAAGGCAAACAATAAAAAGGGTATTGTTCTAAAGAAGTAATATACAAAGAATACAAAAAGGTAAAAGCGAATATTTAAGAAAAACAATTATTAGTGCAGCAAATTCTACACATGATCTTGTATATGTAATAGAGATGTATTGGTGATGCTGTTGGAGGATGTAGAAAAAATAGTATGAGTTGATTAGGTGGCTGAGCAGGAGTGTTGGGTAGGCTTGGACTCGTCCAAACAAGAGCGGTTGAGGATTAGTATAGGATAACTCTCTCACCTTCTCGACAACAATGATGTTGAGCAAGTGGTCGGTTCGGATATGATCAAGTAAGTGCACGAGGGTTTGCTACTGTCAGGGCATTCTTTAAATCGGTACATAGTTTCTGAGAGATGGACAATCATTTGATATGGCATCGAGAGTCAATTAGCAGTAAGGAGCAACTCAGCCTCGGTAGGAGTTGGTTAGAGTAGAAGGATTTGCCTCGCCAGTCCCTTTAGTCCACGAGCTTGGCTACGGGTTAAAGGCCTAGTAGCCTAATATCTATCACTACTTATTTAATATTAACCCTCGACTAATGATTAAGAAAAACTTGGTTTTCATTTGATTTTGAAAAAAAACAATGGAGTCGCTGAAATATTACACTAGGAACTTAAGCGGGGGAGTGAATTGAGTTTGATGCCTAAATTTTACTTTAGTACCAATTTCTTGATTTAAGTAACTAAATGAATGCAATATTGAGACAATAAAGAAATAATGAGTATAATCAAGATAATGATAAAACAATAATCAGTGCAGAAAATAAAAGAGATAGGGACAGAGAAAATCAAGCCTGGATTTAATGTAGAGTTAAAATTGCCCCTTACTCTCTACAGACACATAATGCCTCTAATCGAGGGCTTCATACCACTTTATTAATTTCTTAATCCAAGCTCTAAGAGCTACACATACATAAACTTAATTATACAAGTTTCACACTCACAACTCACCCAATCTTGATTTTACAAGATTCTCAATCATAATAACTCTCAACACAAATCACAATCTTAACTCACAACACAAACTTAATCTTAAGTATAGTGTACTCTTTCGAAGTACTTTGCACTATACTGGGGTTTACAAATGATTTAGTAAATTAAGTACACAAGACAAAGGGCAAGTGAGCAAAAGGAATAATTGCAGATTCTTAACTCTATTTCTTATTCTTCAACTACCTAACAATTTATATTTATAGCCTCTTAAGAAAATTCAACCATTAGTCCACTTCTCTTTGCATTTAATGCTCTGTAACAACTCTTTTCTATGTGGACCAGCCGAACGGTTCAAGTGGGACTAATTAGATGGTTCATTCAAATGGGGTTACCAATCGAACAGTCTTTAGGTAACTAGTCACATAGTCCAACATGCCTTACTAACTTGTAACAACCACCTGGACGGTCCTAGGATAACCAACTGTACAGTCCATCACATGTTACTAGTCATAGAACACCTAATGCAACCAGTCGAATGGTCCAAGCATAATAAGCTACATAGTCCATCACCTGCTACTGATTATAGAACACCTGATGTAACCAACCAGACGATTCACACCAAAATAGCTAAAGAACACACATTAAGATACAACAAACAATTCTATTCTGTTTTACTTCTTTTAATAATTTCAAACCCAATCTAATCAAGTTATATTAGAAAGATATTATGCAAAACATAGTATTATAAAGATAATTTAAGTCCTTTATCAAATTATCCATGCTTTTATAAGATTTGCAAAAAGGTTCATAATCAATGATTAATTTAACATAACTTGCATTGTTTTGTTCTCATCAAAATCACACATAAGAACTTGTAGGTTCAACAATTTCTCTCTTTTTGATAAGAACAAAACTTTGCAAAACAAACTCCCTCTAAATATGATATTCCCCCCAAATTAACACTCCTTCTCAATGGAGCACTAGTTATAAAATATTTCCTTTGAGAATATTTATGGGAGAGTCAATATAAGAGCAACTTGAAAGTGTTTAAACTTCATTTTAGATGATAGCCAATTTAATTTCATGTTTTAATTTGACACTTATTAACCAATCAATCTCTTCAATTTTATGATCTCACCTTCCTTAAACTTAGAAAAAAATAGTTAGGTGACTTGAATTCTTCTCCCCATTTGCCCTCATCAACAAGATGAGATTCTAGGTAGTGAAGAGGAAGAGAAAAACAAGTCAAAATTCTGGCATAGCCTCGACTTAAGCCTTTTAAGGTATGCCACCTTCAAAAGAACATAATTCAATAGCTAATATAAGTAAGCTATATAATGCACAATCATTTGTAAGATAGCAATTAATTTCCCATTGTAACAAGATATTCCATACATCAAAGCAGCCAAAGTTTATAGGAGATAACATAAACACAAATAAGTATACTAACAAAAGGTTAGTAGGCTAGAATCTTGAGTCAGTACATAATCAAAGAGAGATAACTAAAGATGATCTTAAGGACTAATAAAAAACATATATAAGCTATATAATGGAACAAAGGATGGTTGAAGTTTAAGTCCATATACAAATAGAGAACATATTGGTAATGTTTATTCTATAGCAACCGTTCAGACAGTATGATTGAACTGTCTACATGGTTGCATACAGATTACACTAGCCACTTGAAATTTCCACTTAGCTCATAGAGTCTTCACAACATTCAAACAAATCTTATCCCGACAAATTATATAAGCTTAGATGAAACATGTTTGATAACTATAACTTGCATTTTAGGCTAGATTAAAATAGAATGTTCTAAATGTCTAGCTTTAGCTTAGTTTTTTGAGGTTTAAGGGTGCCAAAAACACATTAAATTGCAATGAAGTAAATTTAATTATTTAAACATGACTTATAAGTTAAAATATGCATGTAAGAGCTTTCACTCAACCTTGAAATCATCAAATGAGAAGGATGTGCATAGGAGAACTTCAACAAGTAAGTATGAATTCAATTGTCTACAAAACATATCAAATGATGAAATTCATGCAAGAAGCTTATGTAAGCATGTTTCTAAGACCTAATGACAAACATGCATACTAAGTTAAGTTCATGATAAGTTGGTACTTTAAGCAAGTTTCAATAGTATCTATAGGCACAAAGATAACATGATCAAAACATATAGTATGCAAATGAGCAAAATGATTATGTGACTTTTCAAACATCAATAAGAACCTAATTTGGATCTAAGAGAGCCAAATTCACATAAAAACAAAAATAGGCCAAATCAATCATTCAACCACAATCTATAAACAAAATTAAAGATGCGGGAACCGGATTTGAGCATGGAATTTGAGGCATGGTAAAATTGTGTACATATGATTCTAAAGATACATGAGTAACTTTAAATGTGCACAAAATGTATGATATTTGCAATTATCCGTTCCAAGGAAGATTTAAATGTGTATTATAACATTGTGAGAGTATAAACATGGCTAGGAAAACAATTAATTGCAAAAATGCTAGGTGAGTTCCCAAATGCTCATGAAAGCTCAAATGTGGTTGAGGAGAGGTCAAATTTATATAGTTTCATAAATATATCAAATCAAACATTTAAGCATGAGATATTAGCGCATTTAAACACATGTGAACACATATTTGACATGACAATCAAGATATGGCAAAAATGTACACATGAAAGCCCAATAAGCATAGAGAATTTCAAGTACACACAAAATATGTTAGTTATTTTATAAAGACTACTTGAATAAGTTTCTTAAATCAAATACCATATTAGAGGCATTCCAAATTTTCTTTGAACATTCTCTATTTAAGTTTCTTAAGTTGCTCCCACTTGAAATTCTTACAAAAACGTGTAATTACTTCTTTGGTACCTATACGAGTTCGGGTCCTTTTTAGCTAGTAGCAATAATATATCCTTGTCTTTTTGGAACCCAAATCATCTTGCCTTTATGATTGAAATTGGTATTATGACGTATTGCACACATATGTGCAATATGGCTATGTCTACTACAATAGTTACAAGTCTTAGTTATTGCTTTTACAAAATAACTTTTACAAAATAACTTTTGTAAGACTTGTAAATACATTTCCTACTAAAGCCAATTTTGGTTTTGTCCAATCTTTGCCTTTGAGAGCCAAGGAGCTTATCCAAATTCCTTTCTCTATTCACGAACTTGGCTATAGTTTGTTTTGAATCATCTAGGCTAGACTTCAAGGTAGCATTTTCAATTCAAAGCTCTCCTAGCCTATTAATTATAGCATCTTCACTTTTCATGCTTTCAACTTTTGTTTCAAGAAAATTACACTTCTCTTTTAATTGATCATTTTCCTTAGTTAAATCCTCATTCTTAAGATTCAATTCTCCATTATTTTTATTTAATTTATCAACTTCTAATCTTAAGTACTCATTGTCCTCCCCAAAACTTTCTTTAGCATCATTCACTTTATTGTATTCATTTCTAAACACATCAAATTCACTTCCTATTTTAATCATTATTTGTTTCATCATCTTATTTTTTTTTTAAACCTTAATAAATTCCTTAAGCAACTCATCATACATATTTTTCAGCTCATCAAATGAAGAGTTATTTGAAGTAGAGCATACCTCATTGTCTATTGCCATAAAGCACATTTCTACCTTCGAGCAACTTGAATTGCTATCACTCTAAGTTGTTATCATAGCTTTTTTCCTTACTCCTTTCTTAGCTATCTTAAGATTCGGGCAATATTGTTGAATGTGACCTAGTTTTTGGAAATTATAACACTTAATTACTTCCTTCTTCTCTTTTCTTGACCAATATATGTTTTCATCCTTGTCTTTTGCTACTTTCCTATTGAATATTATGAATTTTTTGAAATTTCTTGTGATAGTGGCCACATCATCATCATCTTCCTCACTTTCATCACTACTTAAGCTCTCATCGGTTGCCTTCAAAGCAATTGTTTTCTTTTTAAACTCTTCTCTTTGACTCTTAATCATCTCATGAGTCTTAAGAGCTCCAAGAAGTTGCTCCTTTGACATTGTGTTAAGATCATGAGCTTCCTCAATTGTGGTTCTCTTGGCTTCCCAATCTTTCGGTAAAGACCAAAGGATTTTGGAATTGATTTTAATATTAGTAAATGATTTACTAAGAACATTTAAAGGATTGATTATGTTAATGAACCTATTATGCATCTTATTAATTGTTTCATTAGGATTCATCTTAAAATTTTTGAATTGGCCATAAAGCAAGCTTATCTTTGTGTCCTTAACACAGCTAGATCCTTCATATGTGCCTTTTAACTCTTCTTCCTTAGCACTCTTACATGTATAAACTCTATTAAAGCATGTTCATTGATGGTATAATGTAAGATATTCTTGGCTATTTCATTTAAATCAAGCAATTTTCAATCATTTTTAGTATAATTCTTTTCTTCCTTATCTTCTATCTTAAATGGTTCTTTATCAACTACTTACAATAACAATCTATTTTGTGCTTTTAAGAATAAGATCATCCTACATTTACAAAAAGGATAATTATTCCCAATTAAGAGTGGTGGTCTATTTATTGCTTGCCTTTCCATGAAGCCTAGTGTTTTTAATGCCATGATTTCTACTCTAAATGTGGTTAAGCAATAAATTTAGAGACTTGGCTCTAGAGTTGCTGAAATATTATACTAGGAACTCAAGAGAGGGGTAAATTGAGTTCAATGCCCAAATTTTACTTTAATACCAATTTCTTGATTTAAGTAACTAAGTAAATATAATATTGAGACAATAAAGCAATAATGAGTATAATCAAGATAATGATAAAACAATAATTATTGTGGAAAATAAAAGAGATAGAGATAGAGAAAATCAAGCTGAGATTTAATGTGAAGTTCGGACTACCTCTTGCTCTTTGTGAATATATAATGCCTCCAACAGAGGGCTTTACACTACTTTATTAATTTGTCGATTCGAGCTCCAAGAGCTACACATACATAAACTTGATTATATAAGTTTCACATTCATAACTCACCCAATCTTAATTTTATAAGATTCTCAATCACAATAACTCTCTACACAAATCACTATCTCAACTCATAACACAAACTCAATCTCAAGTATAGTGTACTCTCTCAAAGTTCTTGCAAGTATAAATTACTTTGCACTATACTAAGGTTTATAAATGATTTAGCAAATTAAATACACGAAATAAAGGGCAAGTGAGCAAAAGGAATAATTGTAGATTTTTAGCTCTATTTCTTGTTCTTAAACTACCTAACAATTTGTATTTATAGCCTCTCAAGAAAATCCAACCGTTGATCCACTTCTCTCTACATTTAATGCTCTGTAATGGCTCTTTTTTGTGTAGACCAGTTGAATGGTTCAAGTGGGACCAGTTGGATGGTTCATTCAAATGGGGTCACTAGTCAGACAATCTTCAAGCAACCAGTCACATAGTTCAACATACCCTATTAACTTACAACAATCACTTGGACGATTTAGGGACAACCAATTGCATAGTCCATCACATGCTACTAATCATAGAACACTTGATGCAACTAGCTAAACAGTTCACACTAGAATAACTAAACAACACGCACTAAGATATAGCAAATAGTTATGTTCCCTTTTATTTCTTTTAAGAATTTCAAAGTCAATCTAATCAAGTTATATTACAAAGATATCATGTAAAACATAGTGTTATAAAGATAATTTAAGTCATTTATCAAATTATCCATGCATTTATAAGTTTCACAAAGAGGTTCATAATCAATGATTAATTTAACATAACTTATATGGTTTTGGTCTCGTTAAAATCATACATAAAAACCTATTGGTTCCACAGTTGCCACCCGACTAGGGTCAGGAAAAAATAGGTTAGGTTAAATCAATTGGATGGATCGATTTAACTTAGCCACTAGTATATTGAAAAAACCAATTGAAAACGGTTCTTTGAAAACTAAAGACTTAAGTCTGAGGGCTAACTTATTAAACCTTAATGGGTACCACTGTTATCTTTCCAAATTTAAATTTATCTCTTAAAATACCAATTCTAGAAAGAAAAAATAACTCTAACTTTACAAATAAATAGAATCTTAGACAAAAATAAAATTCATTCATAAAAGGAAAAAAAAAATTCCTTATTTTAAGTTACCCCGTAGGTACCTACATATCCTTTAATAAGGGTTAGACTTTCCTTTAGTTTGTTTATAAGAATTTTAGGCGCGTTGGTTGATGTTAATTTAAGAAAACAATCAGGTTTATGTTTTCTATCAATTCAGTTTTATTTCCAAAAAATTCTAAAGGGCCCTAATCTCAACTATTTTATTTTTTAGAGAATTCTAAAAGTGTCCTAGTTTTAAAAAGAGTTGATTTTGTTATTTATTTGGAAAGTGGACTTTTTTCTAAGTTATAAAGTACCCCCTTTTTTTATATATTATTTTCTTCATTTTATTTTATTTTTTATTTTTGTATTCTACTGAAGAAAATAAAAACTAAACTTCTCTTTTTTCCCCTTATTTTTTTCTTTATTTTTTTTACTTTTTTCCTTTTATTCTTTTTTATTATATTAAAATTACAAATACAACATAATAAAAATAAATAAATAAATAAAAGAAAACAACAACAAATAAAGAAATAAAAGAAGCCGAAATTAGATGCAGCACGAAGGTTAGTGAATCAGTTAGACTTCGAGTCAATACACTGGTTAGGTCGGTTGGCGAGTTAGATCAAGAAAACTAGGTTACACCAAGAAGAAAGAAGAAGAAGATGGCAATAGTGAAGAGGGTTGCTTCAGGTAGTTTCAACACGATTTTTAAGTTGGAGAGGCCATTTTCATGTGTTTTGTGTTGGAGAATGGAGGTATAGGGATGATGCTACAGTGTAAGGAGGAAGTTTTTCTGGTGTTGGTCAGTAGATTAGTAGCAATGGTCATGAACTACAACAACTACGAGGCTTAAGGAGAGAGTGTATGTCTACCTAGTGTTTTAGAGGGCTGTGACTTTAGCCATGGTAGTGCTTTATTCCACGTACAGTAGAAGATGTTGGTTCATAAAGTTGCAATGGTAATAGGTTTAGATTAGAGAGTGAAAGAATTGAGAAAGCTTGAATGGTGGTTGCTTAAGAGGAATGGAAGGTGGTTTCCTAGGTCATTTAGTATAGGGAAGCCAATGGTAGGTTTAGTTTCACTAAAAAATGCTTGGAAATGGAGGATTTTTAGAGACAAAAACTAGGCTAAGAATCTCAGAGAGAGAAAGCTTCGACTTTGACTGCTAGGAAGAATGTTAAGCATTTGTTTCTGATTGAAATGAATCCCCAATCCCCAATTTATACTAATCAAGCCCTATATTAGCAAGTAAAGTTCAAATTCGTCATTTAATTCCAAATCAAAAAGTTAATGGGTTGATGCATTTTAATCAAACTTTGATATAACTTTGCTTGATATCTACTGAAATAAGTAGTCAAAAGTAATCCTAAAAATATTATTTTTGCTTAAAATATACTTTAGAAGCTCCAAATTTCAATAAATAAGCTTGATTCACACAAAATTAAAAGGGAGAAAAATCCTGGTATTTACATTTTCTTCGATTTTCAAGCTTCATTTTGATCCTTTAAATGGTTGTATCTAGATGAGCTATTGGGTCTGATGTAAAGTATTCCAAGTGAAGAACAGGAAACATCAATCAATTAGTGAATTCATGCATAGAAATTGCACGAACAATGAGGCCAAAGTGGGGGGTACGAAGTAGTTTTATTAGGGAAAAGGAAAGAAAGAGAGTGAAAGAGCTGCTACTATAATGCTACGTCAATTAAGTGACCTAATTGTGTTGTGCCACGTCTCGAACAAGTGGCAGAAGTCAACGTATCATGTGCCACCTATCGAACACGTGGCACGACATGTATTATGAAGGTGTTGACATGGCACCACATCAGCTGCAGCCAGAGGAGGCAGTGCCACGTGTCCACAGTGGATACATGGCCCAATGATACTCAACATAAGGCGACGTGTTTTATGGAGAAAAATAAATGGCATTTTATGCCTTTGGTAAGATTCGAACTCAGTACCTTCAAGCCATATGCAATATTAAGTCAAATTGTAATACCGTCAAATTATTGGCCTATACCTTATCCATATTTGCAAGCAAATTGCACATATGGACAAGGCTAGCTTAGGGTAGATTTAAATATGAAATCTAGGCCAAAGCCTAAATGATCTCTCTCCTTTATTATTATTATTTATTTATTTAAGACTCAAAAAGTTATTTTAAAATTTCCTATTCAACTTCTTCTCTCTTTCGTTTTTCTTTTTTTTTTCTTTATTATTATTTTTTACTTTCTTTGCATTAACTCTTAATTTTCTATTTTTCTAAACTTTTCTAAATTTTCTATTTTATTGTATTTTTCTTAATTTTTTATTTTTTATGATTTTCTTCTAGATTTTCTTTTTTATTTTTTTATTTTTTTTGTGCTTTTTTCCTAAATTAGGATTCCTTACCTTATATTAAAAAATTTAAAATCAAAGATGTAAGGGGAGGTGGGGTGGGTGCAAAAATAGGGTGTCTACAAAAAGTTTCCCAAAAAAATCATATTTTTATTATTGCTACGTGTAATAGTCATGTTTTTAATCCATCCCTAAATATGGAGCACATTAGAGTTAATTTCAAATTCAATTATTATCGAAGTATTGAGTAGATTTTTGGGTATATAGTTAATGTTGGTCGTTTTACGTATTTGTAGGTTAGGAAAAGAAATGAACTTAAAACATATGACCTTAATGGTTATTCAGTTGATTGTGTATATGCTTAAGTCGAAAGCATCAAAAGTGGAATTATGGATTAGATGTTGTTAGCCTATTACAAGGACAATGAAATAAAGTAAATGATACGCTGCGCTAAGAATAGACGAGGATAGCCGTATCTAAGTGATGGGTTTAAGCTCAAAAAAAGCTTGAAATGAGGGTAGAATGCTTGAAAACAAGCAAAACCTACGAACAAATCCAAGGATATGATGTATGAAGGAACTTTGTGGACTCACAAATTAACTTAATATGACATACGACTTAGTTCAATGAGGTTACTCGCCATCTAGCCTTACTTAAATGTTAAGATAAGAGTTAGATAAGCAAGTTAAAATTAGCTCATAAGAAGAAGAAGGTTCAGTATGTTCAATGATTTGAGATGATGTGTCCTTACAACTACATAAAAGAGGGGTATTTATACCTGAAAATCTAGGGCATCCTTTACTAAGAGTAGAAAAGACTAAAAAGGGTACTATCCAAGAGAGATAAAGTATAAGGAATGTAAAAAATAAGTGATTCATGCAACAAATTCCATTACATAGGAGGCTTAGACATGTGGCTAGTGGATATTGGCATATTGTAAGAGATAACAAACTCAAGCATATGAACATTCTCGCTTATGTCGAGTTAACCTGTAAACTCTTTTGTAGTGGGCTCAACTCGAACATTGTTTAGCTAGCTTAAAACAAGGTTAGTCAAGTTGATAGGTGAGTGAGCCAAACTATTTTTTGAGTATTCATGAAGTCGGCATCCAAAGATCATTGATAGGTAAGGGGAAGCTCAACTTAGAAGTGGTAATAAGTTGGTAGATAGAAGAAGCTTGGATTCCTCAAGCATAGGTCAGGAAACGAGAATGCTCCTTACTACATTCTTAAGTCCTCGTGCTTGAGCTTAGGTTAGAGGTCCTATAACTTGATTCTTATCATTCCTTCCCAATTGATTTGGATTTGGCATCAAATTCGGCTAGTCTTCATGTTGTACTTTGTCTTATCTGTATAGGCTGAGGTTAGTAATGTTGAACATGTCACATACTCCAAAGTCCTTAAGCAATTTTACTCGGTAAGCGTTATTGTTAATCTTCTAGAGTATCTTAAATGGTCCTTCAACTTAGGCGTACAACTTGTTCTTTGGTCTACTTTAGAATCTCTCTTTACTCAGGTGTATCCACATTAGGTCGTTGGGTTGAAATTGCTTCACCTTCCTTCCTTTCCCTTTTACCACCATCTTCTTGGCAGCTTGGTTGATCTATTGAGCAACTTTTTGGTAGATCTATTAAAAGGACTAGGCTTTGGTTCTTGCTTCTCAGTTTTCTTAGTCGAATGTTGGCATTAGAGTATGATCAAGAGGGAGTTCAAGATTGAAGCCATAGATGACCTCAAATTGTGTATGCCCAACAGCGTTATGTAATATCCAATTATCAGCAAATTCTACTACGGGTAGGTGTACATCCCAGTTAGCCAAGTTCTTTCCTACTGTAGTTTGAAGTAATGATCCTAAAGTGTTGTTGACTACCTCTACATCTATTTGGGGTGATAGGAAGTACTGAAAAGTAGTTTAGTTCCCATCTGATGCTAAAGATTTCTTTAGAAATAGCTTAACAATTTTAGGTCTTAGTCTGACACCATGCTCCTCGGTACTCCATGCAAACAAACAATCTCCTACAAAAAGAGAAAAGCAATAGTCGAAGCATTATTAGTTTATGTACAGGGCACAAAGTATGTCATCTTGTTGAATCTATCTATGACAACCATTACTGAGTCCTTACTGCAGGCAGTTCAAGGTAAACCGAAGACAAAGTCCACACTCAAATCAGCCCATGACTTGGTCAAGACATATAGAGGCATAGCTCGCCCTTACTCAACTCTTCTTTTTGCCCTTTTGTAGATGGTGCAACTCCTAACTACATAGTGCATATCGTGCCTCATCTTAAGCTAAAACAAAACCTTGCATTCAACAATTCATATGTCCTTTCCCTAAAATGTCCAGAAAGTCCACTAAAATGAACTTCCCTCACTTGCAATTCTCTTAAAGAATAGGTTGGCATACATAACTTACCACTTCGAAATAAATATCCATCCTCCATTGGTACTCATCTACTGTCCATCCTTCTTCACAACATCCATATATGGGACCAAAGTGAAGGTCTTGAGAATACTACTCTTTGATGCTTACAAATCCTAATAGTTTAGTCTATAACTCGATAAGAAGAATATCTCTTCTTGACAAGGCATTGGCAACGACATCAGTCTTGCCTTATTTATACTTAATTAAAAAATTGAATTCTTCTAGAAAGTTAAACCATCGAGCTTACCTCTTCGAAAACCTAGTTTGACTCTGGATATATCTTAAGGACTCATGATCATCGTAAGTGACAAACTCCCTCAATAGGAGGTAATATTTCTACACTTGAAGAGCTTGAATTAGTAAAAGGAGTTATTTGTCATATATAAAGTAATTCAACTATGGTCCTCTCAACTTCGCACTGTGGTATGTAGTAAGTCAGCCTTCTTGCATCAGTACAGGTGTAAAGGTCCTCTCAAGCTCAAATACCCTTTTGAAGTCAAGCAAAGCTAATATGGGTACAAAGGTCAACCTCTCCTATACCTTGACAAAACTTCTTTCTTCTCTTTTTCGCTACTTGAACTCATTATTCTTCTTCATTAACTCAATGAGGGATGCAATAATGGTACTAGAATTTTTAATAAAGCAATGGTAAAAGGAAGCTAGTCCATGGAAGCTTCTTACTTCGACAAAAGTGGTCGGAGTTGGCCATTCAACAATAACTTGGATTTTCTCGGTATCAATACATAGACCTCCTCTATTTACAACAAACCCCAAGTCTTCCTAACAAAAGCAACACTTCTTTAAGTTATGAAAGAGCTTTTCAGCTCAAAGTATGTTAAACACAGCTTGAAGATGGTTGGCATGACTCAACAGGCTAGCGCTATACATAAGGATGTCACCAAAGTAAACCACGACAATTTTTTCTATCAGATCTCGCAATACATGATTCATTAGCCTCACTAAAGTGCTCAAGGCATTTGATAAGCCAAAGGGTATCACCATCCACTCATATAGACCATGTTAGGTCTTAAATGTAGTTTTCCATTCATCTCCTTACCTTATGCAAATCTAATGATAACTAGACTTTAGGTCAATCTTTTTGAAGATTCTAGCACCATTTAGTTCATCAAGCATATAATTCAATCTTGGAATAGGTTGCTTATACTTGATTTTGATTTTATTAATTGCCCAACTATCTACGCATATTCGTTAAGTGCCATCCTTCTTTAGCACAAGTAAGGTTGGTACAGTACAAAGATTAAGACTCCCCCTTATACATCCCTTCTCTAGTAGCTCATTGACTTATCTCTAGAGCTCGGTAGCTTGCTTAGGATTCATCCAATAAGTAGGTTTGTAGTAAGGCAGCACTAAGTATCAAGTCAATACAATGCTCAATTCCTTAGAAGAGGGGGCAATCCTTTAGGTAACTGCTTCAGAAGTAAATTAACATACTCATCCAACAATTCCTTAACCCCTTTAGGTGACATAGCTTGCTCCTTCAATTCCAATAGCCTTCTAATCAATAGAAAGGTTAGCACATCAAATTTAATGACTTCTTGGAGCTTAGATTGACTTAAAACTAATGTCTTCTTAGATTCTCGAGCAAACTTAGCCTACAATTTGCTCACTTGGTTTGGGGTTATGGGGTCTAAGGTGATCTTCTTCCTTTCCTTTTCAAATGTATACGTATTCCTGAACCCATCATATATGACCATTTGATTAAATAACCAAGGTTGACCCAACAATACATGTGATGAGCACAAAGCAGCACATTACAAAAAATTTCATCAAAATAGTTGTCAATTGAGAATGATAGCAGTACTTACTGAGTGACATGTAGTGCTCCATTTTAGTTTTTTCCATTTGTAGCAGTCGCCCTAAATTTTCAAGTATAAATACCCACTGCAATGTAGCCGCAAGGAATCATCAAATATCATCAATACATAATATACTTCATTTTCATGGGCATTGTCTTTGCTTACTTGATTCACTCTTATCCTAACCCTTAAATAAGGTTAGATAGTGAGTATCCACGCGAGTTAACTCATGTGTCATATCGAGTTTACTTTATGAGTCCTTGATAGTTCCTTAGTACATCATAGCCTTAGAACTGATCATAGTTTACTTACTTGTTTATTTCCAGTATTCGTACACTTTCCATCCCCGTTTTCAAGCTTTTTTTAAGACTAGACCCATCCCTTATAATCGGCCTTATTAGTCCTTGGTTTAGATCATATCATTTTTGTGCTAATCATTAACCTTTATCAAAAGTTCTCTTTGGTATGTCTAAGTCAGCGGGGTGATTCTTCTGCTTAAACATGACTTCAGTCCTCCTACTAAGCTCAATATTGTATTGAGGTTGATTATTACCTTAGGCAAGTCAGCTTAATTGAGGTCGACTAGATCTATTCCTCTTTGTCACTCTACACACTAAGCAATTCTTATAGCCTTATCTAGAGTGACAAATTGTTGTAACTCCACTAATTAGATTTCTATCCTCAATACAATTAAGAATTTGAATATTGTTTAGGCTAAAGGTTCATCGACCTTGCATCTAATCATAAACATAAAACTCTTTTACATACTCATCAATAGTGCGGCTTCCTTGCCTTAGTTCTTAGAGTTGAGCAAAATATCTTGCAATAGGTATTTAGTACAAATCTAGCTCTAAGAACTCTTTTCATCTCAAGCTAAGTACTAACCTCTCTATATTTATCTTGTGTTCTCATAGCTTAAATGTTTCTTGACCACATTGCAGCATAGCTTAAGAATTCGATAACAGTAGTTTCAACCTTATCGCAATCTTCATACTAATAGAATTTGAAAACTCACTCTACCTACTCTTCCCAATCTAGATAATCATCAACATTTCTAGATTCATTGAAGCTTGTAACCTAGAGTTTTATATGGTTAGTAGCTCTTTGTGCATGAACTCTATCCTCTACTTCATAATACTCATCTCTTTCCTCCTTGTCTACTTTACCCAGATATATTCTTCTCCACATATGTCCTCCTACTCCTCTGACTCCTGTACCTCGTTTTTGCCAAGCTAGGTATTGCCTATGCACAGGTCGAGCCTCTTGTAGAGCACCTCCAATTTCAAGAGTAGCTTGGGGAGTATTTTGATTGTTCTCAATAGGTCAAGAAACAAATGTGCGAATTGCTTACGTTCGCTTTGCTATCATATTAGTTACTTCATTGATCTGCTCATCAGAACTTCTAGGTATGTTTTATCCACTACGATGAATAGCCCCACTATTTTCCTCTCCAATACTAACATTAACACTTGAATCAATCATTTTTTTAGTCAACTAGATGCTCACAACAAACAAACAACACTTGTATTACTCAGTAAACAATACATTCACAGCCTCTAATTAGCTACAACACTAACTTCACAAAACACACTCAGCTTCCTTTTGAACAAAAACTAATGTGCCTCACTATAGAGATTCAACACCATAGCTAACTGGGTAATTACTACTTGCTTTACTTTTTACAACCTAGAACAAAGTATCACAAAATAGCCACCACAATGGAACGAAACCACCGCTTTCATTACTCACTCTACATTTACAATCAGTTACACAGAACCATAGTAGTTACTGTACTACTCTACATACTTAACTACAGAGGGTAACCAATGTAATACAATCAATAACGCAACTCAATAGTGACTTCCCTAATGCAAACCTCCGCTCAGATACCAAGATGATATATCGCAAAAAAGGATAGATGAAGATGGCTGTATTTAAGGGATGGGTCCAAGCTCATGGAAAGCTCAAAATGAGGGTAAAATGTGTGAAAATAAGCAAAAACCCATCAACTAATCCAAGGATATAATGCATTAAGGAACTTAGTAAACTTATGAACTAGCTCGATATGATATACAAGTCAATTTAATAAGATTACTCGCTACCTAACTTAGCTTAAGGGTTAAGATAAGAGTTAGACAAGCAAGCTAAAATAGCTCATAAGAAGAAGAAGGTTCGATTTATTCAATGATTTAAGATGATGTGTCCATGCAGCAACATAAAAGAGGGGTATTTATACCCAAAAATCTAAGGCATCATTTACTAAGAGTGGAAAAGACTAAAAATGGTACTATCCAAAAGAGGTAAAGTATAAGGGATGTAAAAAGGTATAAAAGAGAAATAAGAAAATAGGTGATTTACAGAGCAGATTCCATTACATAGGAGGCTTGGATACTTAGTTAGCAATTTTTGGTAGATTGCAAATGATAATAGACGTAGGCATACGGACATTCTAGTTGATGCCGAGATGACCTACAGACTCTTCTATGGTAGACTCAGCTTAGACATTGGTTGGCTAGCTTGAAACAAGTTCGACCAAGTTGATAGGCAAGTGAGCCAAACTGTTTTTTGAGCATCCTACAAATCGACATCCAAATATCATTAATAGGTAAGGGGGAGCTCAACTCAAAAGTGGTAATGGCTTAGGAGATAGAAATAGCCTAGATTCCTTAGGCATAGGTTAAGAAAGGAGAATGCACCTTTCTAAGCTCTTTAGTCCTCCTACTAGAGCTTAGGTCAGAGGTCCTATAGCTTAATTCTTATCAGTAAATACAATGTATAATTTAAGTGTTAGATCGTACATATTGTTAATTAGTTAGTTGTTATAAAATGTTTGTGCCTTTAGAACGGATTTATAACAAGATTGCACTAGTGATATTGAATGTCCTTATGATGGTTCCACTCGCAATCAACTAATAGCTTGATGGTTGATGCCACTCATGAACCCAAGATGATATTACTATATATGATATCAATCTTAGGATTGGGTGACCCTTCTTAAATATGTTAAGTATTACATATATGTACATTGCCAAAGCCTTGGCTACTCTAAATCTTAAGAGGGCTAAATAAATTATTATTTGTTGCATCTAGTATATGTAAACCCATCTATATGTATTGAAGTTGTGAGACTCACTTGTGCTTGTGTCCTATAATTACTTGTTATGTATTATTGATCTCTCATTTAAGATATACTGAATTTTCAAGTGTCGATAATGCATTTAAGCAGGATCTTCACAATGATTTGGGATATGACATGTACTATAGAATGGATTGGATGATTGCTTTAACTATGCTAATGATTACATACTTTGTTTTAGCTATATTAATGTTAGTTGATGGAATTTATTTTTCATATTATTTGGAAGATTTTAGTTTATAGGACTTAAGTTTTGTACCTCTGATATTTGTGAGTTGATGCATTTACCTTATTGAGTGATTATGAAGATTCTATGAGATAAAGTTCATTTATGGCATTTAGTTGGTTTTTAAACCTTGTACACTCTTACTATGGTCACATCCCTTGATCTAAGGGTATGAAGCAAACTCAATTCATCTCATTAAGAATAAAAACTAATAATATAATTTAAATAAGTATTGAACTAAATTTTAAGATTCAATTTAAGAACTAATTTTTGAGAACTTAATAAAAGAATGTAAACTCTACCTTTTTCATGTAAGATAAGGAGTTAATAACTTATAAACTAAATGAATCGATTAATATATTTGTAATAAGAATAATAAGATTTTCATAAAGAACTTTAGTCTTATAACTTAGAAAATAATAAGAGTTTAGGAAATGTAGTGATAACATAGTTGATCTTATATGATAACATCTTATAGAGTATAAGTCATCTCTAGAAAATAATTAGACTATAATAAACATGAGAGGATAGATGGTCTTGTATGAATAACTAATAAAAACATCTCATATGATCATAAATTAAACCCCATATCCTTATTAAGAAATAAGTAGATATAAAAGCAGTGGTATAACTTAGGAACATACAATTGAATTGAATGTAATTGGTCATATTACATAGTAGCTGACTATGTTCATGATTTGATTAACTACCTTATGAATTTGATTGACTAGACTATCTCCTAAAGACATATGGCTATCCATTTTGCCTATCCAATGGACCTTATTCAAATAAAGTATTAAAATGTGAATCTTAATAACTCCAAATTAACTAAAAAACACCTTAAGCCTCAGTATAAATGAAAGAATAAACTAAACCAAACTTACGAGAGAAGTATTAAAATTAATTAGATTTTTAATTGATTTATCAAATATTTTGAATATGAAAAGAGCAAGTTAAAGTTTGTTAGGAAACAAGATGACAACTTTTCTAAGGAATAATCAATAAATTTAGAACTATTTATCCATCAATAGTTAATGATTGTTATTTGTATTTGATGCTAAGGCTTATATCTAGAAGAATAGGTCATGTATTAAGTGCTTTTAACCAATAGTGAATGGTTTTCTAGAATGATAGATCTACTTGTCTTGGGTGTTGGATTATCATGTACAAAAGGTAGGTTGTTGACATGGTGACTAATATGATACTAGTCGAATATTCTATATAGAAGATATAAGCGAGTCACACTAGTGCTTTGTTGTGGATAGTTATACTGAACTAATTACTCAATGGCGGATGTATGTGGTGAACTAATGTAAGACAACTAAGGTTAATGATAATAACTTAACAAGATTAGATTAGCCTCACATTCTATATATACATACACATACATACGTACGTACATACATACCCGTCTATGTAACTCCTAAATATATGTTTGTTGCTAGAAATTACATATTCTAAACCTTAAAATGCCAAGATTATGTTGTCCACTTCTATCTAAAAATAATTTACTAGTATATGGCCATTGCATTTGATATTGTAAAACTTCATAAAATAAATAAAAAAGGAAATAGTAGGTTGTGGCAATAAAAATAATAAAGATTTAAGTCAAAGGGTAATAAGGTAATTAACCAAAAAGATTATTTAAAAGGTTGACACATAAATCCTTGATTGCTCTCAACCTTGCTAAAAGAGTGTATTGTCTCTTCTAATACAAAACTCTCTACAAAATGACAGGACTCTCTTAGAGGAAAATGAAAAAAGACGAGGTAAGGAACATTTTTTTAACAAAATGACTTGGCATGGATCTAATATTAGTATTTTATCTCAAGGACTTTGAGGAGCATGTTGGGAATTGCAAATTGTGCAAGTTGTCAAGTGATAAACCCTCATCATTATCGTATGTGATTCTAAGAATGCCAATTTGTTATTGTTGTTGTTAGATTGCAAGATTAAGATATGAGAACCGTAAAATGATAAGAAGTGCTAATTCCTTGATGAAAAAGAGAAAATCATGTTTGGTATAT
This sequence comes from Lumnitzera littorea, assembly GCA_024138015.1. Classification (NCBI taxonomy): domain Eukaryota; kingdom Viridiplantae; phylum Streptophyta; class Magnoliopsida; order Myrtales; family Combretaceae; genus Lumnitzera; species Lumnitzera littorea. The sequence goes on along the minus strand of JAMXBB010000009.1, from coordinate 28,669,411 downwards.
GATGGTGAATACGTGTTCTAATATTTTGTAGTTAGAATTTATGTAAAGCATGAATATTGGGAGTTGTAAGGTCACAAATATCAAAGTAAATCTATTGCTCTTGTTGATTAAGTGCATGTTGGTAAGGGTAGTCTTGGGGAGCCTAATAGGGGCTAAGCCCTTCAAAGCTAAAAAAAAATTTAATTTTTACAATATTTAGAAAATGAAATTTTATATATTAAACACATATTTTAAAGAGTATAATTTAGTGGTTGGGTGTTGTTTTACAAACATGAGGTTCTGAGTTCAAAATTTAAGTTTTTATTTTACTTTTTTTTAATATGCATTTATTGCTTGAATGATAATTATCTTCTTGTATTTATTAAACATTTTCTTTTTCACAATAATCAATAACATTGAATTCATTAATTATAAATAATATTTAAATAAATAAATTCTTTGAATTGTTGTTTTTTATGAGTAATACACCATAAGAAATAATTACATTGTCCATGGTACAAGTATTCTAGTCTTATCAAATAATTTATTTATAAATAATATCAATTATATGAATTAGTTTATTTATTTTTTATTATTAATGATACAAAAATGAATATAGATTATTAAATAATTAATTGCCTAATAACCTATACTTAAAATGATATATATTTTTTTAGCAATCTTAACAAACAATCATATGAAATTATCACGAAATCAAATAGTATAAGACTTTTATCTCCATCAATTTGCTCTTTTTGCTTCACTCGTAATTTCTTATTCAATCATTTTTGTAGATCTATTTTTGTTAAAAACAAAGCTTACACACACACATACACACACATATATATATATATATATATATAAACTTAATTCTTTAACTTCTTATGAAGTGTAACAATCACTCTTAATCATTTAAAAAAAAACATTTAGGAATTGTTGCTAGTCAGATGAATAATAAGATTCTCATATATATATATATAATGCAATATAATTATGATAATAAGCAAATATTTTCCTACCGATAATTTTCATATTAGTTAAATTAAGGTAACTCTATCTCCCAATTATATGATCTTAGGTCCATCCTTATGTATTGGCAATATACATGAGTTTTCATCATTAGAAATCATTAAAGATTAAAATATATGGAGATTCAAGAGTGTAGAATAATTTAAGGTGAGTCTTATAAAGGATGAAACGAGAGTCGGTATTTGATTGGTGGAGAAAAGTGAAAATTGAAAAAGAAAAAGAAGATATATGAAGGAGTACACAACATTTACATGGTGTATACACTATGTAATGGCTAAAGGGAGTATATGGCATATACATGGTGTATACACTGTGTACATGGAAGGAGTATGCTGCATACTTGGTTTGTGTATATACATCATGTACCTAGGGTTATGTTCTTCATTTCCTATTTTCTTTTCTTTAATATTATTAAACTAATAAGTAAATAATGTTGAGATTATTTTGATAATGAAGCACAAAAAAAAAAAAAAAAAGATAGTTAAAGACTTCTTAGATAGACTTTACTTACTAATTTTCAACCCGTAAAGACCCAAAATAATAATAATAATAATAATAATAACAACAACCTTTTTAAAAAAAAGATATATATCCCAACCTGAATATCCTAAAACCCTAAATATATGTATATTATACAAATCTTCTCTATCCTCCCCTCACATTGTCATACATTTTCTTCTCCTCTCATATAATTTCTTGTCACCATTAACCTAACATCCTCATCTCTCATAATTTTCTCTTTACCAATAGACATTGCCTTAGAAGATCAAGTTAAGGCAAAATATGAAGTTGAGTTTCTCAATCAAATGAATTGTAGGATTTTTCTAATTTAGGAATTCATCTAGTCACATGCTATTGCATTATATTGGAAGTAAGGATAATAATAATGAAGTGTGAATATGGGGTTTTGGGAAACCCTAAACTGGAAAGTGATGAATTTATGTAAGGATGGAAGATCTATGATGAAGTTTTGATTTGGCTTAATGCATTCATTGAAAGATTGTTGTGTATTTGAAAAAAGGACTTAAGTATAAAATGTCTCAATTCTTAAATCAGAATAAGGTATGTAGACTATTAGATTTTATTAAAATGATTCATATTAGGATTGAAAAGACATATTTAAGTGTTATTTAATTATGAATTGTAAACAAAGAATTGCAGTATCTCAAGCTCTTAACATATCAAATTATTACTATCATCAGTACTAATTATGAAGCTTTACTAAAAATAATATAGATATACATATATATAAGAAAATAAAATATGTTTGAACAAATATATATTATTTAAACTCTTAAAATATACTTTAGTATATCGTTTAAGGTGTGAAGAAGAATAAGAAGTATTGGTTTAATTATATAGATATAAATATAGATAAATAAAGAAGATATATTTATGTAGAAGATAGAGATATAAATTGATAGAAGATTTAGATGTAGAATATATTATATATTTTTTTTAAAAGCCTTTTAATTGTAAATAAAATAGAGAGAGAACATTCAAATTACATATTTAGGGATGAGGAATTGAATAAAACTTATTAGCTTATATAAAATAGATAACAATAGGTTAAAGAATAATTACATAATAAAAGAATCATAGAATAATTACTTTAGTCATTATAACAAAATGAACTAATATGAAAATATATAAATAAATAAATAATATATATATATATATATAGTTTTAAGGTTTAATCTTATGTAAATGGAAAGGTTAAACTTTAACTATAAGTTTTAAATTACAAAATTATTAATATAGTTTTTAGATGATTTACCTTAAGTAAAAAATATGAGCAATTCAAATCAAAACTATAATTATAGGTTATAACATTAGTAACTAATTTAGCATAGATATGTGATGAGTTTGTTATAGGAATGTATTGGGTTTTAATGTCAATTATGAATCATGGAATATAGTTGCTCAGGAGCAAGGTATGTAACACATGTTTGCTAGCTATATTTGTTAGGCTAGAAAGTTAAAATGAAATAATGAAATATCCAACTATAAAAATGGTTACTGTTTATGCTTAGCTTAACCTAAGGGCCTAAAGTGATAGATTCCTAGGGGACACCTGTTAATTGATAGGTAGCATTGTCCTTAATGGAGTTGCTTGTCAGTATAATGCAAGTGAATTTAGAGACTCATGAGTAATTATGGCCCTAAGGGGTAGTTCCTAACATTAAAGTATATGTTTGTGTATATGTGTATTGTATGCTAGGATTATGAGGTATTCTAAGTCTTGAGATGCCAAGACTGTGATATTTGGTGAATCAATTCAAAGATAATAAAGGAATTGTTTATGTTATATGTTCACATTAATACATGTAAAATGTTATTTTATGTAGCATGCGTTTGTGCTTGTGGTGTTACGTACTGGGTTTCGGCTCATCCATCTTTCTTTTTCAGCTACTAGAAACCTAGATTAGCAGATAGGTTACAATGATCTTAGAGACCCTTATTATATTACCTTTGGGATGGGAAGAGTGGTGATTATATATGACATAAGAGTTAAGATAGCTAGAATTTTACTCCTTATGATAACTATGTAAGAATTAATTATTCATAATTAGATGTTAATTTGGCTTAGATAATAATTTTTTTTAGGTTATTAGAGGTTTTTCTAGTGATATTTGGAGATTTTAGTTATTAATTTATGCCCGATATATTATTAGAGACTAAGAACATGTGGCAATTTATGACATCTTGAGTTTGGGTGCTACATCAACCTAAGATTTATCCTACTTATAAATGTAATATAAAATAGAAATATCTATAATTAAGAGTAGTACTTAGAATTCAAAAATTGAAAGGCTTATTATTTTGTATGATTACTTCAAGTATATAGTGTGAAAAAGATTTTGAGTTGGTTATTAATCATGATACTCAAGATCCAAATACGTATTACGCTTGCCCGTTGTTTATGCTTGTATAGCTATAGAAAGCAAAATGGAACTGATAAATATCTAGAATATTATTGTTTGTTGCTTGTGCTTGACTAGACTTATAAGGTTACAATACTAGTGCCCATAAGGTGGCATCTTGTAGATCCTTTGGTGACGTTGTTCCTAGTAGAGTCTCATTGGAAATGATTCGAGGTAGATTAAGTTGGAGTCTAAGAGTATAGTACTAATGTCTCATTGCCAATTTAGATCGAAGGCCATTGTGCTAGTGTTACGGCTTATATAGAAATTGTAAGTGCAGTCATGAGTTACTCTGAGTTCAGGTTAATTGCAAATAATCCCAAGTTGTGTTGTTTGATGGTTAAAAAAAGAAGATAACAAACTAGATTGGCTATTATTTTCATTACATTTATGCATGTGAAATTGCGTATTGTGCATGGCATGGGTATGTGTTTATGGGTTTCACATATTAGACTTCAACTCATCGCTTACAATTTTGTAGGTGTAGTTGCTTAAGTAAACATTGTAGAAATTATTGAATATGGAGACCTTCACCAAGACTACTAAGTTGGGAGAGTAGCAATTAAGATTTTAATTGTGAGGACGACTTATGAATTTGCATGAATAGGATTTTAATTCATGATGAGTATTTTTTGTTTAAGAATTAAGAAATTTATCTAGATTTTATTTTGATTTAAATTAAAGAGCTAAATTTTATGAGATTGTTTGAAAATTAATATATTTATTTTGGAGTTTTTAGTAAAAAATTTATGCTTGACGTATTAGTAGATAATAGAGATACGTATTGTTTACCCCAAACTTGGGGCATTGCAAGTATATTATTATAGGAATGCATGCAATTGTGTGTACATGTGAGGATATGGTTGCTTAATGGGCTTTGTAGTCACCACTTTTAGGAACTTACTTTTCTAAGTTAAGTAATTAATTGGATGAGGAAATTGGAGATCATAGTATCAGAACCATGTATGCTCTTATTAGGCTATTAAAACATGGGTGGAATTGCCAAACTCCTTAAGTTTAGGATGTAATGCACAATTCACCCTAATTTTATATTAAAACAAAAAACAATAAAATAAAATTATAGAGTTCATATAAGAAAATAGCAATATTATAAATAATTATCTAAGTAATGAACATGGATTTAATAGACCTACAATTAAACTTGAAAAACGTTAGGACTTCATCATACATACATACATACATACATATATACATATATATATATATATATATATATATTAAGTGGTGATCATTGTTTTTCATATTTCACTCATCTTCGTCGTTGCAAATTAGCTTGCAAAGCTTAAAGAAGTATTTATGATAAGGGTAGTGTAAAGACAAAAAAAAAAATGATAATAATAATATAAACGAGGATAATAACAATATTTCTAATAGAAGATATATCTCCATAACTAAATATTCTAAAACCCTAAATATATGTATATATATACACAAATCTTCCATATTCTCCCTTCATAACCTTATCACTCTCTTTCCATATAGTTTTTTCTTCTCCTCATTAACCTAATACCCTCATCTCTCATATTTCTCCCCTTATCAAATAAACTCCTCCCTAGAAGGTCGTGTTAAGGCAAAATGCACAAGTGAGTTTCTCAATAAAAAAGAATTTTAAGATTTTTTAGATTGAGGAATTCATCTAATCACATGATGTTAATGGAGGTAAGAATAATAAAAATGAGAACATGGAATTTTGGGAAATCCTAGAGTAGTTGTTGATTTGCAAAAAGAACATCAATACGAAGTATTAGAATTTTTGAATTAGAATGTGGTATGTAGATTTCTAGATTCTGTTAATTTTAGTGAATGATTCTTGTTAAGGTTAAAAAGACATACTTAGGAGTCATGAACAAAGAATTGAAGCTTTTCTCAAGTTTTTGACATGACAATTTATTGCTACCATTAGTATCAATTATGCAACTTTATCGAAAATAATATAGATATATATATATATATATTAAAAAAACGTGTTTTAATAAATATATGTTATTTAATCTCATAAAATATATTTTAATACATCATTTAAGCCAAGGAGATGAATAAGAAATATTGATATAAACTTTATGAAAAATTTAATACCCTAGGTATTCCAACTAATATGATAACTCTAAGTTCTAAGCTCCTAAATTTAAGACGTTGGATAACATTATCTGTTTTAGTTCAAATTTCATAGTAAAGCTAGAAAAATTAGATGAAATATTATAATGAGGTCAATTTTTCAAAATAAGCTATATAAAAGGATTAATTTGATTAAAAAAATGTCAATTTATTGATAAAGCTAATAAATATCAAAAATGTGAAATTTGAGCTTTTAAATATAACAATATATTAGAGATAAGTTATTTAACTTATAAAAATAATAAATAAAATGAATTATATATATAATAGACATATATTTACATGTGATATGCATTACATGTATTAAATATATATATAATAATAAATTATAATTATAAGGAAATATTCCAAAAAAAATAATTTAATGAGTCATTAAATAATGTAATAGCTTGAGAATCACTTGGAGTGATGAGCTAAAACCTAAATAACAAGAAGATGACACATGGCACTAAATCAACACTTAGGAAAATGGAAAAATGGCATGTGACATATACATGTCCAATTTTTATTAAATCAAACTAAGTTGAAAACCTATAAATAGGACCCAAACCCTTGTTTACAATATTTTAAGACTCTGAAAATATAAGAACATAATTTATGAAAAATTAGAAAAATAAAATTAAATAATAATAGAACGAAAAATAGGGGTGAACCAAATCTAGGGCGGCTCAATACGCTATTAACAACTTGATGCGATGCAACTTAGTGATTTGAAGGTTGGCCATGAGAAAGATGGTTCCGACAAGGAGTGGTGGCCAGAGGTTGCAAGTTCAGGCAAGCCCATTTTTCCCTTGTAAGTTATTTTATTTTCTAAAAATACCAAATTTAATTAGAAAAATCTAGAAAATTTTTTTCTAAGGTTATTTTATATTTATATTAATGTACTAATCCTATTTTAATTAAATAGTTAGTGCAAATATAGGGGCTCAAGAAAATGCCTTATTTAGGTAAAAATTGAATTAATTTTTATAAACATTAGATAATGTTGTTTCAAGCTCAATTTTCATATATAATACACTTAATATATTTATTTAATTGCAATAATAAGAATTTTTGGAAATAAGTAAGTTTACTATTTATTATAATTATTTTGGATAAAATTGGCAATTTTGTTGTTTTATTGGATTAATTAGTTTTTAATTAAATTAATGAATAAGCCCAACATGTTTTGACTTCTAGAAGTTATTAAGGATATTTGGAACACTTAATTTTTATTTCACATATAAATTTATTTGTTCTCCCTAATTTTCCGTAATTTCGAGCTAAAACCGTTATTTTGGTAAAAATAAATAATAGCTTATTTAGTGTAATTGATAGTTAACAATTAAACGACATATTTTTGTGAGTCTATAAGATTTTTCATGGACTTAATTGGATTCGTATACTATTTATTCTGTTCTTTCCTAATATAAGCTTATATATTGATTTAACATGTAAATAGTACTATTATAATAATTGATAAGATAATGTAAGATTAGTATTTTGGGTATAAAATAGATGTTGGTCAAGTTTAGAAGATGTGATTTTTAGGGTTTTTAGTTTAAGAATAAAGTTTATTCGAGTAAATTACAAAGTTATAGTAACATACGATCGAATCAGTAGTGAGAAAGGGTATTTTAAAACTTATAACCATATTGATAAGTCTTGTTTCTTAAGATATATTAATAGTACTCAAAACAATGAGCGTGACGATATGAAGTTTATTGAAATTGGATAAGGAATGTGTAAGATACGGTCAAATGAAGTTTAAAAATGTAGTAATGAAAGCTTATAAGAGTTTAGGTTTAACCTGTAGTTGATTTGAAGACTATGTTTATATTTTCTGAGATGCGATAAGTAAGGAAGGGTCACGCCATGAAGTTTAAGATTTTGCGCTATTATTAAGCCTAGGTAAGTAGATTTAACCCATGCTTGAAGTTGATATATTGCTACTCATAACATTGTGTACTGTTTGATATTGTGTTGATTGAATATGGCTATATCTTGATTAAACTGACATGATACTATGATGAATGCTAATGTGATGATTTTAAATGATGGTAGCTATATCTTGGTTAAACTGTTATGCTATTATGTTGGGTGTTGATGTGGTGTTGACAAATGATTATACTAACGAAGAAAGTTAAGTGATCGCTAACCCAATCTTTCGGGCGTTCACCTAAGTGAACCCTAAGTAAGATAATAGAATTTTGCTAGGGAGAGCTTGAAAACTAGAATCAAATAACTAAGTTGAACAAAACTTAAAGATTGATTCTATGGAATGATATACTTAAGTGGTTATTGCATATCATGGCATGGCATAGCATAAAAAGAGACCTATGAGTCAAAATTTTTAGAATGTGGCTTCCAAATGATCATGAAAAGTGATGGCTTTATGAACTTAGTTTTTTGAAGTGTATAGATTCTCATTGCCCGAACATCTTGACTATTTTGATAGTCTAATTTGGTAAACTACAGTGTGTAGTCTTATTTTGTAAAACAAAGTTACGTGTCCCATTCCCAGACAGCTCCTTGTTGCCTTTTTCCTAATTTAATAAAACAAAGTTAGGGGCCCTACTCTTAAGCAGCTCATTGTTGCCCTAAGTTTCTAGACTTTGTATCTAGATGCCTCATTATGTTGACTATCTAGATGAGGACTTTAGAAGGGCATAGGATATCGATACCGATGCTTGCTTCATACATAAGCATAACATGCCGCATTGCTAGCAATAAATGCCTGGTTGGGCTAATGTGTGAGTGGAGCCAAACCTACTGATTATGATTGAAATGTTTCAATGGTGATATTACCTCTATTGTATTATTTGTTATCCACTCTCGCTTAGTTTTAGTAGCTGAGGGGATAAAATGTTTTCTTATCAAGTTAACAACATCGTAAAGGGCCCAATACTAGGGGGTATATACTAAGAGCACAAGTCGAAGTCGAAGACTTTTGGATGGGACTTATACTAAGTCAGGAATCTTACTATTTTGAAGATGACAAAAGAGAAGGATTGTTCATGTTTTGATGTAAATATTAGGTTGTACATATAAGTTGTAACCAAATGTCCAACTAAACTCCACAACCCCATTATCAAATAAATAGAGTTTTCTTTTAATGAACCAGCAGGTTGAGTTAAGTTTATTTTTATAGGTATTCCTATGTAATGGTGTATCCTTCGCTTTGTCGAGATGTGACATCCTTTAAATGGTATTAGAGCATTAATTAAGGACCATAACCTTTAGGCACATGTGAGATGTGTGGGTTAATTAGGTAATAAAGAGCTATAATTTAGTAGAACAACTGTAGTAGTTACTAATAGAATTTTTTGTGATGTTTATTTAGAAAGGTGATTCGTAGGTAACATGGAAGATTGCCAATGAGTCGAGTGTTTGAGAAGCAAAGAGAAGATCTACCACAACAGTCTCTACCTAATCCTGAGCAACTATGACATATGGAGGAATTGGTACAACAGTTTACAGTTGCATTGCCAGGAGTTGGTGGAGATGGAGATAAGTTAGCCCAGGTGTTGCGAATAGTGAAACCATTTAACAAAAAGAACACTAATCATTTGGTGGCAGAAGAGTGGATTGATTTGCTGGAGAAAGTCTTTGAAGTTCATGAGGTTAAGGAAAATAAGAAGTTGGGATAGCTACTATTTTATTATATGGAAATGCAAGTAATTAGTGGGAAGCAAAGAGATAGAATTTACTAGAACCTATTGTTTGGGCTGCATTTAGAGATACTTTTCTAGAGCACTATTTTCCTTAGTGTGTAAGAGAACCAATGTGTGAAGAATACTATAAGTTAAGACAACGGGATAGGACAATTGAAGAATAAAAGAGAGATTTCAATAGGTTATTGAAGTTTGCCCCTAAAGCTGTATAGAATAATGAGGTTTCTAAAGTTGAGCGGTTCAAGGTTGGGCTTGATTTTTATTACTAGGTAGAGTTAAAGAGGAGTAGGGTGGAAAGATATACTAATGTTGTCAATGAAATTCGTTTGATTAAACAAATTCGTAACCTTTGACGAGTCGCAGATGAGATTAAGAATAAAAAAAAGAAGTTAGATGTTAGTCCTAATAGTAAAAGTAATATAGCTAAAGGAAAGAAGTCCATTTGATCTGCAAAAGGAAGTAGAAGGCCTCTTTCAAAAGTACAACCTTGTTGGGAGTGTAATGGTGAGCATTGAGCTTGGGATTGCCCAAAATTGAGAAGGAAGTGTTATAAGTATAATGAAATTGGACATCTAGCTAAGTAGTGTAAAAATTTTGATTCAAGAGGTATATATTGTTACGAATGCCATTAGTGAAGGCATACTGTTCGACATTGTGTAAGACGGTAATAGGAGAGGCTAGTTGTAAAACCAACAATTAGTTACTCGGAGTTTGGCTTATAGAATTTATGGTGATCAGCCAAAAGATTCGATCGAACCTAAATTATCAAATAAAGTTAGAAATATTAGTAAAAGCGATTCTATAAGTTCGAATTTAAGAAAATAAGTAATAAAATAAAAGAATGTAAAATTTCCAAATTTTAAGTATATTACTCGTTATTTATTAAAAATGCATAAAATACATTTCAATAACTAACGAATCGTTAGAGATAAATTATATATACACTAAAAATCATAAAATAATTTAAATAATATTTAGGAGTATTTATTTGTATTATATATGAATTTACATGTAGGTAGAAATACACGTAATTACTTAAAACATGCGAAATAGGATAAAATAATGTTAAATAATTGAAGAAAATTCATAAATAATTAAGGAAAAATCAGAACAAATGAGGAAAACTTTAAACAGTGGTCGTGGCAATCTAGAATTGAAGAAACAAAATCAACTAATTAAAATGCAACAAATAGAAAGTGAAAAAAAAAGAAGAGATAAGGTAATTGTCTTGTCTAATTAATGCAAAATAATTCTCTAACACCTCTATAAATAGTAAAAAAATTTCAGAAGCTCATTTAGTTAGTTTAGAGAGTGAGAAAAATAAAGAGAACCAAAATAGTAAGTATTTGGATTAATTATAAAAAAAGTTACTCAAATCTATGCAATTAGGGCCTTAGAGGGAAACCAACACCAGACGAGTACCTAGAAGTGGATGGCCACCACCACCACACGATGGTGGTAATACATAGATTAGCTGACAAGGCCACGATGGCCGGTGGTGACTAGAGCTACCTACACAGGTGAGTTCGATTTCCAACCAAATTTTGTTTAATTTTGTAAAAATATTAAATATTCTTAGAAAATTATGAAATTTGGTATTATGAGGTTTTTAAGTATTTAGATTTAGGGAAAAAATTTATTTTGATGATTTTTTGTTTAGAAATATACTATCCTTAAGAAACCATGCAAACTTGAGCTTTGTTCGGATTAAAAATAAATAACCTTAGGAGTGTAGTTTTGAGCTCAAAATTTTTGCGTAGATTACTTAGGTGATATAAAATAATGTCACAAAGCCCTTTTTCAAAAATTAATTTTTTTAAATTTTAGGCCTTAAAATGAAGCCTAAAATAGGTGATTTATGACTAATTAAGTAATTAAACGGTTAATTACTAATTTAGTGCATAATTATATGTTTTAGGACAATGAAATTTGATGAAGTATGATACTTGTAGCATTTAGGGTGTTAGATATAATTATTAGGGTAATTATATAGTAAATAAGTAATAGGGAAAAATAATAAATTTTATGTTATTTTGTAAATTAGGGTAATTAGGTGTAAAATCTAATTTGAGATGAATTTAGATATTTTGAAATGTTAATTGATGTTGGGAGATGGTATTAGAGTGATCAAAATATTATATGTGTATTATGTATATAATAAGTGATAATACATAATATGCAATTATTGGAAATATAATAAATAGAAGATATTAGAATAAAATTTGATATTATATAAATAATATGAATATATAATAAATCTGATAGAAAACTTAAATTTAGGTAATTATATGAAAAATATAAAAATTTCTTATATCAAAAGTAAATTCAATACACTAATAAGGATTTAAGTATACCAGTTGGAATAAAATACTGATTAAGGGTAATTATGGTATTTAGTATACTCGAAAATAATGTGATTAATTTCACATTATAGGTTGAAACAAGTATTTAGAATTCGTGTATAAAACTGTATTTAGAAACTAAACTAGAACTTAATTTAGAAATCGATGTGGAAATTAAACCAGAACTTAGCCCTAAATCGAGAATAATTGTAAAAGATTTGGGAACCTAGATAATTGGGTATATTAAACCCTAAACCAAAGATAAAAATAAGTGTTATAAGATAAAATATACTTATAACAATTATATGAAAATTGAGACAACGTTGGTATTATAGAGATCATTGGCAATGGACTGAACAAGTCTCACCTCGAGTGAGCAAGCAAGGAGTCGAGATAAGTTAGGATTAATACAACGTTGTATTTTGGAGGCTTGAAATTGTGCTTGATTGTACTTGTTATGAGCTGATGATATAATTTTGATTTGCTGCTTAGCTTATATTGTATGATTTGTATGAAATGATTGATTACCTTAAACTGGACCTAATCAAATATACAACTTGTAAACGTAAATCGGACCTACATAGCAACCCATTAAGGGAAACTTAGGATTTTCCAGCCAAATACTGACCCTTTCGAAAGGGATAGCATTGGATAGCATAATGGGTCCCTTCTTCATCCTTAGTCAAACTAAGTGACAGGTGAGGAGGTCACGACAAGGGTAAAGTCAATGGTTCAAAGGTAGTCATAGGAGGAATAATGTCTCCATTGCACAAGCTTGGGTTTGGTCGTGAGCTATTGCATTAATGGCAACTCCTCAACTTGGATTAAAGTGAGCGTAATTTCTCTAATCTCAAGATGGGTCGGACAACGTTGTGCGATGACATTTGCTTAAATATGCATTATACCTAATAATTTGGTTGATAACCTTATTTGTATTTGTGGTATAGTTTTAAGTCTCCGTCCTAACTTACTGAGCTATGGTTGCTCACATCCCTATAGACGTCGTTGTAGATGCTAGCTTAGAAGCGGCTTACAACTACCCCAAAGCTAGCAATTATTGGATCTTGGAGAGTAAAGAAAAACATTTGAAGAACAAACATATATTTTTAAGGTCTAAGCTTTTATTTTAGAATTTTTCATTTCTGAATAATTTATTAACTAAGAAATAGATTACGGTGAAACGTTGTAAACGTTAATTGTAATAACTGAATTCTAGTGTATATATATATATTTTGTTACTTTCTTAGGTAAATGACTTATTTAAATTACGAATTGTTTGCTTTAAAGCGGGTTAATCGTGGACACCTTATATAGATCAAGTCTAGGATAGCGGTTATAAGGCCAACTTCTATCTTAGAATGGTTTACATGATGGGACTATTACGACTTTGCCGCTTCGAGGCGTGATACTGGTTTAGTAACAAAACTGAAATGAAAGATTGGGACCAGGTAATAGGGATAAATGACCTAGAGAGGAAGAACCTAGGTCTAGGGAGCAAGGTAGGATGTATAATTATGCTCTTCAGCGAGACAAAATTAGAGATGACTAAGGTGTAACAGGTATGGCCTCTAAACTTGATAACTTAGAATGTTCGAATACCTAGTAGCTTATAGTTGATAAATAAGAAATAATTGAAAGTAGTAATATAGTTATCATAAAATGTTTTAAGACTAGTATGTATAGGAGATATTTATGCCTATACATATACTTTGTTTGATACTAGGGCAACTTACTTATGTATTGCAAAAGACTATTAATTTGAAATAAATAGACCTTAGTTTATGGACTAATAGTTATAACCTTGCTAAAGGAGAACAAGCGGTGCAACAAAAAGTGAAGGATGAGGAATGTGAATCTAGATACTTATGAGATGACTGTAAAGTTGGTTATCCTAGATATAAAAGGATTGGATGTAATACTAGATGTAAGCATGGAGCAAATGTTGACTACGAGGAAAAGATAGTAGCATTTAATTGGCTTGATGAGAAGAGAATCATAGAAAATTTATAGAAACTTAAGTGTTAAGAGAAGTTGTCAAAAGAAAAAGAACTTGTAGAGGAGGAGTTGAAAGTAGGCATTTAGGAGTAGATCTTGAAGATGATATGCATGTTGTAATGAGGCAAGCAAAAGTTGCTATTGGAATGAATGGAATAGTAAGAAATTTTGAAGGTAAATGATCAAGAACGAGTTCCGAGAATAAATCAAAATTTTTATTGGAAGTATAATTGGAGACTAATTCAGAGGTTGATCTTATATAGAATGAGATTGTTATTCATAAGGTAATAACTAATGATGAGGTTAAGGAGCCAAATGACAATAAAGTATGTAAAGTTAACAAGGTATATAAACACTATGAGATATATACCTTTCATGTACCCTTGGCACATGTGATAAGTAAGAACAGTATGGCAAATCTATGACTTTTGTGACTCTTTTGTCAAGACCCATGTTTGTTACAACACTTATGTCCTTCATGACAAAATTTCCTATCTTATGAGTTTTGTTGTGTTTATTGTTAGCTAGAAAAGTGTCTAATATCTTTGTGAGTCTTTTTCATCAAGAGTCATGTTAATTTATGTTGAATCTAATCGAGTCCACTTGTTTGAGTCATTCTTTATCTTTTCGATGTACAAGTTGGTGGAAAGTTCAAATTTTCCAAACTCATTTTTGCTAATATATGTGTTAACTATAGGAAGTCCCTAAGAACTTAACTGTGACCACTAAGTAATGATTATGGTATAAAACCTATAGATGTGAAGAAATTGAATTTGTTATATTTACCTTAAGTGGAAATTGGGACTTAGACAATGCATGAATGATAAGAATGAGGAGAAAAGACATGTTGGTCAGCTATAGGACAAACAAGGAAATAATGGAAGAAATGACTATAAGTTCTATAGGATTAACTAACACAAGAGTCTGAACTAACTGAAGGGATGAAATGAGGATTGAGTGGAGATACTAGTTTGGATGGTGATAAAGGAGTGGTGTAGGAATATGCTAGTTCGATACGAGCAATGATAGGGTTAAAATCATAGACGGTAGTATAATGGTTGTGGCACTTAAGATAAGAACCAAAAGAACTCACAATAATGGACTAGTTATTATTGAAATACGACTTGAACAAAAAGGAGAATTGAAATCGAATCAACTATATTAAGCTTACATAGTAAGGATTAGAAACACAAGATGAAGGAAGGAATGAGTCAAGTAAGTCAAAATAGAAAGTTCACGAATTGATAAATTTGAGGTTAAGATACAAAAGTCAATACCAATAGATTTCACCTTTTAACAATCGCTAACGATTATGATGTGATGTAGGAATCAGAGTTGTATAGTGGAAGCATAGTATTAGGGTTGATTTCAAAAGTCCTAGATTATGGAGATTTTGAGAAGGAAACTTTTTGTAAGAGGGGTAGGATGTAATACCCTGAGTTTTCTAGCCAATGCGATAACCCAAAGTTCTAAGCTCTGAAATTTAGGGCATCAGACAACATTATTCATTTCAGTTCAAACTTTATAATAAAACTAGAAAAGTTAGATGAACTATTCTAATAAAGTCAATTTATCAAAATAAGTAATATATAAATGATTAATTTGATAAAAATATTAATTTATCGATAAAGCTAATAAATATTAAAAATGTGAAATTTGAGCTTCTAAATATAGTGAGTATTAGAGATAAGTTATTTAACTTATAAAAATAATAAATGAAGTGAATTATATATATAATATACATGTATTTACATGTGATATGTATTATATGTATTAAATATATACATATAATAATAAATTATCAAAACAAGGAAAAATTAATAGAAAATATTCTAGAAATAATTTGGTAATTCATCAAATGATGTGGCAGCTTAAGAATCATTTGTAGTGATGAGTCAACACCTAAATAACAAGTGGATGACATAGGGCACTTAGTTAACACTTAAGAAAATGGAAAAATGACATGTGGCAAGTATATGTCCAATTTTTATTAAATCAAAATAAGTTAAAGACCTATAAATAAGACCCAAACCCTAATTTACAATATTTTAAGACTCTGAAAATGCAAATAGAAAAAAATAAAAATAAAAATAAAAATAGAACAAAAATAATGATGAATTATGTCTTAGGCGGTTCAATAGGCTATCAACAACCTAATGTGAAGCAACTTAGTGGGTTGAAGGTTACTTATGAGAAAGGTAGTTTCGACAAGGAGTAGTGGCTAGAGGTTATCGGTTCAAGCGAACCCATTTTTTGCCCGTAAGTTATTTTATTTTCTAAAAATGCTAAATTTAATTAGAAAGATCTAGAAAAATGTTTTTGGAGTTTTTTTATATGTATATTAATGTAGTAATTTTATTTTAATTAAATAGTTAGTGAAAATATAGGATCCTTAAAACAATGCCCTATTTGGGTGAAAATTGAATTATTCTTTATAAATATTAGATGATATTGTTTCAAGCTCAATTTTTGCATATAACACACTTAATATATGTATTTAATTTCAGTAATAAGAATTTTTGGAAATAAGCAAGTGTACTATTTATTATAATTATTTTGGATAAAACTAGCAATTTTGCTATTTTATTGGATTCATTAGTCTTTTTATGAAATTAATGAATGAGCTCTACATGTTTTGACTTTTGGAGGTTTATAAGGATATTTAGAACACTTAATTTTATCTCACACATAAATTTGTTTATTTTCCCTAATTTTTCATAATTTCAAGCTAAAATTGTTATTTTAGTAAAAATAGATAATAGCTAATTTAGTATAATTGATGGTCAATAATTAAACTACATATTCTTGTGGGTCTATAGGATTTTTCATGGACTTAATCGGGTTCATATACTATTTATTCTATATTTTCCTAATATAAGCTTACATATTGATTTAACATGTAAATAGTAAATAGTATTATTATGATAATTGATAAGATAATGTAAGATTAGTATTTTAGATATAAAATAGATGTTGTTCAAGTTTGGAAGGTGTGATTTTTATTGTTTTTAGTTCAAGAATAAAGATTATTCGAGTTAATTACGGAGCTACGGTAATGTACAATTGAGTCGGTAGTGAGAAATGGTATTTTTAAGTTTGTAACTATATTGATCAGTCTTGTTTCTTAAGAGATATTAATAATACTTGAAACAACGAGCTTGACGATATAAAGTTTATTGAAATCGGATAAGGAATGTGCAAGATATGGTCAAATGAACTTTAAAAATGCAATAATGAAAGCTTATAATAGTTTAAGTTTTACCCATAGTTGATTTGAAGACTATATTTATATTTTCTTAGGTGTAATAAGTAAGGAAGGATCATATCATGAAGTTTAGGATTTTACACTATTACTAAGCCTAGGTAAGTGGATTTAACTCATGCTTGGAATAGATATATTGCTACTCATAACATTGTTGCTATCTGATGCTGTATTGATTTAATATTGCTATATCTTGATTAAATTGACATGATACTATGGTGGATGCCGATGTAGTGATTTTGAATAATGGTAGCTATATCTTGATTAAATTGTTATGCTGTTATATTGGGTGTTAATGTGGTGTTTATAAATGATTGTACTAATGAAGGAAGTTAAGTGATTGCTAACCTAATTTTCCAAGTGTTCACCTAAGTAAACCCTAAGTAAGATACTAGAATTTTGCTTGAGAGAGTTCAAAAACTAGAATGAGGTAACTAAGTTGAACAAAACTTAAAGACTGATTGTGTGGAATGATATATTTAATTGGTTATTGCATATCATGGCATGATATGGCATAAAAAGAGACCTATGGGTTAGGATTTTCGGAAACAAGCTTCCAAGTGATCAAGAAAAATCATGCTTTCACAAACTTAGTTTTTGGAAGCATATAGATTTTCATTGCCTAAACATCTTGTCTTTTTGTGTGTAGTCTAATTTTGTAAAACAAAGTTAAGGGCCTTACTCCCAAGTAGCTTCTTCTTGCCTTTTTGATTTGGTAGACTATAATGTATAGTGCAATTTAGCAAAACAAAGTTAGGAGTCCTACTCCTAAGTAGCTCTTTATTGCCTTAAGTTCCTAGATATTATATCTAGATGCCTAGCTATGTCAATTAACCGGATGAGGATTTTAGAAGGGCATAAGATATCGATACCAATGCATGCAACGTGCGTAAGTATAGTATACTGCATTGCTAGTAATAAATGCTTGGTTGGGCTAATGTATGAGTGGAGTTGAACTTACTGATTATGATTGAGATATTTCAGTTGTGATATTACTTATATTGTATTGTTTGTTATCCATTCTCACTCAACTTCACTAGCTAAGAGAATAAAATATTTTGTCCTCAGGTTAACAGCATCGTGATAGGCCCAACACTAGGAGGGATATATACTGAGAGCATAAGTCAAAGTCAGCGACTTTTGGATGGAACCTTTACTGAGTTAGGAATCCTACTATTTTGAATATGACAAAAGAAAAGGATTGTTCATGTTTTGATGTAAATATTAGGTTATACATATAAGTTGTAACCAAATATCCAACGAACTCAAATATAGCAACACCATTATCAAATAAATAAAGTTTTCTTTTAATGAATGAGCATGTTAAGTTATTTTTATTATTTTTATTTCTTTACAAGTATTCTTATGTGATAACGCATCTTGTGCTATGCTGAGATGTAAAAAAATGATATAGATGTAGAAGATAGAGATTTAAAATGATAGAATGGAAAGGTTAAACTTTAACTATAGATTTTAATCTATAAAGTTATTAATATAGTTTTTGGACAGTTTACTTTTAGTATAAAGTATAACTAATTCAAATTGAAACCATAGTTATAGGTTGTGACATTAGTTTCTAATTAAATATACATATGTGACGAGTTTTGTATATGAATTTTTCAGGTTTTAATGTCAATTATGAATTATGGAATATGATTACTGAGGAGCAAAGTACATAACACATGTTTGTTGGTTGTGCTGGATAGGATAAAAAGTTAAAATGAACTAATAAAATATTCAATTATAAAAATATTTGTTGTTTGTACTTGGCTCAACCTCGAGGCTTGGAGTAGCAAATCCTTAGGAGGCACCCATTGATTGATAAATGATGTTGTCCCTAGTAGAGTTGCCTATTGGCATGATATAGGTAGATTTAGGAACTCATGGGTTGTTAGGGTTCGAAGTGATAGTTTCCAATGCTGTAGTATTTATGTGTGTGTGTGTGTGTGTGTGTGTGTGTGTGTGTATTATAAGTGTCGAGGTCGTGAGTTATCCCAAGTTTTGAGACGCAAAGACTATGATATTTGACGAACTAATTCAAAGATAACAAATGAATTGTTTGTATTATATGTTTGCATTAATACATGTGAATTGTTATTTTGTGTGGCATGCGCATGTGCTTGTGATGTTACATACGAGGCTTCGGCTTATTCCTTTTTCTTTTTCAGCTATAGGAAACCTAGATGGTAGATCAATGATCTTAGAGATCCTTATTATATTGCTTTTAGGATGGGAAGAACGACGATTATGTGTGATATAAGAGTTAAGATAGCTGAACTATTATTTCTTATAGTTATTGTTTATTGTTGAAGAATTAATTATTCATAATTAATTGTTAATTTGGCTTGGAGAAAATATATATATATATATATATATTTTGGAGGTCTTTATAGTGATATTTAGCAATTTGAGTTGTCAATCTACGTTTGACGTGTATTAGATACTAGGGACATATGACGGATTGTAATACCTTGAATTATGGGGTGATACAGGGCAAGTGCACCTATCAGTTTTAATATAACGGATGTGAGTTCGAGTCAATCCCTCAGAGACCTAAATTACTAATACTAACCATAGCTTTATTATGTAACTGAAAAATCGTAATGGGTTGAATGAATTAAAAATACTAAAATTAACAAACTAATCTCATTATGAGACTTGACTAAGCAATTTAGGAAGCGATAAAATTAAGAACTACTTCAAGAAGGCAAATAACGTGTTTAGGAATTGTTTCCTCTAGTGTTTAACATATGATCGCTAAAAATATATTTAATTTCATCTCTATTATTCTTGACCGGAGGGATTCATACTTGAAGTTAATACCTTTTTCAAGCATATTAACCCCAATCTTAAATTATTTACTAGAATCTTTTGACTTAGTAATATAATTTAAAATCACATTAATGTACAGTGAATTCCTACACAAAAATAATAACTTTTTGGAAGAATCATGTATCTTATCTCTAAGTACACATGTAATTCTCTTCAATTATGTCAAGATCTTATTATTCATGTGATTTCTTAATCATTATGCATAATATCACAGA
Source organism: Lumnitzera littorea (assembly GCA_024138015.1). Classification (NCBI taxonomy): domain Eukaryota; kingdom Viridiplantae; phylum Streptophyta; class Magnoliopsida; order Myrtales; family Combretaceae; genus Lumnitzera; species Lumnitzera littorea. The sequence continues at coordinate 28,649,044 of JAMXBB010000009.1, read as the reverse complement.
TTGATACCCCAGAAATAATGTACGTTATCCTTAATGTATGACTAAGAAAGAACAATAGCAAGATGTGAAACAATTAAAAAATATCATAGGGAAAAAGGAAATAAATGTATTGAAAAACTAATTCTTCCTTGCCTTGAAGCATAAGATACTTTAGTGGAAAAATGGTAGTTAGTAGCTTGACAATAGTGCCCTCACGAGTAGAAGATGATATAATGGATTTGGACCTCCTTCGAACGATCTACTTTTTACGATTTTCCATGGTCACTTAGATTGTGTTGGATTTAATAAAAAAGTTAGTTAATGAAAAGTGGAATGTGAGAAGAAGATGGAGAAAAGAGTGATTTCATGTTTGTGCCTATGAATGTGTGTTTGTGTTTTAAATGTGTTGTGTATATGTTGGGTGAACACGGGCTGGGACACCATTGTGTCTTACGCTTATGTAACTTTTTGTGCTAGCTATTGGTTGAAGGGCTTGGGCGAACATGAGCTAGGACACAACTGTGTCCTATGCTCATGTAACTTTCTGTATTTTTTTTTTTAATTTATGTGTACCTAACCTAAATGCACGAATTTATAAATAAAAGAAACTTAAAGAAATAAAAGTCTTAAACTAGAAAAATAAGTCAAAGAAAACTAATGCAAAAATTTAAATTAAAAAGAAAAGCCTTTAACTAAAATTGAAATAAATAAAAGAAGCAAAGCAAAGTTAGATAAAAGCAAAATAAAATGAAATAAACTAAAAGAACTAAAGTGAGAGCAAAGCATATTGAAGTAGGATAAATATATATATATATATAAAGTTAGACATGGGTTACCTCCCAAGAAGTGCTATAATTAACGTTGACAGCTCAACGGGATACATCTTCTCATTCATGATTCTTCATCCAGGTGAAAATAGGATCCCTCTTGTATCTCGCTTTCAAACTCTCCATACGAGTGTAAATTTACCCTTAGGTTATCGACCTTGCCATTTCCATTTCATTGGTGCATGACTTCTATCGTTTCTCTCCTTATCATGCTACTTATCAAATTCATGTAGCCTAAATTTCTTCATTTTGTCCACTTTTAGCTTGGATGCGATTGTCATTGGGAGTTTTGAACTTTCTACCACAAAGACATGTTCTAAATGATTTCTTGAATGTTTTGGTTCCAACATTAGTGGCTTCTCTTTAAAGGATCTTAACCTAAGATCCTTTGGCTTGTGGAGTGGATCAACCTCCTTCTTGTCTACAATAGATTCATGAACTTCTATTTGAGCTATCACTTCTACACAATTAGGGTTGGTCATCGAATTTTCATCTCCCTTTTGCAAGCAATAGCTTGAGGAATCTTTAGTAAGCGTTTCCTGCATACATGTAGATATAACGGCATCAATGGCATTAACATTGTGACATATATCCTCTGAGTCAAGAAATTTGTTTGTTGCCTCTGGAGTTTTAAAAACTATTTCATCATCCCCGACCCTTAATATTAACTTATGCTCACTAATATAAAAAAAAGCCCTAACAGTGACCAGGAAGGGTTAGCCTAAAATGATTAGCACCTCAATATCCTCATCTATATCAAGTATAGCAAAATCCATGGGAAAGATGAATTTGTTTACTTGCATTAAAACATCCTTTATGATGCCTTTAAAGTATGTAATAGACCTATCAGCTAATTGAAAATTCATGCACGTTAGTTTAGGTTCTCTTAACTTTAGCTTTTTGAATAATTTATATGGCATCAAATTTATACTAGCTCTTAAGTTTGTCAAAGCATTATCTACTAACAAATTATTAAGCACACAAGGAATAGTGAAACTCGCTAAATCTTTTAATTTTTGTGGCAGCTTTTTCTAGAGAAGTGCTAAGCATTCCTCATACAGTGTGACGGTTGTAAGCTCCTCCAACTTCCTCTTGTTCAATAGAAGATCCTTTAGAAATTTCATATACTTTAGCATCTGCAAGATAACATCAACGAGAGGTAAGTTAACGTGTAATTGTTTAAAAATATCAAGTAATTTATCGAATTACTTATTTTGATCAGTATACCTTTGCTTAAAGCACTGAAGGTAAGGGATAGGAGGCTTGTACTCCTTTACTTTTGGTAGTTCCATACTTTCTTTTGATTTTAGTGTCTTTGCATGGTTAACTTCCACTTCTTTCTCAACTACTTCCCCACCATCCTTCTTATCAACTTGCAGTTTTCTACCACTTCTCAAGATTATTGCATTAACATATTCCCTAAAATTGATCTCAGTATTCCTTGGGAGTGTCTCTTATTGCCTTTCAAAGATCATTTTTGCAAGTTGACCAATTTGCTTCTCAAGATTGCAGTTGGAAGCCTCTTGATTTCTCAACGATGATTCAATGTTGGATAGGCAGGCCTCATTGCCTTGAATATATTTAGTGAGAAGTTCTTCTAAACCAGACTTCTTCTCTTGAGGAAGGAGGAGGTAGTAATGGTTTTTGAAATCTAGGTAAACCAAAGTTAGTCTTCTACTAGCCTTGGTTTTGTTTTCCCCATGAGAAATTAGGATGATTCCTCCACCTGGAATTAAGTGTTGCTGTAGGGGTTATTTTGTTGCATGGGTAGATTTCCTTGATAATCCACTTGTTCCAATTGTTTTTATGCTCCATAACCTTATATGCTAAAATCACTTACATCCGGTTGTACTTATTGAGGGCCAATAAAGAGTGCATCAATCTTTTTACTTAATATATCTACCTTAGTTGCCAAAGCAGTAATAAAGTCTACTTCATAAATTCCTGCAACCTTTTGCTTTGCTTTAATGCTTTCCCACTAATAATTGTTCATCGCTATTCCTTCAATCAGGTTTTGTACTTGCTCGAGTATCTTTGTGTTCAAAGTACCTCTTGCAGATGCATCAATCATTTGTCTTATAGATAAATTGAGACCATTATAAAAGGTTTGAGTCTACATCCATAGTGGGAGACCATGATGTGGGCACCTCTTAAGCAAGTCCTTAAACCACTCCCAAGTATTATATAGAGTCTCCGCTTTCAATTGGGCAAAACAAGAAACGTTGTTCTGAAGTTTAGCGGTCTTCGCAGGTGGGAAAATTTCTCTACCAATTCATTCCAAGTTGTGATTGAATTTCGTGGTGGAGAGTTTAACCACTACTTTGCTCTACCCTTCAAAGAAAAAGGAAATAACCACAGTCGGATAGTGTCATTCGTGGCTCCTTTGATTTTAAATGTATCACAAATCTCTAAAAAGCTATAGATGTGAGCATTAGGATTTTCATCTTGGAGACCGTTGAACTGAACATATTGTTGCACCATTTGTATGATATTGGGTGCAATTTAGAAGTTGTTAGTTGCAACGGTCGGCCTTCTGATACTAGAGTTAGCTCCTATAAGTGTAGGCCTTGAATAGTCAAACATAATCCAATTTACTTCATCACCGTTGTTAATCATATGTGGTGGATTGGTACATCTTCTTGATTGATGAATTGAGTGTTAGCCTCTTCACGCTCTTTTTTAACCTCAACAATTGACCTATCTTCTATGGTAATCATAATTTGTCTAGGTTGTAATCTCAAATTTTAAAGGATAGTTCTCTTAATTTTAGAATCAAGTTTTACCAAATCTTCTAGGTTACTTAAGGTCATGCATTATAAGGGCAAGAAATATAGAATTAATCGCAACTTAAAGTAATAATAATAAAAAAAAACAATGAAAATAAAAGAGAAAAAAAAAAAGGTCAAAGTAATAAAGCAACTAGTGTTTTTAATGTCGAAGTCCCCGATAACGGTGCTAAAAACTTGATATGAGACAAGTGCACATATCAGTTTAAATATAGCAGATATGAGTTTGAATCGATCCTTAGAGACCTCAAATACTAATACTAACCTTAGCTCTATTATCTAACCGGAAAATTGTGAAGGGTTGAATGAATTAAAAATATTAAAATTAACAAATTAATCTAATTATGAGACTTGACTAAGTAATTTATGAAGTAATAAAATTAAGAACTACTTCAAGAAGGCAAATAACGTATTTAGGAATTGTTTTCCCTGGTGTTTAACATGTGATTGCTAAAAATATATCTAATTTCATCTTTATTATTCTTCACCGGAGAGATTCAAATCTTAAGTTAACACATTTTTCAAGCATATTAACCTTAATCCTAAATTATTTACCAAAATCTCTTTACTTAGTAATATAATTTAGAATTATATTAATGTACAATGAATTCTCACACAAAAATAATAACCTTTTAGAAGAATCATGTATCTTATCTCTAAGTACATATATAATTCTCTTCAATTATATCAAGATCTCATTATTCATGTAATTTCTCAATCATCATGTATAATATCATAGATTGATACCCTAGAAATATCAATTAACAATTAAAACACATAATTGAATTAAGAAAAATAGAAACTTTATTGAAAATTATTAATAAATCTAATAATCACATACCCTAGGTTTCACAACTCTAAATACTAAAATATTAAGCTATCATGATGAAATAAAAAGAAAATTGCAGCAAAGTCAAGAAATAAAACATGAAAAATCCTTTTTATCGATGAAAAATCTCTTCAATCTTAAAGTTAACTATTGCTTCTACCTTTTTTCTCCTTCTTCTCTTCAAATCTCTTCTCTTTTGAATATCAAAAGTTATGTACAAAACACTTACTAGTCCTTATATAATGTATTATAAAGTTTCTTTTTTCGTTACCAGACATAATTTAAGACAGAGTTATATTCTCAGGTTGTGTAACTTACTGACCTTGGCACAAAAAATTATTCGGGTTTGATACAACCTGGGGATATAATTGTATCTTAAACTGTGTAACTTTCTAACAAAAAATTACCAATTTTTCCTATTTTTTATGTAATTTCAAAACTTCAAAACTCATTTATTTAAACTTCGAATTGAGTAGAACTTAATTTATTTTCTTTGTTTCAATTTGAGAACGCGTTCAAACCTTAAAATTAAAATTTTATTTAATTAAGTATCAATTTTTTTAAAAGAAAACATAAAAATATAAAGAAAGTACTATAAAAGCACCATGTGAAATGTATTTAAAATAAAAATTATAATGGGGCGATTGTAACACCTTGAAATATGGGGCGTCACAAGTAGATGCTGCTTACTTATAGGTTTGGCCCGGTAGGGGTTCCACTATAAAAGAGGTGTCCATTAGCAATTAAATGGTGTTAAAAGCAAGTTATAGTCGAGTCAGTTGCCCATGAAGATGACATATTCCATCTACACCGGAGGAAAGTTAGGTATCCTTTGTCCTTTCTGTCAAAACCAGACGCTTTAAATTCTCATTAAATTTTGTCTGCAAAACTTGAAGAGATTTGTGGAGGAAGCTAAATCCTATGAAATCTAACTTAGATTGAACGAAATGAACTTAAGGGTGGCCAGAATTATTGTATGTCTCTTGGCTCATCTGATCACTCATCTATGCTTTGTAAATATATACCGTGGAGCACCCTAAGTATAGGTAGCTAAAACGTATTGCTACCTTTGATTTGGATATTTACGACCTGGTCCATTTTCTGCTGTGCATTCGTTGAGGTTATTTGCTGTTGTGCCCGTTTCTCGTCATGGAAAATAGTTAGTTGGTCTAGAAACCATCTATTTGTGATCCTTTATTTTTTACAAATAGGATAAGGAGATTCACATGTCTAAACGATTTTTTACAAACAGGCTAATGAGATTCATATGCATTTTCAAATTTCCACAGATATACATGCATTCCATTGTTTTACTCGTAAAAGGTAATGAAAGGACGATGGTAGATGGTCTCGGAAACATGCATTCTTAGCTCTTTCTCTACCTTATTGATACTAGAACACCATACCTGCTTCCTTTAATGATCAATAGTCACCTTATATCGTGTCAAATGTTCGTTAGTTTTGTAGTATTCATCATTATCTGTGATTTAATCCCTTACGCTATTTTAATCAAGTTTCTTTCCCTAATTAAAAAGCAATGCGCTTTATGGAACTGTTTAGTCTAATAGACTGATGGGAATCTAATAAATTCCTTATATACGTAAGAATTTTAAGGATTTCAATAGAGTCATGGAAGAAGAGATTTATAAAGTAATACATGTTACGTGAAAGTATATGTGATATATAACTATTAATAAGATTCGAATATATAGATTGGTAGTAGGTAGTTATTTAAAATCTCATTACCTATATAGTCAAATGTTTAAAATATACCTTATAATTATATATCACGTGTATTATCTATTGAATCTTTTTCCGACTTACATGGATTGTGTAGGCTTACATTTTCAAAATAACTCTTGGAAAGCATATTTAGGTCTACATATTAATAAATGATCCATTGGATCTAGTTTTTAGATTAGTTTTGTGATGGACATATATAACATAATTAATTTAATTGGATTGTTGTATTGTTGCATCTCAAAATAATTAAGCCGTGTATAATGTGAAATATTCCTATGTTTGCATGCAGTAGTTTTGCATTAGGCTTCATTGCTCACCCATTGGATTTGATTTTCAGGTGATGATAAATTTAATGTGACCAAGGTATTGGGTTTGGAGACAGCATTAGTGTAAGATAAGACTACAGAATCATAGAAAGTTTTAATATCAAATTAGGTAAATCGATAACTTGTGTTTGAAGTATATTTTTGGCTATTTTATGGATAAATAGAATCTATGAATAAGATAGTTTGGAAAAGTTATATATATTTATACATTTGTACATTAATGACGAAGTTGTTGCATCCTTAATATTAAAATATGATAAAAACAATTCCTACTTTTTTTTTTTTTAGTAGGAGAAAAATAACAAATATTTGACATTATAAGGTGATTTTTCATGATGAAAAATCACCTTATAATGTCAAATATTTGTTATTTTTCTCCTACTCATGATAGTTTGTGATTTAATCTCTCACATTATTTTAATCAAGTTTCTATTACGAATAAATACGTAATGCGCTTCTTCTAGAAGTGACCACTTCTTGTATTTTCCCTGTGGAACTACACTAATACTCCAGCCTACAAGATCCATGTTCAATGGTCATCAAGCCATTTGTTTCGCTTTTTCCATCCTTGAACAAGTCAGTCTCGACAATTGAAATCTGACAAAAGTTTGCATGTTAGAGCGCATCCTCGCTGTTGTCGACAAAATAACACAATCACGTCAAGAAACGGTCAATAGATAGAGGTACGTACTTAGGGTTGATGTACGATCTTGTTTGCCTTGGAACTCATGTAATATTCTCAGAAGAAGTTAAAATATTATTGGTCTAGATATACGTTTTATAGATCTATTAACATATGGCATCTTAGACTCTAGTTTGTACCTACAGAAATGGAGATCAGATGTGAGACCATATTAGAAGACATACTTATTTTTGCAAATAATTCATCAATTTTTTTGAGCTAAAATTTTCTTAAACTATTAATTAAGTGCAGATAAATTACTATTTAGATATGTCTTCTATTAATTTATTAACTCATAAAATTTTAAAATACACATATAGAAAACCCTAATATTTTAGGATTTTACTTTGCAATTATTTAATAATTTTTATTTGCATCCTACTCTTAAGGGTTCTCAATGTTGTCCTATACAACTGTTTTGGCAAAAGGGGCAGTCTCTCAAAATGATAACTTACATGCAAGAGGCGCAATCAAAGCTTTAATCTGTTTTGTCTCGGTTCCATTTGATGCACCATCCTTTCCGTTCGATCGAATCAACGAATTTTCTAAACCCATAATTTTAATTCTCAAACAACACTTTGTTTTAAAAACATAAATGTCGTTTAAGGCCACTTTTCAGAACAATCCTACACTTTATTTGACAAGGAAACTTCCGTTTTGACACTTTTTCCTCCAATCTTCCTGCCTACTGTGGAATCAGAAAAAGTTTGGTATGTTGATTTTAGGAAAACCCAAAGGAAAAATGGAAAAGAAGAATAAAAAGTCAATAGATGAAAAAGGAGAAAGTAAGAGCAGAATCTACTAAGGCTTTAACACAATAAAGACGTGAATAACACTCGATTCACTTGATCCGTTCAATTACGATTAAAATTTAGTAGATGATGCTCCTAAATTTTCAAATCTCTAGAAGGACTTATTGGAAGTTGGAAAGCGGTAAACATTCTTCAAGAGCATCGGTTAATCAAGTGACTCTTGACAAATCGGCTGAAATGACAACGTAAGTGGTTGAAAATACCTCTTCTTCTACCTACCCAATTGGCCAAATAAACCTCATAAATGGTGGGTTACCATACTTAATCTATCATTTGATTACTACAATTCTAATCCTATTGATTTCTATAGTCAAATGGATGATTAGATGATGGAGTAAGATAACTTGATAATCGGAATCCTAATTGTTCTAACTTCTATAATCAAATCAACAATTAGTTAATGGATTAGAAGATGGATCGATAGAATTGAATGGATGAGCATATACAATTTTCACATAGTTCGATAAATTCAATAAATTTTATAGATGGTATATAAGTTTTGTAACTATTCGATAATATTTCTAAAACAGTGATATATAAATATTAAATTGTTTCTTTTTTCTCTCTATCTTACCACTAGACTTTACACACAATAAGTCATTCCTACAAGGAGTCTATCTATACCCTATAACAATCTTAACGACTATACTCATGTTACCGATGCATGCGGGAAAAAGCTCTGTTACCTTGAAGCCATTAGATAGTTTTACCTATCAAGATTTAAATGCTATAACTGATATAATGGTAGCAATAGTAAATTACACACGAGGATATACAATTTTTTGTCCTCTTTTAAGTATTTTAAATGTGGATTTAGATCTTTTTAAGTTTTTTTTTTTTCAAAAATTTCTAAAGTTATATAGGAAAACTCTTTGGTGAGATATAAATACATATCTTGATCAAATTCTATAATGGCGACCAAACACCCTTTTTTGTTTAATAAATGAAATTTCCTTAAGAGTTTATCGAAAAAACACAAAAACGCTACAAGAATGGAATATCTAATGTTGTGTACTTAATGATGGCAAACATAGAAAAAAATAATATAGCTTGTTGGAAAAAACTCTCGCATCTGCAGGATTAGATTATTGAAGCTGTTCTAAGGAAATAAATATTATTATAGATAGATTAGCAAGAAGGATGCGGCAAGAAACCCTTCTTGAATTTTCTCTATCTCAAGGGTGTTTTATAGTATAGATGTTGTAGGGATTATAAAGTTGTACATAGTGGAAGCCGAGGAAACAAGCAGGGAGCCTGGTTATCCACTACTTTCGTAATGATTTTTATTTTTGCTCTAAATATTACTGAAAAAAAGAATAAAAACATTAAAAGATAATGGTGATAGCAAGTATCAATAGAGTAATCATTGGTTGAACTCCTAGTGGTCTAATAGCTACTAATGGTGATAAACCTGCAAAAAGCTCCCTTTGGTATGGAGGCTCTCCAATGCTCAAATTACTAAAGAGAGTAATAGGAGTTAAATTGAGAGAATATAGTAGATTATAAACTAATAAGAGTTCCAAAATGGTCCTTTTACTTGGTGCCTTACCTCTTATTTATAGGTAAGGGGCTTACCTACTTGACCATGTTGCACATAGAGATTAGCTTAAACAAAATTTGAGGTTAGGGTACTATCAATATGAGAAAGGATTCTCACATTTCTACTGATTGATAAAAACTTGGGAGATAAGCATATCACATCTACATAGGTAATCATTGTAGCTTAGTGGCTAAACCTCTAAGCTATATATAGAAGTGTTTAAGCGGGTTAAACAGGTTAATCCGGTCTGGCCCACTTTAACTTGTAAGTTAAATGGGCCAGGCTTATTTGGTTCGCTTTTAAACGGATAAATTTTTTTTTACCTTAACCTGTTTAAAATGCAGATTAAATGGGCCGATCTACTAGCCAAATGCATAAATATATTAAACGAACCGATCCAAATAGGTCCACTTTGGCCTACAAGTTAAATGAACCAAGCTTATTTGGCCCGTTTTTAAATGGGCAAAAAAACCTTAGCCCAAACTAGCTTAAAAAGTAGATTAAATGGGTTGACCCATGAACTAAAACTCACTTACACACTTCTAACTGTATACTAAGATGTCCCATCACATTTAATGAGAGAGAAAGAGAAAGATGGATCAGAGGTGAGCAAGGCTTTGTTAAGCCACGTATCCTCCGAAGGCTACTCTTAGTAGGGGGTGCACATTCCTTTGGTGGCCAGAAGGTGAAATATTGGAACCTTGAAGAGCTTCCTAAGTGATTGAAGCTTAGGCTAAGAGGGCTTGGGGGAGGCTTTTGAGCTCTTAGTCATATCACCCCAAGGGAGGCTAAGGTAGAGGTAAGAGTGCTTAAGGTTCGCTTAGGCATCGGTTGGTGCTCTTGGTATAGTGGGTAGCGTTAGTGTGCTTCTCTGAGCTGGCTCGTACTCTTAGTGGATAGACCATCTTAGCAAGAGCAAGAAAGGCTTCTAAGAGGATTAATTAGGCTTGGAAATAAGGCTCTAAGCTAAAGGTGGTCGTTAACAGATAATAATCCTTTCATTGTGATCATCGATTGGTGCTAGAAAATAAGATAAGATTAATCAAAGTGCATGGTATGTTAAATATATAATAATCTTCAATAATTAATTATCAAAAAGTATCTTGTTGCTGCTTGCCTAAGCGTTGAATGCTTCTAAAAAATCATAATTTTATTTTCTAATTGAATCATTCAAAGATTTTAAATTGACAATTTAAAAGAATTTAAATGTGTTCTAGAAGCTTTTCTTATCATAAGGCATTTTCAATCTCTTTTTGAAGTTACATCAACTAAAAAAGAATTTGCATTCAATTAACACTGCTAAAAGGTTTAGGGGTATTTAAGATTTGTGCATGTTTAGAATTTTTAATGCACTTATTAAAATAAGGGAATTGAAAAAGAAGGGATACGATGAATTTCATCATGCACCATGGTTAAATTAAGGTATACCACTTATAAGAGTTATCCATATTCTTAAATTTAATTCCATAACTTGATTTGAATAGAGTATTACTCAAAGAATGAGAACGTATATAATCAAATTCATACTTTGACATTATGATGTTTGCACTACAGCAATTGATGTAAAAACGTAAGCTTGCAAATTTGAATAGGTTTTATATGTTATTATTAACTATTAATGTTAAAAAAAAATAATAAAACAAGAACCAGATATATAAAGCAATAATAGTAACTAGCAAATAAGGAAAATAGAGGCGAAAAATAAAAAACCAAAATTCTAACTTAATAAACAACAATCAAGTCAATAATTAGATTCACAAAAAAAAAAAAAATAATAATAATAATAAAAGAAAGAAAGAAAAGATAAATCTACATTTGACGAAGGCTATGAAGCTAAAATAAGTAATGTAATCCTAATTTTATATTTTAATAGTACAATGAGGATCTATCTAGAACCTACGGTTATAGAAATTTATGATATTAACTTTATGAAGGCAAATGTTGACACAATTGTTGATGCTTAAGTCCAAGAAAATGCTAATGCTCCACCTAAAAGGGATCTCCAAATAAATGCGAAAAATATCCTTCAATAAATATATTTACTTGATGGGTCCAGACAGAAAATCATCTTTGTTGGAACACTATTGAATACAAATAGCAACTTAATGGAACAAAGAAACAATAATGAAATAGCAAGATCAGACAAGACTGAATCAAGCACTTTGTATTTTCACTAATCATTCACTGTATTTGGTCCTCACTAGTAGTACACTTACAGACATATAGTCCTTACTAATCACTACTCTTATTGCACACATACCCAGTTTCTTACATACACATCTGTTTTATACTACTAGCACTCACTATCTAATATACTGCACATATATGATTTTTTTACGAACACTGTACACATGCTTTTTTTTTTTTTCCTAACTGTTAACTAACATTACTCATTACTTATTCTACTAAACATGATAGGATGTTGGTTGCACCATAAGATATATATGACACCATTCCAATACACCCCCTTAATATAGATCACAACACATCAATGATTCAACTCCAAGCATCTGTCGCAGCTTCTTTTACCATCAGCTTTCAATGCTTTTATGAAAATATCAACTACTTGCTATTCTGTAGGACAATATTCTAACTTTAGGTTTCCATTATTCACTTGATCACGTAAATAATGAAATCTAGTTTCTATTTGTTTGCTTTGCCCATGTGCTACTAGGTTCTTGGCCAGTGTAATTGCTGACTTATTGTTTACAAATATTACTAGTGGCCTTTTCACAATAACCTTCATCTGATCTAGTAGTGAAGTTAACCAAATGGCTTGACATGCTGTAAATGCAACAAATACATACTCTGCCTCACATGAAGAAAGGGCTACAATCGGCTGCTTCTTTGAACACCAAGTGAACACTGTCTTGTTGTATTTAAACACATAGTCGCTTGTGCTCTTCCTATCCATTTTATCTCGACACCAATCAGCATCTGAATATCCAACTACCTCTCCTTTACTTTTGCTATCACCCTTGTGAAACAGAACACCATAATTTGATGTACCTTTTAAGTATCTTAGGATGCGTTTTATAGTAACCAAATGTGAGCTTCTAGGATCCTCCATGAATATACTCACCAAATCCACTGCATAACATATATCAAGACGATTGTTGCATACAAATCTTAGTGATCCTACAATCTATTTAAACAAAGTATGATCTACCGCCTTCTCATTTTCACACTTCACAAGCTTAACCCCCAGCATTAAGTGGAGTGTCAATTATCTTGCAATCAAACATATTGAACCCTTTCAATATATCCAAAACGTATTTTTTCTGATGCATCATAACTCCATTCTTTACTTCGACAAATTCAAGCCCCAAGAAATAAGACAGTATACCCAAATCTGTCATTTCAAGTTCTTCCTTCATCACTCCCTTAAACATTTCAATCCCTTAAACATCACTGCCTATTATTAGCAGATCATCAACATATAGGTACACTACGATCATACTTTTATTCCCCTCACTGGTCATAACCCTTACATAGACTCCATGCTCATGTAAACACTTTTCAAAACCCTGTTGATGCAAAAATGAGTCTATTCGTCTATTCCATGCTCTTGGTGCTTATTTCAAGCTACATAAGGCTTTTCATAACCTGTAAACTTTATGTTCTTGTCCCTTAACTTCAAACCCTGGAGGTCAAGTCACATAAACTTCTTCCTCCAATGGTCTATTAAGGAATGCTGACTTTACATCCAGCTGAAACATAGGCCAAGATTTGCTACATGTAATAGCAACTACAAGTCTTATTGTTTCTATTCTAGCCACAGGTGAGAACACATCTTGATAATCCAATCCTTGCTTTTGAAGGAATCCTTTAGCCACTAATCTTGCTTTATACTTTGCAACATCACCATCAAGTTTTAGTTTAATCTTGTAAATCCATTTAACATCAATGGGAACCTTATTTTCTAGTAATTCAACGAGTTGCTAAGTTCTATTCTTCTCAATGGATTTAAGTTCTTCTTCCATAGCATTCAACCATTTAAGATCATTTAGAGCTTAATCAATTCCCATTGGTTCTAATCCAGCAAATAATGCCAAGTGCACTAAATCACCCTCTGTATTTACAACATAATTAGGAAACACTTCATAATTTAGATATCTCCTTGGAATTTGTCTGTTCCTTTGCAGTCTGGAACCATACGTCTACGATTGTACTTCATGTCTAGCTGTTGTATTTCCATCTTGACTATACTACTCACTAGAACCATAGTTGTCTTCATTAACAACTACTTTCACTTCTTTTCCCTGTTCACCATCATTGCAATTCCACTTGCATCCTTTTGTCTCATCAAACACCACATCCTTACTCACAATTACTTTTTGAGAGTTTGGGTTAAATACTTTGTATGCTCCTACGGAATGATATCCTTGCAGGATAGCTTCTTCATTCTTCTTATCTAGTTTCCTTCTTTTTGCATCAAGAACATGGATGAAACAAAGACTACCAAATGCTTTAAAATGAGCAACACTCTGCCTTTTCCTAGTGTACACTTCTTCAGGAGTTTTATCCACAAGTGACTTTATTGGGCAATGATTTAGTAAATACACAGCAGTATCTACTGCTTCTCCCCAAAAATAATCCAACATGCCTTTACTTCTCAACATAACCCTAACCATATTTAGTTTGGTATGATTTCTTCTTTCTACAACTCCATTATGTTGTGGAGTATATGGAGTTGCTACTTCATGTACTATCCCTTCATCTTGACAAAATTTCTCAAACTCTCTTAATGTGTACTCTCCACCACCATCAATACGCAACACCTTGATAGGTTTACCACTTTGTTTCTTAGATAATGTCTTGAACCTTTTGAAAATGTCAAAGACTTCGGATTTTCTTTTCATTAAGTATACCCAAGTTTTCTTGCTAAAATCATCCGCAAATGTGACAAAATACTGATTCCCTCCTATGGTTGCCACTTCAAACGGACCACAAACATCAAAGTATATCACTTCCAGTACACCTAAAGCTTTAGGAGTAATCCTCACTTTAAATGACACTCTAGTCTGTTTTCCAAATTGACACCCTGCACATACTTTACTTTGCATTTGAATGGCGGGAAGACCATCCATTAATTTGGACTCACTCAAATAACGAAGACTCCGAAAATTCAAATGTTCGAGACGTAGATGCTAGATCCAATTCATGTACAGCTATAGCACAATTCATGTACTCACCTAGATGTATATCTATCTTAAATGTACGATTCTTGGACAGTAGAGTCTTTAACACAAATATTTCCTGTTTGTCAAATAGCTCTAACTGTCGATCTTTGAGATTCATGGTGTATCCTTTCTCAAGTAACTATCCTACACTCAACAAGTTTTTCTTCATTCGTAGAACATACAACACATAAAAAATGTGCAATAACTTTCCATTCTTTAGGCGAATCAAAATTTTTCCTAGTCCCTCAACCCTTACCCTCTTGTCATCTGCAAATCTGGCATTAATCTTTACATTTTCATGTAGGTTAATAAACCAATCCTTATTGTCTGTCATGTAGTTTGAACATCCAGTATCCAAATAATAGGAATTTGTAGTTACATTTTCTAATGGAGTGGTGACCATCAGAAGAATTGTCTCAAAGTCATAACCATTTTCTTGAGCAAACCTAACTATTTCTGATTCATTCTTTAAGACACTACTCTTAGAATTCCTACATTCATCAACAAAATACCCAAATCTTTAACAATTATAACATTAAATGTTTCTCTTGTCAAATCTCTTCTTTAATCCTCTTCCATGTACTCCTCCTCTTCTTGGAGTTACTTCAGATCGGGCTGATTCTTGAACTGTATCTTAATTTCTGGTTTGATATGTCCCATTCCAAGATCCATTCCTTTTTCTACCTTTGCTCCGACCTTTGTAATTCCCTCTTCTTCCTCTATAGCTTTCATTTGTAGACTTCTTTACTTGAGCTTGCAATGCCTATTCAACCCCTCTTTCACTTATCCTTTCATTTATCTGCTGTTCATATGCTTCAAGTGAACTTTGTAACTCATCTAGCATAAGGGTGTTCAAGTCCTTTGATTCTTCTATGGTTACCACCACATAATCAAACTTAGGGGACAATGATCACAGTATTTTCTCCACTAACATAACTTGTGTTATCGTCTCTTTGTTTGACTTCATTTGGTTAGATAAGGCTGTCACTTTTGAACAGAAATCTCCTACACTATCCTTATCCTCCATTTGAAGTAACTCATATTGTCTTCTCAAAGTTTGTAATCTTACTTTCTTTAATTTGTTGGCCCCTTTATAATATTTTTCCAACGTATCCCAGGCTTCTTTTGTAGATGTTGCAGATGTAATCTTTTCGAAATTTGTTGGATCAACGTACTGATGTATATAGAACAGGGCTTTGCAATCTTTCTTCATTGCTTCTTGATGAGTTGTTCTCTAGGCATCAGATGGATTTTCAACTAGTTATTAGACTCCACATGTGATTATTTCTTGAACCTCTTAGAACCTAAATATGACCTTCATTTGTATGCTCCATTTCTCATAATTCTTGCCGTCCAAGATTGACAAGGATGCTGTCAAGTTCCCCGACGTATTGGCCATTACACCTCGACACTGTCTGTTCTTGCTTCACGCTAGCATGATGGATCTTTCAATAGTGGCTCTAATATCACTGTTGGAACACTACTGAATACAAACAACAACTTAATGGAACAATGAAATAGCAAGATCAGACAAGACTGAATCAAGCACTTTGTATCTTTCACTTATCATTCACTATATTTGGTCCTCACTAGCAGTACACTTACACACACACAGTCTGCGCTAATCACTATTCTTGTTGCACATATACTCAGTTTCTTGCACACACATCTATTCTACACTACTAGTACTCACTGTCTAATATACTATACGTATATGATTTTTTTATGAACATTGCACACATGCTCTTTTTTTCCTAACTGTTAACTAACACTACTCACTACTTATACTACTAGTCATGATAAGATGCTGTTGGTTGCACCATAAGATCTGTATTACACTGTTCCAATAATCTTGTTATAATTAGGTTAAAATCAAAAACAAACAAATCATAAGACAGATTTAGCATGACATAATGTGGTGTTAATTAATATAACAAAAGGGGGAATTAATTATATTTCAATTTATTTTAAATATTTTATGGAAAATTGAAAAAGGATTTGCGTAGTTTTTAACAATTTTTTTACTTTACCAACTTGTTTGGTTTTTTCTTTGGAAAACAGAACAAACATCCTTGTGATTTCTTTGTGTACTTAGCTTTCCCAAATTTGAAAATTTGAACGCTTGAATACCATATTTTCACCAAGGTCATTTTATCTAGTACATAAATAATATTCTCCAATTAAATAGGCTAGGTTGGAATCCTCTTTCTATACTGTAATATGGTTTTATCAAAATGGTGCATCTACTGTTTTAATGGTTTTATTCAAGAATAAAATAATAAGATAATATCCAAAATACCCTCTCTTTAAGATTTAGATTTAAGCATTCGATTTCTAGATAAAATGGCCTAAAACGTATATGGTAAGCTTAAGCTAGATTTTCAATTTACAATTTTCTTCTTACCTTTATGACAATGTTGACCTGTAAAAGGAACAAAAAAGTATAATTACGCGCCATCGCACGCACATTTAATAGCTCCACCAGACAAGCAAGTCGTCTTTCAATTCAATAACAAGTAAACGATGAATAAGACAAACGGAGAAAAATGAGACGAAATGCATCACGCCGCTGGACTTCCCATAAGGTACGGCAATGACTCAATTGAGTTGCTAGTCAGAACTCATTGTGACCAACACATTACACATGGTTCTCACTTCATATAAGACAGGAGGCTCGTAAATTTTTCGTTTTCTAACTAAGACTCAATTGATATATTTTACCTACCAACCATAATCCTGCTTTCACCGTCTTTAACCCAAATTCTCTAGTAAAAGCCATGATCAAGCTTAAACGGACTGATTCGTGTGACCCTTTATTGGTTACCAACCCTACCATGGATATATCTAGAAATCGCCACAAAAAGCTGGACCAGGAATTCGATTTTTGGGGTGAAAATGGTGTTAGATACGATTGCAAGGATGATGGTTCGATCAATTTTCAAGGGAACTCAACACTAGGTCAAGAAAATATGTTAGATGGCTTTGTATTTGGCACAGATTCAGTGCCCCTTGGTGATAGGCATGTCCAGGATGCAAACGCCAGGGAGGACTCTTCTCCACTGCTTCCTTACGATCACCACTACAGCAACCTCTCCCCCAGATCCCGAACCCGGGTGATCGAACAGGGGAGAAAGGAATTAATGGAGATGATCAAAGATATGCCGGATTCATTCTACGAACTCTCTCTTAAAGACATCGTAGATGAGCATGAGAGGACGCAACAGGAGACACAAGAGCACCCTGTGGCTGAGGAGTCTAGTCACCAAAACGAAGCAAAGCAGAAAAGGAAGAAACCGACGAAGGGAATTAGACCGGGTCAAATGCCCCGAACAAGCAGCTTGGAGAGTGAAACACTGAGGCTAAAGATGTTTTTTCCTGCTTTTTTGGCATCAAAGAAACAACCGAAGCAAGGTAATCGGTCCAAGGTTTCGCCGAGGCCATCTGTTGAGCCGTCTCGCGAGAAGTGTGCAGAAAAAGAAACATGGAAGAAAAATTTCCCTGTTCCAGCCTGGGATCAAAGTAAGAAGATGTGGTGTGATACTAAGAGGACTAGAAAGAGCAAGAGCTGTACAAGCAGGTGAAAATTACCAGAAATATAATGTTTTCTTTCATGTAGTTGTAGGAAGCATCCACATGACGTCATCATCTTGCACAATTTAACATCGGCTATAAATTTATGAGCTGCGAAGAACCTTAAACTGTGATATGAAAATTTTTGTGGTTTCTAACTTTGTCTAATGTCTATTTCTATGGGAGAGCAGAAGAATTGTTTGTGAAAATACAGTTAACTAAACATTATGAATGATTCGCGATTAAAATCAACTAAGCATGTCTTTTGCCATGTTATGCAGGAATCCAGATGACAAATTTTCATTGAGCTGTTGGCCCTTTGGCACCGCAAGCAGCAAACTAAGAAGACAGAAAACATGCAGCTTCTGAAATGGATCAATTAGCAATACGATATGAATAGAAGTGCAGTTTTCTGTGGTAATTAGAAATCGAGCCAAACATCGAAATAGCAACGTGCCAATCCAGTTTGTATTCAGCTTAAATTTCTGCCATGGGATGTTAATCCAGACATCAAATAGAAGGCTGCAATCAAGGATCAGTAGTTCTAGTTTCAGGGCTTGCCATGACAGTGGCTTCCTCATTTTATAGTTATCTTCTCTTAGAAAAATCGAGGCTATTGATGCCCGAATTTCATTGATGAAATAAAAGCCTTGTCTATGGATTTTTTTTTTTTTTTTTTGTAAATCGATGGGAATAAGGTGATAGGAGATCATGAACTTCTACCCAGCCACTTTGTTGAAAATTTCTTCCACCAATTTCAGTTTGCTGCCTTTCCAGATTTATTTTGTGGATGTAGGTGGATGAGTTCCTCCAGTCGGTGGGTTTAGAGCCCGTCCAGGAAAGCTGATAACGGGGCTGCCTGGGGCGACGATTGCCTGCTGCGTGGCCGAACTTGCCATAGTTATAGCAGCTAGTGCCCTTAAGTTGTTAGCACTGCTTCATCATTTGATCCGCTTCTCCAGAACGACAGCACTTGTCATGTAATTCTAAACGTGGATCGGCCTTATGCATTATATACTGGTTTCCCAAAATATCTTACTTTATACTTAAAAAGCCTCTGTAAGTAATTTTAAAAAACAAGGGTTGTCGTTACTAGATCTTTCCCAATGGAGAGTTGTGAGCCTTCTAGGATTGATGGACAAGCATATAGGACTTTAGAGTCTTGGGGTTGGTCTGCACAATCAACATACGTCTAAATGGGTACAAGAGGTTACTCTAATAAGATTGCTCCAATATTTAAATTAGTTTTAGGGGATAAAGGAGCAACTAGAGAAAATTAAGATTTGTAAATTTACCTTACCAAAGGGAGGTAGGTTTGCATATAGAGAAGGGGAAATTAGATAGGAAAGTAAATGCCCTAGACATCCCATCTCAAACTCTTAGAATTTAGTGTTGGTTATTCCTTTTCATAGAGGTATGACCATGTGACCTTTTTAAGTCTTGCGTTAATCCATAGATCTAATACTTTTGAGGCACCATACAAGCATATACATTTAATGCATTATGGCATTGTATGGCCTAGAAAGAGGGTTATATTTGATTGGAGTGCTAGGTCACTATGCCTTAGGTAACGCCCCGGAATTCAAAAAGCCACAAACTTACCATGTGTTAGCCTTAGAAACCGATATGTTAAGACATTTAATAACCTACCAACTATCTATGAACTACAATTGAATAGCAACTTCCAACTCACGATATATGTGATATCGTCATAAAAACAAAGTGTAGTGTGAATGACTACTCATCTCCAAATACAAATCACTTGTAACATCCTATACAAATCCAAAACATCTATAACTTATTTAAACTTATTAAACCTCAAAAAACTAAGAGTCTCTTACTCCAACAATACATTAAAAAAAAAAAAAATCAATAGGGAGCCATAGGCAACCTCTACAATCCACAAAATTAAATCCAAAATCCAACAACAATTCAAAACTCCCATTAGAATCCAATAATTGCAATCCAACTACTAAGCGAAACCCATCATGTCATCAAAGTAGTGATATTTTGTCTCCTCATCAAAACAGTCATTATCAAAGTCTAACTCCTTATAGAATTCATTACTCTCCATAGTATCTGTACCTATACCTGCCCCTGCACATAAGTCCCCGAAGGGTAAGTTATGTCTAGTACGAAATACTAAAAGCACATGCATATGTCACACATAGTAGGAATTCACATGCAGATAAATATATATAATTATCTTTTTCTTAGCTAGCAAACAACACAATTCCAACGTCTTAAAACTTTAAGTAACTTATGACTCATATATATATATATATATATTAGCATTTAGTGGGTCCTATACAATACTCAAGTGATCTTTCCTAAAATCTAATTAGGTCTTCTCAATACGGAACCCCCATACGGTAAGTCACCTATAATCACTAGATGCCTCACTAATCTAATTGGACTCTACCAAAAGGAGGTTGAAACCAAGCACATGCAACAAACATTATTAAGGCTAAGTTTACACTAATACTGGTTATATGTTATATGTATGACATACACAAAAACAACCAATGAGCAAGTGTCAGTACTTGTCTCAAATGACTCATCATAAACTAATGTTATTTTGCTACAACCTGACAAATAAGTAAGATTAACATTAGTTTAGCCTTTAAATTCATCCTAGAGTGAATTCTCAACCATTCTAGTCACTTACCCCACTCATCTACCATAAATATTATTAGAGATAGGAAAACTACTCAAGGAAGGGAAGCTATCATATTTTGTTTTGATAAGAAAAGTTGATAGAAAATGTATCAAACATGTCTTATAGTTGAAAATAGGGTAGGAAAACTTTAAGGAAACAAGTTTGGAATGAAACAAGTTTGGAACAAACTGTACACCCTTGTAACATGGTGTCCCGATGCTAAGGTCAATAGTATCTAGACACCCAAAGAAAACTCACACGAGGTGAGTATAGGGGACTAACATCCAGATGCCAACTATAATTTGCAGATTGCAATTTGTGATCCTCTACAACCCTTTCCCCAGCTTCAATCCTTGCCGCCAAACACCATTTCTACATACTCCTCCACCAATGACACTTCACAGATAACAGCCCAAACACCCCTTAAACGCCAAAAAATTCAACTAATTGCAACCCCTTTCAACTATCAAAATCAACTCTAACTTTTCTATTTTTACAAAACCAATACAAAAACAAGAGATTTAAGGAAGCTTACTCATTTCTTCCCCTCAAGGAGATTTACACCTAAGACTTAATTCATTAGCTTCACATTGTTGCAATACATGAACCAAATGAGGTTTTTCAGCCCTCTCCATAGAAAAACAAATTCTTACAATATTAACTATGGTCAACGTACCTTATAATCGTGCTCTTATAGGGGATTTGACCTCTTCTTGTGATTTTTGGCACCCAAGAGTCACATGTCCAAATTTTGGTGTCCCAAAAACAAAGACGGTGAAAGGTTTCTTATTAAATTAAGTGAAGGATTAAATAGGCTATTAGGATTAAGGGTTTCTAAACATTTCATTGACTAAAATGCCCTTATTGGCATTAGCCAATTATATGTTATTCTAAGCCCCCACTTATGACTTTATTTTATTTTTATTTTCTCTTTGGTTTTATTTTTGTAGGCTTTGCAGCTCTCCCCCCTTAACAAAACTTGCATCCTTGAAAGTTACTTACCTTGATTCTGAAATGGCTTTGGATACTTCTTTCCAATTTCCTCCTCTAGCTCCCCAATCGTCTCTCTTTCAGACCGATTTTACTATTGAACTTTGATATAAGGTATACTTCTACTCCTTAGCTTCTAAGCTTTAGTATCCACAATCTTTACCAGTTGTTCTTCTACTAACATATCCAGCAGTAACATTAAGTGTTCTAAGTCCACCACCTGTACGCTTTTTCCTCCTGCTTTAAGTTAGGTTTCTTATATTTCCTCAACATAGATACGTAGAATACATCATGTATATGCTTAAGCCTTAGAGGAAGCTCTAACCTATAAGCCACTTTCTTGATTCTCCCTTAGATTTTGAAGGAGCCATCATATTTAGGACTCAATTTTTCTCTCAATCCAAATCTAACAATACCCTTTATCAGAGCACTCTCAACAACACCTCATCCCCTGCTTGGAATTCTTATGGGCATCGTTGCTTGTTAACATAGCTTTTTTGATGACTTTGTGCGAATTGCATTTTTTTGCCTAATCAATGTGACTTTGTCTACTGCTTCCTATACCATATCCGGTCTTGTTAACTACTTTTAACCAATCTCATCTCGGTAGATAGGTGATCAGCACTTCCGTTCGTACAATGCTTCATACGAGGCCATCTAAATAGTTGCTTAATAACTGTTGTTATAAGCAAACTCTACTAATAATAGATGTTAATCCTACTTACCACCAAAATCAAGCACATAAGCCCTTAATAAGCCTCCAAAATTTAAGTTGTGTACTCTAACTACCCATCAATCTAAGGATGGAAGGCGGTATTGAAACATAACTTCGTAGCCATTGCCTTATGTAGACTTCTTCAAAGTTTACTCACAAACCTAGTGTCCCGATCAGAAGGATGGAAAGTGATCACTATAAAGTAATTAAGCTAGCTACATTTCCTTGCTTCCTGCTAAAAGCATTAACCTCTATGTTCCTTCCTCAAGTGGTATTGGAAGTATAAGTTATAGTCTTTTATTAACTCTAGTCGGCACCTTTGACTCATATTCACATCTTTTTGAGTGAAGAAGTACTTGAGGCTTTTATGATTTATATACACCTTGCACTCCTCGCTTACTAAATATTGCCAACACAACTTTAATGCATGCACCGTATCCGTTAACTCCAAATTGTAAGTAGGGAAATTCTTTTCATATGGCTTCAACTAATGGTATGCATAAGTAACTACTTTGCCATCCTACATAAGGATACACTCTAAAACCTGAATGGATGCATCACTATATATCACAAATTCCTCCCTAGTACGAAGCAAAGCCAAACTCTGTGCAGTCACAAGTTTGTACTTCAATTACTAGAAGCTCTCTTTACAATTGTCAATCCACTCAAACTTAACCCCTTTCAAAGCCAACGAGGTTGCTATTTGGAGAAGCCTTCTACAAACTTTCTATAATATCTATCTAAACTGAAGAAACTTCTGACACTATACTAGATTTCGACCAGTCAACTACTGCTTTTGGTGCGAACCGTAACCAAGAATTGATAAGGCTGATCATTAGATAGGTCTAAGTTTGTAGAAATCTTGAAAGGAGTAATGAGGAAAATGCGTGGAAGAACAATGACAAATGAAAACTAAGCAAAACCTACGAACAGCTCTAGAGGATATGATGTACCACTAAAGCTTATAAGGACTCACAACACAATTTGATATAATGTACGAGTTAGTTTGATAAGATTACTCACCACCTAAACTTGCTTAAGGGAAAAGATAAGAGTGATGCCAAGCGTAAAACAACAAAGTGTCTACACCAAGAAGGAAAATACTCAAGTGTATTAATGATAATCTGTCTATTTGTGGCTTACAAATACAAAGGGTATTTATACCTCTAAGAATTTAAGGCAACTTGCCTAAAAGGGAAAAGACAAAATGGGTATTACCCTAAAGTAGTAATGTACAACGATACAAAAGAGTAAAAATGAATATTCACAAAAGCAATAATTAGTGGGGTGGATTCTACACGTGGTCCTGTACATATGAGGATACTATATTGGTGAGGTCATTAGAAGATGCGGACAAAACAGTATGGCCAGCTAGCTTATTTGAGTAAGGATGGCTTATGTAGTTCGCATTCTCTCCTCGGCTTGGTAGCAAGGGTGATGACAAGTAAGTGGTCAGGCATGAGGGAAGATTGAATGTTGTCTTAGCCATCCATTTCTTGGCATTCTATCTGCAAGAGATTAGCAGTCATTTGGTATGGCTTAAGGAGTGACTCAGCAAGAAAGTACTCAACCTCGATAAGAGTCAACTAGAGTAAAAGAATTCGTCTCGTCAAGCCTTCTAATCTTCAAGCTTGATTACGAGTCAAAGGGTCGGTAGCTCAATTCCCATAATTCCCTTCAGGTAGATTTGGATTTGGGATCAAATCCAAATAGTCTTTGGTTAGTTCTTCGTCAGGTGATATGGATTGAGGTTGGTAATATTGAAGGTGTCAGAAACCCCATAATGCTCTGGTAGCTCCAACCTGTAAGCGTTGTCATTGATGTTCTAAAGGATTCTGAAGAGTCCCTCAGCCCGTGTGGATAATTTATTCTTTCTCCTACCTAAGAATCGTTTCTTACTGAGGTGCAACCATACCAAGTCTCTTGGCTAAAATTGCTTAGCCGTCTTACCCTTGGTTTTCTCTTGCATTCTTTTAGTAGCTTGGTCGATGTGCCGAGTGACCTTATCGTATATGTACTGAAGGGATTATGCTTTGGCCAAATCATCAGGATCCTCTTGCTTAGGTATTGGTACAGGAGTATGGTCGAAGAGCAACTTGGGATTGAATCTATGGACTACCTCAAAGAGAGTCTGCTTAGTAGTGTCATGTACTGTTCGGTTATAAGCAAACTCAACCACTAGTAAGCAGACGTCCCAATCAGCTAAGTTCTTGCCCACTGCAACTTAGAGCAGTGATCCTAAAGTATGATTAACCACCTCTATTTGGCCGTTAGTTTAGGGGTGACATGAGGCACTGAAGAGTAATTTGGTCCTCAGCCAATGCCATAAGGTTCTTCAAAAATAGCTCAAGAACTTTGAGTCTCTGTTAGAGACTACACTTCTTGGCATGCCATGTATCCGCACACTTTCCCATAAGAAAAGAGAAGCAATAGTCGAAGCATCGTTAGTCTTGGTATAAGGCATGAAGTGTGCCATCTTACTAAACTTATCCACAACGACCATTAAGAATCTTTGCCTCGGGTAGTTCGTAGCAATCTGAGAACAAAGTCCATGCTTAATTTAGTCCACTACCTCATTAGAATAGGTGAGGGCATTACTTTCCCTTACTCAACTCGGTACTTGGCCTTTTTACACATGGTATAGCTTTCAACAACTCAGTACACATCTCTCCTCATTCTTAGCTAAAAGAATCGGCCATTTAACAGTCTACAGGTCCTTCTTTCTCTAAAATGTCCGGAGAGTCCTCCACTGTGTGCCTCCTTAATCAATAACTCCCTTAGGAAACAAGTTGACATGCACAATTTCCCATTTCGGAACAAGTAGCTATTCTCCATATGGTACTCGTCTACTGTTCTTTCATTAATACATCATGTAAGTATGGGTCCAAAGTATGGATCCTCAAAGTACTGCTCTTTGATACTTGTGAACCTAAACAGTCGGGTCTATAATTTAGATAAAAGCGCATGCCTTCTCGAAAGAGCATCTGTAACTATGTTGCTCTTTCACTACTTGTATTTTATTACAAAATTGAGTCCTTCAAGGAATTCAAGCCATCTCGCTTGCCGCTTCGACAACTTGGTCTGACTTCGGAGGTACCTCAACAATTCATTATCAATACATATGACAAATTCTCTCGGTAGTAAATAATGCTGCCATACTTACAGTGCTTGGATCAATGCCAAAAGTTCTTTGTCATACACGAAGTAATTTAACTAGGGTCCTCAGAGCTTCTTATTATGAAAGGCAATTAGTCGGCCTTCCTGCATTAGGACAACTCCTATTTCAATGCCTAATGCGTCACATTCTAACTCAAAAATTTTGTCTAAGTTAGGTAGCACTAATACTGGGGCAGAGGTCAATCTTTCTTTTATCTTAGCAAAACTCCTCTCCTCCCTTTCTTTCCATTTGAAGTCAGTGTTCTTCTTTGTTAACATGGTGAGTGACATAATGAGGGTGCTGAAATTCCTGATCAATCGCCTATAGAATGAAGCCAGTCCATGGAAACTTCTTACGTCTGCATAAGCAGTAGAAGTTAGCCACTCGACAATTGCTCGGATCTTCTCATCATCAACTTGCAAGCCTCCTCCACTAACTATATAGCCTAAGAATACCATTTCCTCCTAGTAAAAGCAACATTTATTTAGGTTGCCAAATAGTCTCTCAGCACGGAGGATATTCAGGATTGCTCTAAGATGTTCATAATGACTCGACATGTCGGTACTGTAGACTAAGATGTCGTCAAAGTACATCATGACATACTTCCTTATGAGATCTCTCAGTACATGGTTCATTAGTCTTATGAAAGTACTAAGGGCATTCGAAAGTCGAAGGGCATGACCATCCATTTATAAAGTCCATGTCGAGTCTTGAATGCAGTCTTCTTCTCATCTCCTAACCTCATGCGGATTTAGTAGTAGCCAGATTTAAGGTTAACTTTACTGAAAATCTTGACTCCACTCAATTCATTTAACATGTCTTCAAGCCTTGGGATTGGATACCTGTATTTGATCATGATCTTATTCACAACTCGGTTGTCTACATATATCCGCCAAGTTCCATCCTTCTTCAACACCAAGAGCATTAGCATAGCACAAGGGTTGAGACTTGCTCTGACATATCCTCTCTCAAGCAACTCATTGACTTGGCGTTGGAGCTCAGAAGCTTCTTTGGGATTCATCCGATAGGTAAGATTATTTGGCAGTACGACGCTGGCTACTAAGTTAATGCAGTGCTCTATGCCTCGGATCGGAGGCAATCCTTTAGGTAATTATTATGAGAATAGGTCGACATACTCGTCCAGCAACTCTTTGATTTCCTGGGGTAGTTCACCCTACTCCTTTGTTTCTAAAAGTCACTTAACCAACATAAAGGTCGACTCATTTGCTTTAATGACCTCTTAGAGCTTGGCTCTACTCATCATTAGAGCCTTCTTCGATCCGCAAGCAAGTTTCGTCTACAATTTATGAACTTCTCTCAGCGGTATCGAGTTCAGTGTGATCTTTTGATCATCCTTCTCAAACATGTATGTGTTCTTGTAGCCATCATAGATGACTCTCCTATCAAACAACTACAATTTACCTAGCAACACATAAGAAGCACACATGGGTAATACGTCATAGAGAATTTGGTCAGAGTAGTTCCCAATAGTGATCGACAGTAGTATTTGCCGAGTGACATATAACGGTTCTTTCTCACTAAACTAGTACAACTTATACAGCTTCAGATGCACAATAGTCGAAAATTTTAGTTTTGAAATAAAATCTGTAAACTCTATTTTTAGTGGACCTAAGACTTGATTAAGAGTACTTTCCAAATATTCCCAAAGATCAACTAAACCAAAAACTTAAGTTTATATTTAGAAACGAATTAAATTTTTCTAATTCAAAAGCCAATTGTCGATAAAACCCAAGCTTGCAAGCTTGAAGAATTGCAAGCTCTAAAGTCATTTAAAACCCTAAACCTTAAAACAATTAAGGAATTTTAAACCTAAGTAATTAATCGATAATTTAATTTGAATAATTTCATTCAACTTTAGAAAATTTCACAATTTCATAAAAATCAAATTATAAATTACAAAACAATGCGAGATGAAAACCCTAAAACAATTTCCTATAAGGCCATGCCCTTATGTTCATGTATAAGCTTTACACATAAATAAGTAGACCAACCAATCACCTTAAATAACTTATCAATTGAGAGTTGAAATCATTTATCAACCGATAACTTATCAAAATCTAGTGATAAGACAATTTCCTTATCACCCCTTCACTTATACTACATATGGACAATTTTTCACAAGATTTCATAAGCTTAACTTTAATAAATGAGACAAGACCATTCGAAGACCCCAAAAGACATTAAATGACAGATTTAAACAAGGAGGAAAGGGAGGCCATACTCTTGTCTTTCAACTATCAATCACTTTCTCTTATACACTACTATTCATCCTTTAATGCTTACATCATCAATAGTTGCAATTGTTGACTTTTGTGTAAACTACAAGACAATCAATTAAAGCTTCTTGCACACACTTCTTTTGTCATTCAAAATCTGCCACTCTCTCCCTCTTTCACTCTCATTTTCACTTCCTTTTCTCTCACTTTAAACACAAATCAAAAGAAGAAATCAAACTCCACAAATTCTCAACATTACCGCCACCATTTTTGCTTCCATACTCACGGTAATTTCTCTTCTCATTCTTGTATCATTTTCTTTCACCATCTAAGATCTTTTAGAACCATTAGAACCTTCCACAAACCCCATTCCAAGAGACCAAAAGATTCAGGTTCCAAAAGGTTGCAAAAAGGAGGAAGCAAAGTTAAGAGCTTAAGTGGAACCTTAGTACACAACCACCATATTTTGCTTTAAGGACGAGTAAGTATTTCTTGTGATGTGTGGATTAGTATTTATGTTAGGAGACTTGGATTTCTTGAAGACATGAGTAAGGTTTAAGTTGTTATAGCACCAAAAATCGTTTTAAGAAACAAACCATAAAAACCTTACATGAAGTTGAAATATGAGCATGTAAAGTTGGTGTTATGTATGGACATTTGTTTAATGCTTTGAATGGAAGATTTTAAGTTAAGAAAATCTTGAAATGAGAAATTTAATGGAAGATAAGCATGCTAGACGTGAGGGTTCCATAGTCATTTGGATGTTAATTTTGTTTCCATTAAGTTAAACATGCTCAAATCTAGACTTAAGTTAAGGAAAAATCCATCACATGAAGTTTTATGAAGAAACCAACCTTGTATGACATGAGCTATGATATGGGAGTTGTATTAAGTATAAGATCTTTTATTTCTTTATGTGGAGCATGAGTTAAAGGATCATTTGATGGAAGAAAACTTAAGTTAAGATTTGTACACAAGTAGTTAAGTGCATAATCTACCACCTAAACTTAAGGAAATGATGAAACAAGTTGAAAAACCAAGTAAGGACCCCCTTGGGACCATCATGAACAGATCTGGAATGTGGGGGAAAGAAGCCTAAAAATATGATAAAAGTGAATGAACAAAGTAAAAAGATTAACGAAAGCAAGTATAGTAAGCATATAAAGCCTAAAACTCAAAACCGAGCTTAAAACTTTCAAAACAAGCATAAAACTCTAAGTTGGGCCTTCAATGAAATTTTGACCAGCACCTTAAAGTGTCAAGAGAGGTTGTTTTGAAGCCCATAAGAAATCCACCTAAGGCCCCATAAGCCCACTAAAGTCATTAACTTTAGTTTGAACAAAAAAACAAGCCCATTTGACAACTTAAGCCCACTAAAGGGCCCAAGAAGTGGTTGTTAGCCTTAGGAATATAAATCAAAGTTGTAAATCTAATCTCAAGGAGTATTTTAAGCTTAGGATAAAACCTTAAGACCAAGCTCAAAGGATTCCTCCAGTTATCAAAAAGCCCATTTACCAAACAAGGCCCAAAAATACTCCAACACATGAGGAACGCTACTATTCTGACCCATGGACAGAATTGTATACCTCATTTCGAAAATCTAACCTTACCACGTTAAAGTACACTCAAAAACGATGAAGATTGACTATAAGATCATAAAAATTGGATTTAAAACGAAAAAGTTATAAGCGATTGAACTTTGAGTAAAAATCGGGAAAATTTTCGAAAACTAGTCAAAGATATAACTTAAGGAAAATTTACTTAGTTTCTTAAGTTTGCTTCAATTCCTTATAAAAATTATTTCAATGACCAGGGGACACCGTTTACAGAGACAACTTGCCTCCGGATTATTTTGACTGACCCACATGGAAGAGTGAGTAAATTCCCGATGACTCTTTACTTGATTGTGCTTGTAGAATAGATGCACCTAAACTTATATATATAAATTTGGATGCTTGTGGGATATGGGAGATGCATGTGTTTGAATTTATGGATGAATGTGATGATTTTTTTTTAATTATATATAATAATGGGAATTGCTTGTAATGCATATATATATGTGAATTGTATGAAATGAAATTGTTTGGTCACTCTAAAAATCAAGTTAATCACTTGTACGATTAAGAACTCAAAATGAATCATGCATTCCTCATATTGCATACGGATAACACCGACTGCCGCTTCACGCAGAAGATGGGAGGGGACTCACAGGAATACGAGTTTCCTGCAGGATTGGGCACTAGCTACACCATCATATATATTGAGTCTCTGTCTTAAGTTGATGGGCTTACTAGGCGCCGGGAGACGCCAACCGTCAGCGAGGGACCGAGTCTTATGGCTTCTGCTTAGGGCGTGTGTTTGTAGATTGCGGAGGCCACCATACCGCTAGACTTAAGATTTTGAAAATATGATTTATTATTCGGTAATGAAAGTATATATATGTATATATATACATAGTTTTGTTTTGACTTAAGCACAATAGTGCTAATGAATTAAAACCCAAGGTCTAGAACCCGGATTTTGGTTTGGGTCGGTTAATTATCTCCAAACCCCGACTTCAGGGGGGCGTAATTCTGAGTCGTATGCAGTTCCTAGGTCATTGCATGTGTTGTTTGGCATACTGACTGTTCATGTATTCATATGATTGTGCATCTAATAAATTTTGCCATACAGTATTGAGGAGGGTAATTATCTCACTAAGCGTAAGCTTACACCCTAACAGTTCTTTTCCTTACAGGTTGATCAATAGTTGGGAATGGGATAAGAATCGAGTGTAAAGTGCTACCATTGAATCAATATGGTGAAAAGCTTGTGTAGTTAATTTAGAATGTTTCGAAAAATGACTAATATTTCAATTAAGTTTAGTGTCTTTAGTAAGTTTAGAATTTTCTAAAATTGTCTATCTTATTTCATTATTTTGGTAGGGGATACCGATTCTCTACGGTTCTGAGGAATTGTGGAAAAATGGATATCCATAATTATTTGTATTATATAATGAGTCAATGAACTAAAATTGAAGACTCTAGCAAATAACTATTTAAAGTCATGCAATCTCTAACTTGCAAGGCGATTTTCTTATCATGGGTGCACACGTGATATGGAAATTTTAGACAATACTACTAGGCCTCTCCTAAGGTCACTACAAGATTCGCCGATGCCACATTATTGCAGCTTCCATTATCCATGATGAGAGCACACACCTGATCATTCACCTTACAGGTGGTATGAAATAAATTCTCTCTTTAGTCCTCCTCTCGTAAGGATTCTAGGTTCATAGTGCGTTGGATAACCATGAGTAATTGATCTAAGTCCTTAGCAAACATGTCCTCTTTAATAAGCTCTTTCTCAACAAAAACCTCCTCCTCCTCCTTGGGTTCCTCATTCATACTTTCTACTTCTAGCTTTAGGACGTTTCCCTTGATGACCATCGTTCTTCGGTTCGGGCACTGAGTAGCCATATGTTCGAGCCCTTAGCACTTGAAACATTTGATTTAGCTCGCCTTCCTTCCAGACCCTTGACCATTCTCATAAGTTTGGGTCAGTACTTCATTGTTGGATCGACCTTTCTACTCGACTCGGTACTAGGCAAAGTTCGGCCACTTCCTTATTTAGGTCGGCTAGTCGGCGTTCTCGTCAGCACTTAGCCTTTTCTCTACCTCTCCACTCATTGAGCGATCCTAACAGCTTCATCCATTGTGGTGAATCGTTGAAGTTCCATAATGTCTCGAATATCATCTCTCAATCCAATAATAAATCTTAACACAGTTCGAGTTGGTGGTTCCTCTACCTCGTAATGGATCATGAGCATTTGAAACTCTTGAACATACTCGTCAATAGCTCGGCCTCCTTATCTCAACTCTTGCAACCAAGTGAAGGTATCTTGAAGATAAGTTTCTAACATGAACCTGTTTCTGAGCATTCTCTTCATCTTGAGCCAAGTGTTAATCTCTCAGTAGCCCTCTCGTCTTCTCATTGATTGGAAGTTCTTCCACCACATGGCAGCATATCTGGAGAACTCAACAACAGCAATTCTCACTTTCTCGTAATCCTCCTACTGATAGTAATCAAACATACTCTCTACCTTCTCTTCCCATTCCAGATATTCATCAACATTCCTAGATTTATTGAAGTTCGGGATCCAAAGCTTCATATGATCAGATGTTCTAGGGTTTCGTACACGCTCTTCTTCTAAATATTCATTTTCTTCCTTGTCTCCCATGTTTGCCAAATCAATCATTCTCCTCACTCATCTGCCTATTCCTATACCTTAAGCTGGTTAAGCTGGGTTCTGACCTCTAACAGGTTGAGCACCATGTGGGGTGTCTTACACAGCTTTAGTGGGTCAGCAAGACAACGCATGAACAGTTCAGGTTAAATCCACCAAAGGTTAGCTATCTCGTCAAGTCTCTTATCAATGCTTCTGGGAGTTCTCTAAGACTATCACCATGGTGGACAACTCCATTGTCATTGCTAGTACCAACATTCATACTCAAGTCAATCATTTTTCCTCATAAATTCAAAGCTCAAACAAACACTTTAAGAAATTAACAGTTAACAACACAATTCTCAAATGAACACAGTAACTTACTCTATTTCACACAAACAAAACAAAGTATAATAGAACTTCAAAAGCACATGTCAACTTCAACAAAACCTTCACTTTGATACCAAGATGGTACTAACCATGACTAAAAACTGACAAGGCCGATCACTAGATAGGTTCAAGCTTGTAGAAAGCTTGAAAGGAATAATGAGGAAAATGCGCGAAAGAATAGTAATGAATGAAAACTAAGCAAAACCTATGAACAGTTTTAGAGGATATGATGCACTAATGGAACTTTTAAAGACTCACGACATAATTTATTATGACGTACGAATTAGTCCGATGAGGTCACTCACCACCTAACCTTGCTTAAGGGAAAAGATACAAGTGATGCCAAGTGTAAAACAACAGAATGTCTATACTAGGAAAGAAAATACTTAAGTATATTAATAATAATCTGTTTGCTTATGGCTTACAAATACAAAGGGTATTTATATCTAAGAATTTAGGGCAACTTATCTAAAAGGGAAAAGACAAAATGGGTGTTACCCTAAAGTAGTAATGTACAACAATACAAAAGGGTAAAAATAAATATTCATAAAAACAATAATTAGTGGGGTGAATTCTACACATGGTCCTATATACATGGGGATGCTGTATTGGTGAGGTCGTTAAAAGATACGGATAAAACAGTACGACTAGCTAGCTTATCCTAATAAGGATGGCTTATGTAGTTCAGGGTTTCTCTTTCAACATGGCGGCAAGGGTAATGCCGAGTAAGTGTTCAGGCATGAGGGAGGATTGGATGTTGTCTTGGCTATCCATTTCTCTGTAATCTATCTATGAGAGATTAGTAGTCATTCAACATGGCTTAAGAAGTGACTCGGCAAGGAAGTACTCGGCTATGGCAAGAGTCGACTGGAGTAGAAGAATTCGTCTTGTCAAGCCTTCCAGTCCTCGAGCTCGGCTGCAGGTCAAAAGGCCAGTAACTCGATTCCCATCAACTTTTATCTTTGCAGGATCCACTACAATGGCATCCTTATTCACAATGTGCACAAGAAATGACACCTGCTTAAGCTAGAAATCACATTTACTAAACTTGGTGTACAACCTTTTTTCCTTCTACTTACTCAATACAATTCTTAGATGCTTAATATGCTCCTCGTAACTTTTAGAGTACATAAGTATGTCATCCATAAAGACTACAACTAATCTATCCAAATACTCTTAGAACACTTTGTTCATGAGGTCTATAAATGCAATCGGTGCATTGGTGAGGCCAAACAACATCATTAAGAATTCATACAAATCATACCTAGTTCTGAATGCCATCTTTTCAACATCATCTAATTTAACCTTCAACCCGTAATACCCAGAATGCAGATCGACTTTAGAAAAGACTTGAGCACCTTACAACTAATCAAAGAGATCATCAATCCTTGGGAATGGATACTTATTCCTTATTGTTACCTGGTTCGGATCTCTATAATCAATGCACATGTGAAAATTACCATCCTTTTTCCTTTCAAAAAGAACTACAACTTCCCAAGGTGACGAACTAAGCCTAATAAACCCCTTATCCTGCAACTCTTGTAACTTGTTCTCTAATTCCACCAACTCTGTAGGTTTCATTCTGTATGTTGACTTCAACATAGGTGCCATTCTTGGTATCACTTCTTGTTTGAATTAGATCTCCCTATTAGGTGGCAAACCTAGTAAATCTTCTAAAAATACATCAAGAAACTATTGAACTACTAGTACCTACCTTAAATTCGATTTAGATCTACTCGGTTTAATTACCAAAGCAGCTACTATTGGCTTTTCTCGCAACTCATAAGAGAGACACTAAGTTGGTCTTCACATCTTTATTTGACAACTGAAAGGTTTTGCACCTAAAGGCTCAAATGAAACTACCATGTTATGTCAATCAATGGCAGTATAGTGTTATGATAGCCAATCTATGCCCAAAATCACATCAAAATCAAATAGCCTAAACACCAATAAGTCAGCTAGTAAGATTCTCCCTTCAACAACTACATCTACATTTCTATACACTCAGTTTAAAACTGCTCTACTTCCCAAAGGTAAATTCACAAATAATTCAAAACTCGAACTCATAGTAGACAAGGCATACAATTCCACACAAGAATCGTCTACAAAAGAATAGGATGCACTCGTATTAAACAATACATAAACTTTATGATTATAGATAGAGAACATACCGACCAAGGTGTCTGTATTTAAGGTAGTCTCTTGATACTAAAGAGTGAACACTCTCATTAGGGCTTTCTGGTGAGGTCCCATATGCTAAGGTCATTTGGCTTTAGGAGTTGAGGGGGTCTAGCAACCGGGGTCTTTATAACCTAAGTAACCACATCTCTATCTCTAAGTTAGCAACTCTATTACCCCTCTAACCAATTTAAAGAAAAAACCTTAATGGAGAATTGTGACCTCCTTGTAGTCTTTACCCAAATTTCTTGTCTTCTCGTAGAGAAAACAACCCTCTAGAGTCCACTTGTAAGTCTACAAACTATGTGGCCTAAAGCACCATGTAAAAGTCATAATAGGTGTTAAAGTTGTAACTTGAGGAGTTAGAGGCAAGGCCATAGGCGTAGACTACAATCTATCTCTAGGGTCCCTAATAATAATACTAATAGTAGGCTTCTTAACAACTCTCTCAATACCTGGTGCAACATAACTTGACATTGGCTTATTACCCAACAGTATACCTACATGGCGACTCAACTAATCCTATTTTCTTTTCAACAACTACTTGAAGCACTTAGCTTTATTCACTACCTCTAAGTACACTGTAGGCTAAAACCCTACCACTCTTTCTTGTATCTTTGGCTACAACCTGTGGATAAGGAAATTAATTCGTAAGCTCTAGTGGCCCTAGGTATAAATCATGCTAAACTATCCAATTCAGCCTTTGTATCTTCGGTTGAAGTGTTTGATAAGCTAATTGCATTTCTTCCTTGACACTATTGGGAATGAACCAGTCAAAGAAGGCCTATTTAAAACTATTCTAGTTCAATTGATCTACATTTGGCAAGGTATGTTGAGCACCATCCCACCACTTTGAGGCATCACCCCTTGACATGATCATAGTATAGCCAATCTTCTTGCCGTCTAGCACTTTAACTATGGTAAGGGCTTTTTCTGTTTATTTAATCCAATCCTTAGTAACCACTACATCATTTGGCTTAGGATTAAATTCCTTAGCTACCTTCAGAAATCTATCCATCCCTAGCTACCTAGCAGCCCACCTTTCTTATCGCCAAGCCTCAACATTAACTTGCATTACCTGCATTTCCTTTTATATTTAATGATGTTGCTAAGCCATCATGCCCATCATTGCATTCATAGTGTTTTGCATTTGAGTAGCGGTTACATGATCAAACCATTAGCCCTAATTCTAATTCTATTAAGCCGATAGTGCACTCGACGCAGGTACTCCTTAGTCCTATTGAGGCTACTTTTGCCTTAGCATTAGGGCATTAGGATTTTGCTGGTTTTGGGTAGGGATAGATAAGGGAATCCAGTTAGGGTTTTCGATCCCTACCACACACACCCGCGCCCC